>JAZDUA010000602.1:20000-620000 GCA_038098605.1 Gryllus longicercus
ACCTCGCTTTATAGGCACTGTTCATCACAAAACTATGAGTGGGGATGAGTTCCTGGAGCTCAAGAAAACGTGCGCAGACTATACTTCTCCTGCACACGTCACACACCGTTTCATTTGCTTTTGTGACGAAAATACATCAAATCAAATTCCAAATAGGACAAGCTTTCATTCGAAATAACCAACACGTTCCCACGCGAGTAGTGCATTGCGTAGTTCGCACCCTCGCAGCACTGGAACCACGAGCCTCGTTCGCGTGTCTCCCGGCCTCCGTGGAACGTCTCGCCGCCCAGCGGCCGCGAACCTTCTCTCCCCTCTCCGCTCCTTCCCGCCCTCCCCCGCAGACGCAGCGCCGGCCGTGACGCACGCCGCTCAACGACGGAAGCGGCACGTTCAACGGCCACCCGCGAAGCACGCCCAGCACTCGCCTCGCACGCCGTCTTCGCCCCGGGGAGGCCCTGATCCACATTACCCGGCCGATTAGCTCGCTGTCGTACACATATCCATTTAGGTTGAGGTGAATGCTAATGAATTAAAATTCATTCAAACAGCTATATTAACAGAATTCTGGACAAAGCATCACATAATATTGAGCCGAATAAAATATTTGTTATGAAACTATTAATAAATTAACTTCTCTACGAGTCGAAACATAGTTCCTTTACAAAATAAATAAAACATCTCAATATTAGTGTTATTTCGTAAATGTAATCAATAGTTAAATATATCTGAAATAAGTCGTTAATAATAAATAGTATAAACAAATTAATTTTATCAAGCCCATGCGTCCTTCTAAGGCCGAAAACGTCTTATTCAACAACGTAAGCTGCTTATGAGGGGGTTGTAGGAGACGTTCTCCCAACGCCACGATCCGGATTGGGGGAGACATTGAGACGCGAAGGAAAAGCGAAGGGAATGAAATAGAAATGATACGTGAAGATCGCGAACGGCGCGAGTCCTGTTGCATTGTGTGCTGCTCCGGCATTCATTTTGTCGTGATCGGGGAAACTATGGAAACCACCGATCAGAGCAGTCGATCGAAGAATTCTATCCCAGCAAGCGCCGCAAAATCTTCTTATGGGGATGCCCCTCACACGATTTGGCACTGCCTGCAATCCAACTCGCTAACCTGCTGTCATCATTGAATCATCAGCCCACTCGAAGGCAAGGTATCGGCTTCGTGCTCGGCGCTAGTGATGGTATAAATCATTAATCGCTCTTTCAAGCTGAAAACTGTACTCCACAAGGTGACATTACTGTAAAAGTTATCGAACCTGGAATTACTAATGAAGTTTAAAAATTCACTCGTTTTGATCAACCAGAAACATTTACCAACGGAATTTTATCACTTTTGCTGTATCGTTGCGACGTGCACTTATACATCATGGATGACTTGGTGACGATAAAAAGTTGGTATTTAAACTAATATTACTCAATTGTTAATATTACTACCGATAAATAAACGATCCATAACTGGACATCAATGTTATATTATGGCGATATTACAACGCCGAAAAATATTTTAACAACTCTTAGCGCTACTACAGTACTTATTTTTCTAGTATTATTTTTAACGGTTACGTTCTACTAAAGTACAGAAATTTATCCTACAGAGCATCTCCACCTACATTACAGCGCGGATTTGTATGCGCTCTCACATCTTTATCACGTTGGATGTCATATTTGTCCCAACAGTGACGGCGTTGCCACTACAGTGAATTCTTTTTTAATTGCATTTTTTAAAGAGACTTATTTGTATGACTGTACTAAGAAAATTACTTTAAACAGCGCTTTTGCAGATTAACCAGCAACAGACGTTCCACTTAAAATACTGCAAATTTTCCCAAACTTTAATTTCACACTCGTTAATACTTGGATCTTCTCAACAACATGTAAAGAAATGAAAAGAGGATGTACTTTTAGATAGTGAACACAGTATGCGCAAGGTTTCGAGTGATTATACATTACAACTAATTTGGGATTAAATTAAATAACTTTAAATAAGCCACGTGGAATTTCATCTATCAAACATGAACAAGTTAGTATGTTCTTAGTAGTTTCCTCTTAGATTTAACCTGTGTCGCGCAAAGAATAAAAAGTTATAAAAGAGTGAATTCATTTTTAAGGTGGGTCAGAAGCCAATATAGTACATCTCGGTTTTCTTCATAACCTGGCAACCTTGCGAAATTCACAAGCGCGCGTCGAGATTTACAGTCAGTGTAAAAAGTGAGTGGACATTTAGATATTCTCTGTTTTGGGTCTGTTCAAATTGTCCAATGGGAGTTTACAGCAATAAGACAACAATTTTGACAACAAAAAATGTCTTTCCATTATTTTCTCAAAAATAATTTCACAAAGCCTTGAAGCCAAAGTACTAGAAGTTTCACCAGTACCTCGGTACTAATGACACTTCGTCGAAACGGGCGCAAAAAGTCTATGGACATTTGGAAATAAATGTTTAATAATAGGGATAAAAATTACAGAAAATGGAGAAGTAAGCGGCTCGCGCTATTCTTCAATATTGCTCCCCCGTCGCGAAGGGTCGAAATGTTTTAGTATGGAAGAATAGCGTTATTTTGACTTCGAGTTCATAACTTGTCTGACTCGCCTACCTTCCGTTTCGACTGGCACTTGGCTAAATACAAACAGCTGAATTATTTGTACGACTGAGATAAACTGCACTTACTTAAGTAATATTTTACAGTTCACTTCTGTGTATACCCCTCTCAAGTTCGAATGTTGTTAATAATTGAAAAAATGTTCTCACGTTCGTGTTGAAAACAGCCATTGCAAGAGAAAATTATTTTCGATGACTTCTATGCTTCCACTTACAAAATGCTTTTAAACCAAACGCACTGAAGAGGACTCAAAAAACCATACCTTTTCCATTCTTGAAAATTCAAAACAATTAACGGGAAATGAACTTGTGTCATATAAGTAACTGCAGTGTGAACTCGCCTTACAAAAAGTTTGCCGGCCGTGATATGTAACTAGCAACCTCAAGAACAGACTACAAACGATCACAGCTAATCGGAAGCCTTGAAAATATTCACGAAAAAGAACCAACATTTTCATGAAAATAGAGATTATTAGAAACTTTGTTTGATCATTTAAAGCAATTGTGTCCTTAACGCAAAAAATCAAAAATACCTATGGAATATAAATATTAACACAGCAGATGTTAAGCATTATGTACGCGAGATATTTGAAAATTTACGTTTAAATCGAAATAGCTCTTATTTCATGTGGTTTCATGTTTTGTGTTCCATCCATTCAAAAGTTTGAAGAAACTATTGGCGCTACAACACCACATACTTTCTCGTAATAATGGTAACGGTTAGGTAACATTATACTAGAGCAATTTCTATCCCTACTAACACATCACCACTCTTCAATAAACTAACGAAATGAGTCTAATGAAAGGGAAAACAACAACAATAATAATAATAATAATAATAATAATAATAATAATAATAATATCTTTAATTATGGACCTGTTTGAATGAGAATGGCATTTTCAGTGAACTGTGCTCTTTACTTACAAACCTGTCAAAAAACAAAGAAACAGTCATCCGCGGGACAGAATTACAGCTAGAGACCGCCAGAACTGTAAGCAAATGCTCTCCCAACTGATCAATAGAGCCGTACTGCAAACGACAGAGTTCGTTTTGACATTTCAAAAGATAATCTAAAAAAATCATAAAAACTACTAATATTTTGAGAAAGGGTACATGATATGATTTCAAGATCTAAAATTGAAAAACAGATTGCATTAATTAAATATCCCGTTTCAATAAAAGAATGTACAAGATATATTTTTAGAAATTTTTATTTTAGATTTTATGAATGTTTTTCGGAAAAGTCACAATATGTCTAAAAATTACTACTTTGAAAAATATTGTTTCCGACAATATTTACCGTTAATTTAAATATCTAATAGCGATGAAGAAAACCATTCAGCAAAAAATCTCTGGCTTCAATAATGTAGTTGTAAGTGTTTTTAATTTTTATTATTCAACTTTCGCATTTTTTCAAATTAACTAACTAATGAAACGCATACAGGTTTCTCTCGAGATGGCTAGGAAACTGATTTTAATATAGGCCCTCCCGATTCCAGGAAGCACTTTTTATCATTTTATTTTTATCTACAAAGAAACTTCACATTATAAACGTAAAGATAATCAAATAATGGTCTGTTGTAAAGAAATTTAGAAACCACCCAAGATTTCTTCGAATGTGATACTAATACATTAGCGTTGTTTTTAATACTCTAGATTATCGTACTCTGCGATTAGTGTACTGTACAGAACACCACAGTGATGAAGTCTACACCAGAACAGACCAGCAAGCAATGACGAAGGTCTTTGACAATTCTTTGTATTTCTCTTCTCTAATGAATGAACTCACTGTGTGATTCACTTTTACAAAAAGATTAATAATTAATCTTGTCGATTGAACAATATAATCAAACATATTAATATTATTCGGTCATTTTAAAGAAATGAATATATTCGTATTTAATATTATAACAAAGATTCAGCATTCACCGGGATTACTCTCTACCTATGAGAAATATCCCTGGATTGTCAGAAGTTTTTGAGTTTAGCAACGGAAGCACCATGAAGAGAGATTTTCAAGTAGTACAATTAGTTCCATCTCAGATGTACATTAGAGCAAATATAGGTTTCATGTTTTATGAAAATGACAGCTACACTACTTTCCACCCTACGGATATCAATTGAGGTTTTATCAAAACACAACAGACAATGCATTCAAAATGTTTGCATCACTGTGAATCCATCTCATCTAAATTAAGACCCCACTAGCTTTATGAAAATACTACGAATTTTTCTACAAATCAAGAGAGTATCCACAATATAAGCGAATGGCTGCAAGATAAAGGTTTCTGGGGAAACAATTATGGATAACATTTAGCTTCCAGTACGAATACACACAAAATGTAATAACAAAAATGTTGCAACCGTGTTTAAAAATTCCTCCAAGAAAAATAAGTAGCACTTTCCAAAACGAGAATATCTACTCCCGATCTGACCGTAGCGAATGTGTTCAGGAACACTTACCTCAAGACGCAGTACAAAACGAATACTTTAGTGTATCCTGTAATCAAAATTTATATTCTACACTATGCTATTACGTTGAATATCGTGAACCCATATCAGCTTTGTCTAATTGCATACTATCAAACGATCGATTCAAGAACCGAAAAAGAACACTTGGGAAAACCCCTCCTCCACTGCTGCAATGAAGCGTAAACATGACCTAGTATTTAGAACAAAATACTTTTTAACATGCCAAAGTGCATGAATTTTTAACGTTGCAATTAGATTAACCTAAAATCAAGTAATTTTAAGTACGTTATTAAGAAAAGTCCTCAACACACACGCGCAAGCCGCACGTGAAGCCGCAAGGCAGCGACTATACGCGTTGCATAAAATAAATTCTCGCCTTCACAGATGTACTGTGGAGAGGAAAACTAATAATAGAAAAATAACAACAATAAGCCCGATATACAGTTTGTAATTGTTTTGTCGAGAAATAAATAAATAAATAACTAGATGTCTTCCAGCCGCGTGCGGGAGTAGGCACACCGGTTCATTAGGCAGCTTTGGCCTGCGCGCACATGAGCCAGCCAACGGAAATGCACCTCCACGTGACCGGACTGGGCGACGCCGCCGAGCATTTCGACGAAGAGGAGGCTCCGGGAGTGACTTCGCGAGCGGCACACTTCACGCGCGCGCCCTCGCCCACCGGCGGCGACAGACGGCGAGGACGCCGGAGCAATGGGGGGTCACGCAATTTCGTTTTGCTCAACTTAGGTATGCCGAAGTGCTTACGCGTTAACTATACAATTAGGTTCAACTAAAATTAAATTAGTTGTATGGCAGCAGCATAGTGTAACCCAAATCACGAAAGTTAATTTCCACTTCCTCAGAGGTGATGGGGAAAATTGAAAAAAAAAGAAGTGAAACTGTAATGAGCTACAAACAACCAGAAAATGCGTCTTGCCAAAACAGGTGGCGGTGGCGGATCAGCAACAAATGAGTTGCATTAATTAAAAAAAAGCATTTACTCAAGAATATTTTCTCTGGGCAGTGAGCATACGCTCAACTTCCAATAAGTAAAGCATTCTTAGAGTGATTCGTATATTCTCATTGCAAATCTCTCCAAGGGAGGGAGTGGGGGGGGGGCGATATTGTGGGGAGAAATGGGTGTTTGGACCTGTGCGTAAAAGTGAAAGAAAAAAAGGGGGAATAGGATTTTGAAACAGAAAAATAGAAATAATGTTTTACATTGATATTCTTTACATGCATTTCAATACTATCAAAAACTAACTTATTTAAAAAGTCTGTTTTAAACTTTGGCTCCCACTTTTAGACTACTTGTACACAGATAAAAATGAAGTAGAAAATGTAGTACTAGTACACACATTTAAAAAATAGGTTTGATGTTTAAGGAAATGTTTTCATAAAATAATGATCAATAATTTGACTTTTTTTATATAGAGTTACTTTTGAAAATTTTACCCCTTTAAGATTTTCTGAAGCCTCACTGTCTCGACCACACGCACAGGTTATAATGACCTTTGAGAAGACATGAACGGAATACTGTCCCATATTGATCTGGGTCCCTCTGTACTTCAACGTTATATATTGTTTTCCTGCGAGAGAATCCCTCGGCGACCTTACGAACTTCATCATATGCCATAAAATACGGCCAGTGCCCACTTGCCCATAACAGGTAGAAAGAAAATAGAAACCTTCCCCGGAAGAAATAAACATTAATATTTACTATTTTCAATCAGTTTTTATTTGCTGACGCTATTACAAAACAAAACAGGTTATTCAAGACTGAGGTTTCATATTCTGACTTCTTCTCAATAACAAACAAGAATCTTACCTATTCGTGACTGTTACACGCATCTTCATGTGTGTACAACAACTACTAGACATGTTTTCACCTGTAAGTAAAATGACAAACGTTTTGGAAGATATGATATAAATTTTAATATCTTCGAAAGTAAAAGGATAATTGCAATATCTAAAACGGGAAAAGTTACCATTATAAAAACTCACATCCTCACTGTTTTACAATTAACATATGTGCTTATTTAAACATTTTTTGGTAAGTTCTCTCCCATGTACTATGTTTTGTGCTTATTCCTTATATATTTTCCACTTAAGCATACTTTTTAATGATTTTCATTCTCTTTCTTAGTAAAGTACTTTGAAACTTGTATTCAATATCTTCAGAAAAGATTGTTTGTCATTTTACTTTCACATGAAACACGTCTAGTACTTTTGTTAAATATGAAGATTAGTGTAACCATTACGACAAACGTAATTAAGAAATAAATGATTTTTCCACGAATAACTTAATTGTCAAAAATAAAAGAATAGGTGGTTTGTTGTTAATTTCATGTAACAATTATAATCATTTCAAGATTTATCATGTTAAAAAATAGTATAATAGTAAAATAATGTTATTTATTAAAAAACAACCAATGTAGCTTTTAATAAACTGACGGAAACTAAAAAGTAATATCGGGTACGAGTAGCTAAATACAGACTGTTTGCTTCTTAAAAATATAGGTATAAACGTCAATAGCAAAAGTAATGAAATATGCATGAAAAAATTCCAAGCGCTCTTCAGAATTGGAAAAGAGTAAGGACATCATTCATATTTACATTAGTATCTGGAAAATTTAGCGAGAATAGGTCAAAACTCACGTTCTATGTTATTTCATTATAGTTTGGAGATTAATAACTAATAACAGATTCTAAAGCAACGTTCACACTTTAAACTCCCCTATGCCTTCGTATAGGAAATTTTTATTTACAATCTCAAAAAATGTATGTTTTCTCTGTTCAAACCCCTTTACGTGTGCAAAGAATGCAATAAACACCAACTTCCAAGATCATATTCTTACGCATCAAGACCAGGGGCAAAGAGCGCATGCAAAGTTCTGCGTACCGACTGCAGTACGCATCAACGATCTTCAATGATTTCTGACACCCAGCAACAGCACATTCAGTATGGGCTCCGCGTTTTGTAGATGACGTTGAATCGATTTCGAATTTCCATTCCTTATACCGTTCTACGGTCATTGCTCCACAGCGTTTCCATGGCCATGCATTTCCATTCATTTGTGAAACCTAGCAGATCATGAGCGGAAGACAAACCGCGACAGGATTGCCATGAATGCGAAGAACATTTGCGAAGCGTTTCCATTTACTTGTAAAATCCATGGAAGGCTGTGTTAGGTGATCGACAAAGTGCAGCGACTGTCTTTCGGATTTTATCTTACGATTGTTTAAACTACAAGCACACGGATGATCAATATAATTATATGATTTATATTTTCGAGCCGACAGCCCAATATAGTTAGGTCTGCGTGCAGTATACATAGAGAACCCAATGATGTTTTTCGAGGTCTTTACCCCCTTTGCTAAGAGTCTGATCGGTGTATGTATTAAGCTCATCTCAGGAAAAATGAATTCACATACATTCAGCTGACCCCTGCTTTCGCGATTCAAGGTTGACGGCCACCGACGGGGAAGGCGTTCGCCTGGGCAACTCGCGCCGCGGCGGCGGCGGCTGCACCACACCACGCTCGCAAAATGCTCGAATACGCTCCACGCACCGGACATGCGCGCACAACATTCCCCGCCAGCAAATTTCTAAGGACTTCGCACACGCTATTGTTTTTTTTTCGACTTTTGTGGATGCGTCACACTGTTCTGGCATTTATCTAGTTTCACATGATAGAGCTAACAGAGATAGGGCTGCCAAACGAGAACGTTTCGTTTTTTCCAATGAGGCCAACTGACAATGGTAGGTCAATATTTCACAAAAAATAGTTGTTTCTAAAATGATATTAGTGTTCAAAATCACGAAGTAGATGAGAGTGCAAATGAAATGAATAACATATTTAAATAAATATTAAATAAAATATTATTTAAAGATATAAAATTAAATAGACTGAGCAGAGAAACAGTCTCTAGAAAATCCAGTCATCTGAATACGAATAACAATATTTACACATGTTTCTACAGAGTGTAAAATGCAATTTAGATCGAGTCTTTAGCAAGAGAAAACCTGATACATGAACTTATCTTAAACGTCATCAACACCAGCTTGAAACCTCGCTTCCGAAAATAAGGACTCATCCAAAAGCATTTCCCAAATGTCCAATTACAGAGGGCGATTTGACCAGGGCTGTTTGAGGACTTTCTTACGGCCTGATCCAACTTTCTCCGCCTCACAAGAATGAAGCAGAGGCGCGAAGGCATCCGCGTCGGTAGGGCCCGTCGGTTTTTGTGGCACAGGTACTACCATAAACGACCCGAACGTCTCACACCCCGCGCCGGCCCAGCACTGACAAGCGACAACACTGCTTTCCCAATCCTGCCCTTTCAACCGCTTCCTCCGGGCTTCTTCGCTTGTCTCAGTTAACTTACGATACCCTGCAGTCAACAAAACATTTGCAGCCCTCCTCCCACATGAATAGAGCGCTACCTGCCAAACATATCGGGCGGAACGAATTCATGTATTGGAACGTAAAATCCACGCTGGTTTCCAAAGTCCGACCTCAAAACGATACATACAAGGTGTGATACGGAATGACAGCCGACGCGGAGTTCGGTTTCTCTTCGAGCCGGTCACTCCCGCGCACGCGCCGCTCTACCTTCCGAATATTCACGCGAATTTAACCAAGTTTCAGCTACCGACACTGCAGTGGGTTTACACCACCCGATATCATTCTATTTCAAAAGAAATATATTTCGACGTTGGTTTGATATTGCCAAACAAATTTTTTTATGTTAAACAATACAGAAATCAAATTAAACTAATGGGAAACACGTGCTCCCTTGCGGTGTATAAAACATTTCGTTTCGTATGAATTGACTTTTTATTTTGCCGAAAAGCCTTTTAATTTAAAAAGACTTTCAACTGGAATTAACTTTCGTTAATTGTTCTTAATCTCTTTTTCAATCCCGCCTTCTCTCATAGCATTATAGAATAGGAGTCGAATTTACAGAAAATGAAAAACCACTATTACTTCAAGGTATAGGCGTTGTGGTGCGTTATCGTTGGCATTTTTCATGAAATAATTATAAACGTTGTCATTGCCAACAATAGTATTTAGGTAGTCGTTTTTGTGGCTTCCGTTCAGCAGACAACTGATGATGATGGCTAAGCCATCGAAAGCTGCTCTTATAATAAATACTATTGTTGGCAATGACGTTTATTATTACTTCAAGATTTTAAATTAAAAAGCGAACGTAAGTTAGGTTACACCAAATGGAGAATTTTATTAGAGAGACAAGTATTTTCAATTGTATAATTCAAACACTTCATTAAATTTTGTTTCAGCGGATAAATGTAAACATTCTTATCACTCTGAACAAACTAGAGATGAATCCATATTCCTATTTGAATTACCTTCTCGAAAGAGGGCTCATTAAGAATGCAATTCACAATATTATTGCAAGTTAAATAGTTGGTAGCTGTATATTATTTTGTAATCATAGATGCTGAGGTGTGTGAACTCTTCGAGCAGAACGTAAAAATCTGTTTTGTTGTTTCATAAGCATTGAAATTGAACTAAATTGAATACGAATTCACAAACGAGACGAATGGTAAAAGTAGTTGGGGCACCCGGTATCACGAAATACGGAAACCTCTGAGAACTATTCTTCCACAGAAGTTAGAAAATTGTCAGGGTTACGATCCCATCGTCCCCATCATTATTACAGCTGCCAATTTGATCATTTGTAATAATTATTTCATTGTCAGCACAACTGACAGGGCCATAATCATCGCAATGTAGATTCAATCAAGATCAGGGTGATTTTCGGTTCGCAATGAGTAATATGTACTAATATGGGCAACTTTTCAATACACAGCAGCGAATTCCGATGCCACGCACGCAGAAGCGACTAATGAAGCAGATACTACAATGCATGCATTGTAATACACTGGTTGCATTACCACGCCTTGTTTGGAATCCAATAAAAAAGAAACGAGTCTGTAATATATAGACACCTACATGGCTCATATAGATATCTTCCGAAAACGTGCACAGTCGTCTACGAAAAGCTTAATTAATCTTAGAACTGGGGAGAGGGTTAGAAATTACGTTCCTCCAAGCTTCACTTGTAGGCGGCGGAGCAAAATGCCAGCATTCAACTGTAATAATGGAGCTCGGAATCGCTGAGTAAACACAATTCTCCGAATAGCACCCAGTAATGGAGTGTGGGAACTGGCGACCACCCTTGCGCTCTCCCTCGAAGTGGCTTGTTGGAACACTGGACCCTGTTCCCGGGCGGCGGGCGGAGGGTGTGCAGGAGGCGGGGGCGGCGGCGGGGGCGGGGGCGGGGGCGCTAGGATCGGCGCCGTGGAGCGCCACGCTCCTCGCAGGCCCGCGGGCCGAGTGACGGCCATCCGCCTTGCGTAACGTGCGCAAGCGCCGTGGCGCCGCGGCGGGTGGAGGCGGCGGCGGCGGCGGCGGGCAGGCAATGGCGGGCGAGCGGGGACGGGCGGGCGGGATCAGGGACTGGCCAGCGGGGGCGGGGCGAGGGGTGGGCGGGTGAGAGCGGGCGTGCAGGGGTGGGTGAGGGCGGGCCAGCGGGGGTGGGTGAGGCGTGCAAGTAGTGGCGTGCGGGCGAGAGGGAGCGGGCAAGAGGGGGCAGGTAGGGCAGGTGGGCGGGCACTGGCGGGCATGTTGGGGAGGGCGGGCAGGTAGTGGAGGGCAAGCGGAGGCGGGTAGGCAGGCAGGGGCGGGCGAGCGAGCGGGGGCGGGAGCAGGCTGTGGTGAGCGGGCGGCGGTGGGCAGAGGGCTGCGGGCATCGAGGCGGCGCGGGTGAGCGGTGCGGCGGTGGGCGCACAGCGCGGGGAGAGGCGGGGCGGAGCGGGGCGGGGCGGGCGGAGAACTCTCGTGGAGTAGGGGAACGGCGCTGGAGGGAGGGGAGTTGGCGCAGCGGCGGTGGTGGCGGCAACGGCGGGCTCACCGGGCCGCGACTCGGCTCGGCGCGCCGCGGGCCGTTTCGTCATTTTTATTGTGTAAGGCCCATGTCGTGTGCGTATGTGTACACAGAAAGGGAGGACAAAGCGCGCGGCCGCGTACGCGCCTGCGTGAGGGGCTCGCGACGCGGCCGCGTGGGCGGACGGGCCACCGCAGACGCCGCGGACGCGCCCGATTTTCACTGCGGTATTTTCGAGCGCACTTCACGTGGACGCGGCTGACCGCCGCAGAAGAAAAACACGTGTCCGCTGCGCACGCGAGCTCCGGAAAGCCACCCGCGCTCGCTCGCGCACCGCTGGCAGGAACGTGAGCCCTCAGCGATCGGAAGTATTGGAGACCAAATGCACTCATGGATTTTGACACACAGAAATGCAGCTTTCAGAGAAGGGTTGAAGTCGAAAATTACAAGGTTAATTAGAGGGGAAAATTCCTATGAAGGAAAAATGCTTTTCATTACGATTCGAATCCCGTAAGTCTTGAATGAATTACAGCAAAAGAAACGAAGATAGTTTCAGAATTGATAATAAGTTACTTCAAGTACACATTTGGGAATTAATTCAAGGGCAACAATTTGAATATCAACTACACACAACTTGAATTACGTCTCCTTGTGTTATTTCTTTTGTCAGTTATATCTAGAAGTAAAACAAACATTCACCGTATTAGAATTTTCGATAATTTAGAGACGTAAACGAAAATGAGATTTTTTAGTCTGCACTACTTTAAGCGTGCTTTAAGTAATCCGAGGGCAAAGTTTTATAAAACACTCCAATCCTTTATGGGAAATATTGGGGCTTTATGTAAAATATACCCGAAAAGCAGAATAACCGTTCGTTCCGATCCATCGGGGAATATTAATTTTGGGGAATATCGTCTCAACAGTTTAGGTGCTCGCTGGGCTGGCAGACTGACATCTAGCTCTCAATCAACTTTCGGTATCAAGGACTCACAAAACATGGATTTTGACTACACAACGTGTTAGAGGATGTAATTTATTCCAAATAGAAACACGATGTATCCGCTTTTTTGTGAACATGCCCTCGCAATAGGTTTTCTGTCCAAAAATCGCCGATTTCCGGCGTAGTAAGGCGATAAAGTAAAATGGGCTTCCTCCTCTCTGAATCCCACTTGTCCAAAGTTTCCCATTGACCATTACAGAAGAAAACTAGGCAATGAGTAATAGGATGAACGTCATAAATACTTTATCAACTATGAACATAGAGATTGCGCTTTCTTAGAAAGTAATAGTTTAAGCACAGTTAAAAAAAAATTAACTGCGAAACATTAGCTCACAAAAAAACCTTTCGTAAAAACGCGCAGTGACTCAGCAAGGGTATAGATTTCTGAAGCCAAGTGAAAAGTTTAAGCACCGAATGCCAGGTTTTCTCTGTTGCTTCACAAATGATCGCGGTTGGATTTTACGTGTCCTTGGACAGCAGGCAGAACGAAGGCGTTCGCTGGGCAGCGCGTCTCTCCTTTGCCTCATTGCCAGCGCCTCGCGAAGAAGTCCGCTCAATTGCAGCAAAGGATACAGATCACTATCTTATCCACGTATCTATTTATTTATTAGTGACTCGACGTATTGGTATTCGATTATTTTACAGAAAAAATTACACGATTTCATTTTAGGGAAAATCAATTTAATGTGCATTTCAGATTCATACACTATCATCCAAATCTGTAGCTTTAAAATGTTTGTTTCAATTTCTGTGCTATTACAAAATTAGATTTAATGATCATCAATGTGATGAAACAAGACGGAACAATTCATGTAAATGTTGGAAAGAGTATAGTAATTCACAGCGTTTCACTATTGTACTTGTACGAGCATTAAACCATCAGAAACACGGTGTTTTTCTTAATTTTTTTCAGAACATCTTAGAGGGAACCGGCTAAGACCTGTGCTAACCGATTTATCTCGAATCGATATGAATCGAAAGAGGTACTGATGCTGTAGGTGCCACATGTCAACCAAAATGTGTTTTTGTTGGTTTAACAAATTGAGAAATTTCTTGTTATTTTCTGTACGGATGCGTAAAAAATAATCAGTTGTCCACCAGGAGACCCAAGACATGTCGAGCCGCGCTTGGCTGGATTAGTGGACCAGAAGTGGTCTAAGTGTGACGGATGGACGTAGGCAATTACTATTGTTGAGCACCTAGTTTAAAGAATTATTTGGCCAATCAATTTTTTCTTTCAAAGACGTAGGGGTGCCTTACCATTATCTTATCCTAAGAGCCTCATATTGAAATCGACACCTCGAATTTGTGTATAATATTTTTATACTGAAGGTTGTCAATAAATTTTAGTAAAACTTCGTGTTTTAAATGTGAAAAGACAAATTTCAACTAATAAAGGCCAAAACATTTCTTTCAAGGCCCAATTGCAAAATTCAACTTTTAATTTTAGATTCCACATGATGAGTACCATTTCATCTAAGAGTTAGAAAAGAGGGAGGTTTTCTGCGTTTATCAAACAGGATAAAAACCCTGAAAATGGGAACATCTTATTGGCCTTCACTGTTACAGAAGCGTGTGTACTACCAGGGATATTATCGTGCTTCAGTAATGTGTACGAATATTAGCAAAAACAATTGTTCACGTGAACATCAATCTTAATTTGTAGGGATTGTTTGTATCAGCCCTTTCAAAATTGCCAACAGGACAATACGGCCATGGGACCCATTTAACAAGAAAGAGTTTGTTTGTTCATTTTTTTATAGTTACAATAATTTGCCTTTATTAATGCCAGTATTCTGGCTATTAAACCTGCTCTTTACAGATATATAAACACTTTGAAATTTCTATTATTTTATATATTATAACAAAATCGAGGGAGGGTAAACCTTACATTAACTGCTGAGAATGCAAATGAGGGACAATTACGGTGTATGCCTTAAGCCATTAATAAATCCAGATAATCCACCAGGAAAGCGGCTGAATGTTGACGACATTGACATAATGGAAAAAAACAACCTAACAGTACAAATAGGTTATGTTTTTGTATAAGATTGCCAATATTTTTTACCATATAAGCGCTGCCAGTACTACATTTTGAACACGAAATTTACTACTGAAACACAATGACAATAGCGTGAAATTTCGTCAATTGACTATAAACCAACCAATTTTGCACTGAAAACATTTCGACGAATATCCTTGGAGGAAATGAGAGAATAGTCAAAGTAGGAGTTTGGTCAGTTAAATCTCCATATTACTTCATTTGGAGTGATTTTCACAGCATTCAAAACCGTCATTGCCCACCACAACTTCCTCGAAACTGTTTTAGTGCATAGTCATCACTTCGTGCTCAAAATATCAATCTTTATTCCGAGAAGTTGAACCAATTACTAATTATTATTATTATTATTATTATTATTATTATTATTATTATTATTATTATTGTGCCATAATATCCATGGAATTATTTACTGATATTTTTCAGTACTAGGCGTGCATTCTCTAAAAAAAAACATGAATGAACTCGGGCGTATACATTGCATACGATTTTCACAAAATATTATAAATATATTCAAATACATGTAAGAAATTATAAACAAATGCATTAATCAATAGTTTATAAACGTTTATTCTTTGTTGACATCGCAATCAAACACAGGAAGTAGTAGCAAACAAATGAAAGAAGATACTGATAACTTTGTAAGCTATTTATGAGGTTTTTGCGCCAACGTAGTAGTGAAATGATAAAATTCTGAAGCAGTGATTATACAAGCGGTCTAGTGATTTTTCCTCCGCATTTTTTACACCAGAAAATCATCCATGAATCTCGTCGACTCTAAATGCACAACTCTTGGTCGACAGCACGTTTTGCGTTCATGTACCCTTTAGGAATTGACATTACCTACTACATAAACATGAATGCTACGGATGCCAGTCGTACATTTCGGAACTCTGAATCGAATTAGGAATGCTTTCCGGCGTAATGCAAATGACACACCTACAATGAAAATTCAGATCTGAGGAGCATCACTGAGAGGTTCAGCTTAGTTCATCAAACAATGAATCATGATTACTCGGTTGAGTGACACGTTAAACGGTGTAATAGCACTCCAATCCCGTTACTCACAATAGCCATTAAGTTAATTACAATGTTAACTCTTCCCCACGTCTTGGTTCGAAGTCTAGAGGGAGGCCGAGGGTCCTGTCCGGTAAATAACTACCTTCTTCTGATTAGCTTTTTTAGTCATTTTATAAAATGGACTTTCTATTTTTGTTATGGTGCCAGTTCCCAATTTTGTATCCATAACTTGCGTGGACGAATGACATTGATCAATAGGTAATTATGTTATGATAACAATGATGAAGCACTGGTGGATTGAGAGGCAGCGAAAACAGGAGAACCCCTTGAATTGATTGATTGTTTTAGCGATTCCGGGCACGTCAACTAACAGGGTCATTGATCCCTTAAGTGTAGAGCATGTTATTGCTCGGGAGGTGGCGGTGATCTTCCCTTCGCTGGATGCGAGATCCGTCGGCGAACTACCGCCGGCTAGCGTTTCCCCTACCAGGTATCTCCCACCAGCGCGGCGCAGCCCCAGCCAGGACAAGCTCTAAGCTCCCGACTGGTCTCCCGGCATGTGTGCTTGTGTAGGGCGTGTTAGTGTAAGTGTGTGTGTATGTAAGGGAAGATAGGACAAGAAAGAGGTAGGAAAGATGGCGCGGTGCGTGTCCCGTTTGTCAGGGTACTGCTCCGGCTTTCACCTGGTGTTGATCGGAGAAACCACGGAAAACTACCCATCAGAGCAGCCGGCCGCTAGAATTTTTCGCCAGACGGCGACTGAATTAGATCTGACAAGCTATTGTCTAAAATTCTGCCTCCGTCGGGACTGGAACCAAGAATCTCCTGGTCAGAGGGACTGCAGTTGACATCAGTTGATGCCCTAGTCATCTCACCCGGTGAGAACACCCTTGAAAATCTGCCGCGAACCCGCTTTTTATCCACGTGTTCAACATGGATCGACAGCAATTTGAATATCGGTACCTTAAGATAGAGAGCGCGCGGTCTGACCGTTGCGCCACAGGCCGCCCCTTGCATTGCCAACTGTCAAAATAGTTACACTTTTTTCAGGTTTACATCATTATTATCTCCACCGCAAACAAGTACATCTTAGGCGTGTAACTACATCACCATAACTACGATCATTACCATCTCGTCTACGTTCACAAAATGTTGCATACTCTAATAACGAGCGCTTAGAGCTATCTTCGCCAATGCAACCAATCTCCGCGCCATCCACTCGGACACCTTTCTTATCAGCCTGCTATACCAAACTTTAATAGAGTCGTGTATTAGGTAACAGGTCGAAAGGAAACAATCAAATTATCTTCGAATACAAAATAGTAAAATAGTTCTAGGCTGGATTTAAGAAAGCAAAGGATGGATTATATCTAAAATTAATCCCAAGATAGTGTTTGCACAACAACTTAATTTTCACTCAGCACGACGGTGTAATAGATTGAACAGCACGTTATCTGTGTGCGAGGTGCACCACACACTAACTACCTATCGCTAATGCGAATGCAGGCGTTTGCCCACGTGACCAAAATTAACGGAGGTCTTCAACGCTCCATTGCATCGCGTCAGCAGAAGGCTCGTCGCCGAGGGAAGGGGGGGGCGGGGAGGGACGGAGCGTAGCGTGACGGGGGCAGGGCGGGGAAGACAGCCGGGCAATGACGATTGAGCGCGTGGCGAACCGCCCCGCCCACGCCGCCAGGGGACAGGGCCACGCGAGCCCGGCCCGCGCCCTGGCATTTCCCTCGCAAGCCCAAGCGCTCCACTTGAGAGAGTCGCGGTCGCGCGCCCAGGCCCCGGACGCGCAACTCTGATTGAAAATCGCGCAACGCCTCGCGAGCCAGCGCCTGCCGCTCCGCCGCCTCTTGGACGCTCCAAGACATTCCCATACATTCCGCCAACGGACGGTTCAGCGTGCTCACAACAGACCGGTATGCAATACGGTCATCCATCTATCACTAAAATACCCAGAAATGAATTATTATGTTACTACGTATTCATTAATCGTACGACGGCGTGGGTGAATATTTTCAAATCACTTTTTTGTAACTAGGCAAGTTTATTCATTTGAAATAATATTTTTTTCGTTTTACAATGCATATGAAAGATACGTGAGATAATTTCTAATGTGCAAGAAATTCAAACCCATCATTCATTTTCGTGATAGCAAATTTGTCAGAGAGATGTGCCGGTGTTTCCCATTACATTGAATTAGTACACTTTAATTTATAGCGGAAATATAGTACATTGCAAGTACATTAAGAATGCAATTCAACGATATTTCAGTTGAAAACAAGAAGAACGTTATTTTGGAATCTTTTCGAAAATAACATTAAATCAAAATGGATATTTCGAGAGCGACAATGAGGTCACGCAGTCTTCCGCTGCACTTTCACTGAAATTCAGGGAAAAGATGCTCATGAAATTCAAGTTAACCGATATTTCGGGAGCATCCTGATATTTTTCATCAATTTCATTAGCATTGGCGCCAGGACATATCTGAATAGATTTGAAATGAAGGTAGAGCAACTTATAAGAAATTAGAGAAGGAATGGGAATATCTTTAACAGTGACCACACCCTTTTGCGAGGCAAAAAATAAAGTTTAACAATACCACCCAGAGTCAAACCAATTCAAAAAGAATGAAATAATTTCACGTAAATTATTATTCCCTAGTTACTTTCAGTACGTCCCATTAATGAAATGGGATTTAAATAATAGGGAGTAAGTAAATGGGAGTCAAATAATGAATAACGAAACTTGCATAGAGAGTCTTGAATTCTAAGAACCATATGGAAGTTTTCATTTACCAATACTGACATCAACGTACCCGATTAAATTACTGCCCTTATAGAACCATGTGTGATGGAAAGACACCTCTCATAGTTGTTTACTACCGGCCACCGCCTGGGAGTTGCATTAGTTCTCCCTATGACTATTCGTACTCGAGAAATTCAACTGTTGATATATCTTGTTAAGAGACACGGTTATGAAATAATAGGAACCAACTGTAATGTCATATCTCCACTATGTTATTGAAATCACAATATGAGAGAAATTCTTGAATTTGTCGTTCCAAGGTATTACCCTCATCAATAAACCGATCATACGTCAGGTCTACTCAGCAGCCGGTAGTCACCAAGCAGTAATGTCAGGAGACTATTTTTTCTAAAAGACAGAAGACTGCTTATGGGTGACATCTCAACTCACACACGCGCGTTAAAAATAGCCTCAAACAATTAAGAGGTCACTGTAAAAGCACTCATTGATATATGCATTATTTACGGTGTCATACCATTAACGTTTTACTCCGATTAGAAACAGATAATTTTGGACAATCATTTTCTACATCAAACCTTTTCCATTCAAAAATATTTAAAAAATAAAATTAAAATGAGATAATTACACAATTTTATATCCGTAATTATTAATCTTACTAATTCAAGTCTGTGGTTCGAGTATCTCAAAGCATATGATTGCCATCGCTGTAATTGGGACGAAAGAGGAACAGCAGTGATAATGGGGACGGGGAAAGGAGTACCCTCATTGACGACGAATATATATTAATCCCTGTCGACATTTGGGCTGAACAGAGTCAAGGGTCGTGAAACTGCTCACCTTTGTGTGAGTCATTGCGAAATATCGTTCGGTTGATGAAAAAAGTACTTTTCGTTCCTGCCTACAGATCGGCTTACGCATTTAACGTACGTACCAAAACACACGAAAAACCTTCCACAAAATGAAATTGAAGTAGTATCGTATTAGGTAAGTAAGGGGTTGCGTCCGAAAAGAAGGCAGAAATGGTCCACACCACACCATGACCTGATTCGCTAAAACTATCCTCCAACATATGGGTAACCATCGACGTTTCTTATTCCATCAATTTTCATTGAAGTTGGCAACAATTTAGTTTAACAGGGTTGAAATTTGCAGGATACGTCCAATAGAGTTGATCCTTCCCTTCAAATATCAGAAACATCAAAAAAACTGCACTGACACACATTCGTTTGCCATGCAATATCAAGAAATAGTAGCACTAGGTGACGCCACACAACATGCATAAACGCATGCATAATAATTATAAAAGAAACATGCCGATTAATTGTATAATTAAATGCAGACCCGAACAAATCTACGAATGTCATGGGTCTTTCGTGAAAACCTCATTAGTTTTCTCGTCCTACCTTAACTGAATAAACCAATGATTTCGAGGTATGAAGTAAGTAAACGCCTTCCGCCGATATTTCAAAAACATTATTCGACCACCTTTCGGCGCGAGACGGAAGCGATCGGGAGGAGCAGCGCGAATTCTGGCTCTGAAGTGGGCGAGTTACGGAAGCCCTCTCTCACACTGGCACGAGAGAGGGCACGTGTCTCTGCAAACACGAAACACGCTTCTGAACAAGCCACCAAGCGGGAAGAGGACAGCGAAAGGGAGAGTGGAAGTGCGAGAGCGAGAGCGAGCGTGAGACCGCGAAAGCGAGAACGACTGGCGGAGCGGGAAAGCGAGAGTGGGAAGACGAGTGCGGGAAAAGAGCAAAAATGAGGCAAATGAGTTGGCAAGGACATTGTCTTCACTGTATGCGTAACATATGGACCGTTCAGGGACAGAATACACGTCCGGCATTTACAACAGCAAAGACTTATATACGTCCGAGCGTTCTCATGAAATTTCCTACCGCAATATCAAGCTGAGAGAAAATGGGCGATTAATGAATATACAAATCAAACGAAATAGACAACATTAAATCTGAAGTGGAAAAACGAAGAAGAGTTTCATTACTAAGGCGAAAATTATTTATTTCAAGAGTACACTTTTACTCCCAGTGGCGCATCCCAGGGAGGGGCGGGGATGCTCATGAGGCTTCAGGGTTCGTGGGGGGGGGGGAGGGGAGCCGCGCAGTAGTAGCTTTCGGACGATCGCAAAGCGTACCCCACTCCCCCACAGGCGGCCACGCTCTCCTCCGCTTTACACCATCGCGCCACGACTGCGTGCCACCTCCCCCACTGTTTAAGGCGGAGGAGCGAGCGGCATTTATCGCCAAGCCGATCCACAGCACAATGGAAAGAAGCCATGTAATTTATACTTTTGAACCTGCCTTTCATTCTTCTCGATGCAAAACAAACTTCGGACTAGATTTCAGTAGAAAATCTAGCTATTTAGAAAATTTTTAAAAAAAAAAGTTGGTAACAATTTTCTAGGTAAATTGTTACCTCATATTTATCTTATGCAATGGAAACAGTGAACAATACAGACTATCTTTGGCTGTGAAACTCATGAGTACAATTAAATCTCCCTCTCTACACTTCTATTAATAGCTACTCCATTTCTCCACATTTTCCCTGCGATACCTGCGATTTGAGTAAACAGTCTTCTCGAGCCCTTATCCTTTCTTTCCTTCCCCCATGATCATTATCACTAAAGCCAACCACTTTTCGACCTTGTCAATTTCATCTTCCCCTAACAGAACATAACAAATGGTATTAGTGATTTGAAGTTATTTCAATTCATTACCTCTGTACAGACCAACCCAAAACATTTTTATCTACCTAGGGCACAAAACACGATTGCTTCCAGATTTCAATGCCGAAAAATTTTGCTCCACTAAATACAAGAATTTTTATTTGAATGCATGCACAAACAGTTTCCAGACACGTCAAAAGGGATACTGTAATTAATACAGTTAGTCTAGATCGTTAGTCTAGAACATCGCCTAGAAATAGCTTTTGGAACATGCTCTTAATATCATGCATAATTCAAACCAACATAAATAGCAAAACTCACAGAAAGTAAACTGATAATTTTTATTAAAGTTTGTAATGTTTAACTAACAATATAGTTAATATAATTGTTACAGAGAACGATTTATAAATTAGAGATCATTATAATTAGGACTTAACCGGCCAGTGTATACTGTTCTATATTAAAAATCTATATTCGAAAACATTACATGTTATATGCCACACAAAAATGACGTAAGGCCAAACGTTGAACATTCGATAAATAGCTTTACTAGCGTATTATTCTGTACGTTACTTTTCGCATAAAGCCAGTAGTGTGTCTCATTCTAATTTACTTTGACTAGTGTGATATATAAAGTTGTTTATAATGCAAACTCCTAATTTTATATATGAAAATATAGCTGTACAAACATTAAGAAACTTAACAATGGAGAACAAATCCAAGTTCTAGAACAAAGCGTGCGATTCTACTTGGGGAAAAGCCACATTTATTTACATATTTGAAGTTTCGCAAAGCAAGAGATTTTTCGCCCAGAGAAAACCCGTACTTTTCACTTGCAATTTCACTGTATTCAAACTTGCGACAGCTTAAAATGTACCTTACAGAATTCTTTCGTAATATGCGCTGATATTAAACTAATATACTATTCTCTCCTTGATTCACAGCCCTAGTTGATTCACAATACCTACAATACAACCCAAATACCCTAACTCTCGCGGTCACCATTTCTATGTTCGCTTTTCGATTTAAAAAAATGAAGTGAATGATAATTTTTTTTTCCAAAATCAAGCATCATTGCACCGTTTTGTAGCCACTTACCATCACAATTATGTAAACCTAAAATATATAGTCGAAATGTATTACAAATTTGAAAATACTAATCACAGCTTATCAGTAATAGGAGTTGAATGCACCACACTACAGGGAGCACCAAATATAAACTCACTGGTATATTGCAAATAAAAAGCAAGTACAAATAATTCAAATAATCTCTACGTAACCCAAAATAGTACACTAAGAATCTATTGCTGTATGTTAATACCGAAGAAAAATGAATATTGCGTATAAAATAGTAAGATAATAAAGAGCAGTTTGAGTTTAGCTCGAACGACGCTATTCTAACTTTACGCTTATCGTTCCCGCAAATACAACTCAACATGCAGGAGGTTTTGAGCCACAGGTATACCGATAGGTCGTAGTAATACATAAGGAACACACAACATATACATATACACACACATATTACAAGAGCATGCGCTTATTTTTGTAACACAAGATGTTCTAAAGGTTCAACATCACAACCGATGCAAGCACGAAGGTCACAAGGAAGGAAAGGGGGAGCCTGCGCAGAAAGGTGTTGCAGCCTGCTGGCAACGCGAAATCCAAGCGACGTCGTGCACTAACACGTGCTGCTTCCGCCATATTCCCCAAACATAAATAAATGTTTATTCGCGGTCTGAAGACCTGCCAACGCAAAAAGCACTCTCATAAATGATCACTTACTAAATATAAACTTCTTTTAGAAAAAGAAAAGTATGAATCAACTAAGATCGGCTGATAACATGAAGCGAAAACTGAAGTAAGACCGAAAGAAAGAACATTTGTAAAGACCTATATGAAAGATCTGTCATGTTAAAAATTTCAAACAAAACTAAGTGGAGATTGATTTATAAATAAAATGTTCGTGCCAGCGTATTCAAGATTCTAAAATATTGTGCATCCATGTAGAACAAAAGAATTAACGAAGAAAAATATTCTGTAACAAGGGTTACTAGCACACTCCAAAAGCCGATCTCTTCTAAAAACTGCAAACCATTATCTTTTCGTGGATTTTCATTATGAAATATAAATTTACTAGAGAATTTCAAAAACGGAAGATTAAGAGAGACAGACGTCTATAGTCGAGGTCAGCAAGCTCCTGTGTGGTCTGAGCTGAGTTGTAGAATGTTCCAGACCTCACGAGGTACCTTGCTGTTCCACGTGCGCTTATCGTCAGGCCCAAAGCATTCTCCATCTGATCCGATAAGCGCCTTCACACTGTACATAGCAAACAGGCACTGCGGGGAACTGGTGGAATAATACAATGGGAAAAGGCAAAGGAAAAGTTGCAAATCTTGTATCATCATTTCCTATTAAAACCTTCGTGATGAACTTTTTGGTGGGTGGAATTATTTCCTGACCACGGAGTCCCAATTTTGGAAGTTTTTGAACTTGGAAACTTTGCACTTACACAAAACAAATCTACATCTGTATATCAACTACATTTATATGCCCTCATTAATTTAATTTTGTCGATTATATGTCGT
Organism: Gryllus longicercus; assembly: GCA_038098605.1. Lineage (NCBI taxonomy): Eukaryota > Metazoa > Arthropoda > Insecta > Orthoptera > Gryllidae > Gryllus > Gryllus longicercus. The sequence continues at coordinate 44,125 of JAZDUA010000602.1, forward strand.
AATTTAATTTCTCAACGGTACTTGGAAGAAGTTTCCACATTATAATTTTCAAATGAAATAATCTTTTACAACACAGCATTAGTAAAAATTACGCACAGCGAAAGTAATGTAATGAGCAAAACGTTTCGAGTGAACTTACGTTAGAGTCGTCAACGTGAGAACGCGTCGGTAATTTCGGAGTCAATAAGCAAACAAATGGTTAAGCGAAAAGAAACTCCTACAAGCCTCAAAGCGACTCCTAACCCCAAAATATAGTAATGTAGGTGTCTGAAGAGTAAAATTGGCACAGCGAAACCAGACGACCTCGACAGCAGCTTCTCATAACAACACTTTCCCACGTCATAATTACGAGCTGCAGACGCTAAAAGATGAAGATATTGCGGTGATGCTTCTACAGCTACGGTGCAAGTATTTTGAGGATGGTTGACGAGAATAAATTGTCTATTTTAATCGGTACTCCTTTTTACAGGAACACGTGCGCAAGTGACAACGCAGCTAGAGAACCCCTTCGCTCGGGTCCTCCCCTCCCCCTCCCAGCGGCGCGGAGTCGACGACGAAAACATTGGACGAAGATGCAACGACAGAATACGCACGCCACCCTCACGCTAATGCGCAACGCTAGAACATAGCCATTCAAGTAATACCTTGAATGACGACTCCACAAAAACCGAACTTCTACATTATATATATATATATATATATATATATATATATATATATATATATATATATATATATATATATATAATTCAGAATAACGAATCACAAATGATGAATTTGCTCATAACATAACAGATACAATTCTCAGCAACGAGACTGCCCAAACGTTTCTATTTGCACTGCACACTTATAATCTCTCTACACAATCCAAAGACAAGCTCTCTCAGAAACCACAGGCACTCCCTTGCGATACAAATTTCGTTCAAACTACGCAATCAAGATCAAGAAAAACAAACTGCCGTTTCATCGGTACTGACAATTCAAAAAGTAGATTGTTATTTTAAATGCAGTTTTTTATAACAAAATAATTAAACTAACTCATTTGTACATTTGATAATAACCAAACTCGAGAAGGGCGAAATGTCATCCTGAGGAAGCTAACGCTGATGGTGCGGTATTTGGCACAGTCCGGATTCGTCAACCGACTTCAAACATGGCACGGGGGTTTTCGTTTCGGGGAAACAGAGCACTTTGTGATCAGTAACAATGATTTCAATAGTCGCTAGTACTTCATTTTGGATATAAATGGTACTTTTGAAATTCCTACTCCTGTCAAGTACGTCAACGGTACATGTTAGTGCAGATTGGAAAGACTTAAGAAATAAGAAAAATAAAGCATGCACCTTACCTTCTAATTTCATGCCCACTTCCAGACACTTTTGAAAGCGACAGTACGGACATCGCTTCCGCTGTGTCTTGTCGATATGGCAGCTGCGGTCGGCCACACATGTGTACACCTTCTTGTTCTGCACGGTGCGTTTGAAGAATCCCTTGCACGATTCGCACGTGAGAAGACCGTAATGGTATCCGGACACTTTGTCACCGCACACAGGACACAGTTCTTCGATCACGTCCTTGGTGTCGGGCAAGTCGGCGACGGGGGTGGCGCCACCCACTACGATGGCGCTCTGGCCTTGTTGTGGGGAGACGCTGAAGCTGCCCGTGCCCACTTCCATCGCGCCGCCACCTGCGAGCGAGAACAAGTACGAATGGTCCATGTTAGTGAAGCTGCAACTCGAGACGTGGCATTGCATCACTTGTTGCTGTTGCTGCTGCTGCGACTGCTGCTGTTGCTGTTGTTGCTGCTGCTGCTGTTGCTGCTGCTGCTGTTGTTGCTGCTGTTGTTGATGCTGCATCTGGTGGTGCGCATGGGGATGGGAATGCAGGCCAGCCATCACGTACGAAGTAAGAGGCGGGGACCCGTACAGCGGAGGCGGCATGGTCGTGCCGGGCTGCTGAGCAGGGGGGCTACCCCCCGAACCTCCGCCCACGCCACCGCCGCCGCCCCCAGCGCCGCCGCCCCCGCCGTTGTTGCCGGCACCTCCGCCACTGCCGCCGCCTCCACCGTTGGGGCTCAAATTGAACGGGGACATGTTCAAAGAAACAAGAGAAGAATGGTGCTCCATATCCAATAACATAGTCTGACAGCACACACAAGAAGATAACTTAAGAAACGATGCACAACAAGCGTTGACACACCGCTCGACTCACTCCTTAATCCAAAGTACAGAGTAAATGTTATTGAAGAGTAAATGTATATCCTTTTGAGTGGAACGCACTAGATAATCCGTACAGCACAAGTAAATCCGTACGTCACTGCACTGGCACAGGGTGTCGCCCGGGGGCCGCAGGAGGCGGCTCGCCCACGGGGAGGCGCGCTCGGCGGCGCGCGGGGCGCACGTGGGACCCCGCCCCTCGGACAAGGGGAGGGACGGACGCTGCACGGGGCGCGGCGATGGTGCGCGCGCGCTCGGGGAGGGCCAGGGTACTCGCTACGACGGGCTGCACGCGCTCAATGGGGCACCACGGGGAACAGAGTACATTCGAACCAACGAATATCGTTCGCAAAATCAGAGAGGCCAACCTCTCGGTCCAGCATGGCACTCCCTCACGTTCACAACGTCAGCGGCGCCAGCCGCCGCAAATCGCCCAAAATCCACGGCACAGTAGGGGGCACGTCACACACGAACACTCACTGCACCGCCACTGTCAGAGGGACCACTGTCAAAGAACGTACTTCACACGACGGGGCGCGCGAAGGCACCGCACGCGAACAGTGCCACCGGCCCACTGGCAGAGACGGCCCGAAGTCCCGGGCTAAGCACGGAGCACGCACACCAAGCACCGAACACCGCGCACGAGTACGCGCCCGCGTGAGCACACCGAGCACCGAACTACGAGCACGCCGGTCGCCGTTCGCCGAGCGCCGCGCGAAAGGTCGCACCGTCCGACCGACAGAGCCCGACTGCGCCCCAGCGCCTGACAGCCGAGGGAAGAGCCCGAGCCCGCGCCCCGCCGCTGCCGTCCGCTCCGCTCCGCGCCGCGCACCGCCCGCCCGCGCCGCCCGCCACCGCCGCCCGCCGTTGCCACCGCCACTCCGCGCGAAGCGCTGCCGCCGTCTCCCGAGCCGCGCGACGTGTATTGTTGCCGCCTCTATTGCGGCGCCGCAGCGCTGTGAGGTGGCCGCAGCTCGCGCCGTCGCCTCGTCGCTTCGTCGCTCCGTCGCCGCTTCGTTCGCTCGCTCGCTCCCTCGCTCGCCGTCGCCGCGCTCGCTGCACCGCCGCGAATGACGGACGATACTTCCAGCCGGCGCGGTGTTACAATGGATAATGATTAGAAGCCATGTAATAAGTGAAAGTGTGCTCGCTGACCTACTTTCCCATGAACCAGGTCTATGTTAGTGCTGTTGTGTAGTCATACACTCCAGCCAGCTAGCTAGCGAGAGTGGTCCAAAGTGGAGGGGGGCCGGCGGCGCGGCGGCGCGGCGCGGCGGGCGCGCGGTAGGCGGAGGCGGTCGGTCGGGGAGGGGGTAGAGCTGCGCGCGGAGAGGGGAAGCCGACTCTGTCCCACTGACCTACTTACGATATAGAATCCCAACAAAGCCACGCTAACATTGGTAGAACGAAGAGGGACGAATCAAAAGAGGAAGGGGAATTCACGAGAAACAAAAGTACTCTCACTTCTCTCGCATCTTCGCCGACGTTATTTAAATTTCTATCCATGCCGATGGTATTCCCGAAATTGACGGAAAGTTGCGACGTACAAAGACAGCCAGCTTCTGTCTGCGAATTGTGACGCGTTTCACAACTTTCGTTTTCTAAACAATGCCCGAAGTACCTGAAATTCAAGAGACTTTGCATTTTCCGACCGTCTGAAGAAATAAAAATTTTGATATTTACGACTACACGTCGTCTGCGTCCGCGCAGGTCCCAACTTAAAGGGAAACAACTGAAATGTAAAATGACGTTCTCAATTCATTTAATCATGTTAATGTAGAAAAATACTGAACTGCCGGTAGGTGGTAGTATGGTTTGTACCGTCATTAATCTTACGTTCCTTCTTTTACACATTTGCACAATGATTTTCTTATTAACAATGTATTTCAGGGGTTATTCTTCGGAAATTTCTCGCTAAAGAATGACAGTTTTGTATTTCTAAATATTCAAAAGGCAATCATTGTCCCAATTTCAGTCATGCCACCAGCAAGGCCCGACTTTTTATATTCGAAAATAATATATTTTCGATAGATATTTTCGCAAACGTGCAAACATTTCTTTGATGCTTACAATTCTAAAGTAACATTAGCAACAGAAACGTACTAATTAAAAAATTATTTGCGTGTATCAAATATCAAAACTTTGCCATCAAATTCCGAGTTTTCAATAATGAGTTTCTGTGGGTACTACAAACTCATTTATATTACCTTTATCATAACTTTATTATTATTATTATTATTATTATTATTATTATTATTATTATTATTATTTTCAACCATTTCATTTCTTATAATATAATAAAAGAGAAGAGTTCTGATATCTTCTAGGCTATTTAATAAAACTATTTGCTCGTATACTTACAATAATGCAAAAACAGAGGAAGACGCGTTTGATGACAATTTTTTTGATTACCAGGAGAGTATATGCCTTATTCGAAGTTCTCTTTCTATTCACTAATCATGTTGAGAATACTCCCTGACTTATGAGCTCAAGCATCTTTCAAGTACTGTTCCTAACAAAAATATGGCAATGAAGCTGGGCCTTCCGACACGAATCAGTCATCAAGTGAAATAAATAAAACAGGTGTATAATTTGTGAACTATTCATGTTATATTTCACATTCACAGAAATTGTAGTTCTGAACCAATTTTCGGAGCTGATGTCGGTGCTCTTACGTTCATTTTTTATAATAGTAATAGCCACGAAAACATGGTAATACTGTAATTCTCATTGTAATACGGAACTTTTCTGGAATTGCATAGTTCACTTTAGTCTCTTCACCAAACAGCTCGTAACCCCTTTCATCTACAGAGCTGAGAGAATAGCAGCTGATACACAAACTAATATGACTGCCAGAAAGGGCAATTATACGCGTACTCCACAAGCAGAACTAGAAAAACTTAATCGATTTCAAGCGAATGGTCAGACCGTTGCCTGCCTGACATTTTACTTTCTTGTCTACCACAAACTTTCGTAGTAAAGCTACAGAGGAAATTTTTTGACAGAAAAAATAGTATTGTGGGTTCCTGATACCGAAAAAGTGGATAATTATTGCTGCTATAGGTAGTATGATACTTCCTCTAATAAGTTCTGCAATCAGAACCACGTTTTGTAGACCATTGTAACCGCAAAATTAGTTTTCAACAAAACGAGTCTGCACATGTCTCCGCTTGGGGGTGAATGTCTGACTGCGCGTCTGTCTGTTGGTTGATAATTTCGTAATTCCGAGTGAGTCAACTGTCATTAGTCACATAAATGCACATTTTTATCACGGGAGTTGGCGGTGTTCTCCCTCCGCTGGATCATCCGGCGACGGCATACACGTTAATTTGTGGGGTTTTCCCCAACCAGGTATCTCCCACCAGTGTGGTTTCGCCCCAGCCGGGACAAGCTTTAAGATATCGGAAGGTCTCCCGACATATATTGTAGTGTATTCCATATAAGTGTAGATGTGTGTAAGTAAGGGGTGAAGATAGGACAAAGAAGAGTAATTAAAAAATATAGCGCGCGGTCCATGGCCCGTTTATTAGGGTACTCCTCCAGCATTCGCATTGTACTGATTGGAGAAACCCACGGAAAACTGCCGATCATAGCAGACGGCCGCTAGAATCTTCCTTCGGGATGGAAGTGATGTGACATCCAAATTAACGAGTTTACAAGAAATGGACTAGCGTGGGCGTCCCCTTCCCTATACCGCGTTTGCCTAGGCGTATTTTCATTAGATCATTCGTCGTGAACATAGGGCATGCCGTGACACTATTTGTCACACGGCTCGATCGGTCTGCAATGTGATACAAGACAACTCTCACCCTCACGTGGTAGTTATCCTTTACCTTAGGTCTTCAGCCACCAATATGATACAAAAAGAATCGACCGTTACTTAAGTGTTTACAAATTAATAAAATAGAATTACCTTTCTCAGAGCACGAAATAGTGGTAAGTGTTGACACGTCTTCGAAGTGTTTAGTGTGAGGAACAAAATAAATCAAAGCACTCATTTGCTTATGATGAAGTAATTCGCAACGAAACTAGTTGTGCTATAGATGGCATAGACTTTCCCGTATTTTCTAGTGTCTTTGGTCTCCGCTAGCTATTCGGACTTGCCACATCCACTTGCCACATCTACCACAGGCCAAGGTACATTTTTTGAACTTTTCTTAATTTTTCGGGATCCTAATAGTAAAAAGGAAATATTTAAAGAATATTAAAGAACAGTAACACCTCATCCTAAATTGCAATTTCCGTTGAAAAATTTGGAGTCGTTTTAAAGAAAATAGCAGCTTAAACGCTGCTGTAAATTCGAAATATGTAGCTTTTTTCACAGAAACTTTTGAGTTTTCGACAAACTTCATTACGAGTCACTTGAAGCACTTTAACTCACAAATACAATAGTGTTTACAAATTGCTGTAAATGAGCATTTTAACGGCATGAGAGAGGTTTCAAAAAATTACATTTGTATAATTAAAAAAAGAACTTTACGTCATATTAAAGAGTGTAATCAGCACTATCCGTTCAAAAAGTTTGAAGAAAAAATTGGAGCAGTTTTTTAGAAAATGACGTTTGAACATTTCTGAAAATTCCGAATTTTGAGCTAGTTTTCACAGAAAACGATTGAGTTTTCGAGAAACTTCATTAAAATTAATTTGAAACACTTTGAAGACAGGCGGACGGACGGTTTTGAAAAAAAAAAAAAAAAACTTTTTTGGTATCAGGGGACCCCAAAACGTGTATTGCCGTTTAAACCTCGAAATCGAATTTCCGCAGCGTTACATAACTTTCCCTCTTTCACGTATATTACTCCATATATACGTACGTATACGATAAATGTTTTTTCCTGTATTTTACGAATTGACAATTGCATATTTTATGAAAAAGATAAGATAGCATTGTAATATTTTTTTTCATTCCTAGTTGGGAGTAATGGGGAATGTATTTTTTTCGAAACAGAGTAATAATTTTTAAGATATAATGGAAACAAAATTAGAAACAATACTTTTGGTCTCTACTGGCGTCACGTACGAATTCAGATCCTACTCGAATAAAATAATACTTTGTATGGCCATTTCAGCGAACACACAGAGCAATCATGACTTCAGGGTTAACCACACTCCCACAGTATTGCAGGGGAAGCTCTAACCGTACTGCCTACAGGACTAACACGATTCACAGGTTATGTTACAAAGAAAACGTGTGCTTAGTTTAAGCAAGACACTAACGCAAAAATTTCTATGGGGCACGGCTTACCCCAATTCAGGGAATAAATGTTATTGTCTAGGGCCAGGATGGTCAGCACGCCTGCGTTTGTTGAATGGATTCCGGATCCGGTAAGAAGCCGTGAAGTGTATTCTAACCACCCACATCCGAAACCTAATTTTTGCGCGAACTCAGTTTGAGTGTAACTACTTTCGTCATTAATTCAGTGAGATTAGAGCATGTTATAGCCAGGACTGGGGGAGTATTACCGGGGGCTTCTTTTGTTTCTTCTCCAGTTACCTCCCCAAACGAAACATAATAGTAGCCGGGACAAACTCTACGCTACCGACGCCTGTGGTAATTTAGCGTGTGTGTGTGTTAAAGGAAAGAAGGGGCAAGGATGAGGAAGAGAAGAACGCACAGAATTAATGGCCCGTTTTTAAAGTACTTCTCCGGCATTCGTCTGGTACTGATCGGATAAACCATGGAAAATTACTAATCAGAGCTATTATGCTAGAATGCTCCATACAGTTATTGAATACGACCCAGTCTCCATATAGTGTGGAAAATCCGCCATAGTCTGGACTTGAACTCTTGAACCTACCGGCCAGCGACGCTGAAGCTACATCGGATGTTGTCTCTGAGCCACACCAGTCGATATGCAAACACTCAGTTCTGTCCAACCCGGCCTCAACGATACCAACGCTCCTTGCCTGATTTTGATTCTGGCGTGAAACTCAAATGAAAGGTGTCCTCTCTCTCGCCGCGTGGTTCCGCAGCTTCTAGGCCACCGCTGGATTACACTCTGAGGCGCTGTGATTGATGACTAGTTATACCGGGCGCGTCGACTGCTAAGGTCATAAGTCCCGTAAGTTTGGAGCATATTTTTTCTTCGGTACGTGGCGATGATCTTCCCCGCTGGAGAGGAAGTTCCGGCGCCGACCTACCATCGGTTAGCGAGGTTTTCCCAAACCAGGTATCTCCAATCAACGGGGCACCGCCTCAGCCGGGACAAGCTCTAAGATCCCGACCGGTCTACCTGCATGTGTACAGAGGTGGCCACATTATTAGGCTAGAGTTATTCAATAAGACAAAATGTATTTGCGACTGTAGATCTTGACACACACTGTGTACCAATGTACCAGGGTTCTAATGTTTTATAAACATTTCATAATTAACATACTTGTTCTGAGGTATGTTGAAAATCAATTTTTAATCCATTCTTTTAATTTGAATGTCATTTTGCGAGATGGAAATGAGTTGTTTCATGAGCTGGTTTTTATGGCCTTCTTTTCTTAAGTTTCTTTTAACTATGGAACGAACATTTTCGATGGGATTTGTCAGTGCTATTTACAGCTCATTGGAACCCAGACTGATTAATGTTTACAAGATGTTTTCCAAATTTCTTTCCTGTTGTGATAGCGAGTGTAGTCATATTTTTGTTTTCAAACAACTCATTTAAGTGAGGTTAGTTTTTTAGGGGCTCTAAGTTTTGGTCGTGCCTCCTTATATAATTAACTGTGTATACATTTTCAATACCATTTAAAAACATTACACTTTAAACAGTTACTTTTGTCAGGTGCTTCTCAGCACTCATTATAATCCGTTAAGTCTGAAAAACAATATTTTGTTCAATAATTTGGCCACCTCTGTATAAAAGTGTGTGTATAAGGGATAGGATAGGTCAGGACAAGGAATAGGAAGGAAAAATCGCGCGCAGTCCGTGGCCCGTTTGCTAGGGTACTGTTCCGGCATTCGATTAGTATTGATCGGAGAAAGCACGGAAAATTACCGATCAGAGCAGCCGGCCGCTAGAATTCTCCTCCAGACAGACAAAACTCGACCTAGCCATCTGGCTTAGTGTCGAAAATCCTGCCACCTTTGGAAATGGAACCCCAGGACCTCCCGGTCAGAGGCCGTGCAGTGCCATAACTTGATGCCCCGGTCCTTAGCTCTCTGGCCGCGCGTCCGGCGCAGATTGGGGTGCGCGCCGCGGCGGGCGCCAGGGAGCACGCCAGTCCCCGCGCCGGCAATCATCCCTGAGGGTCCGATACCATATCGAGGGGGCGGCAAGAGAACGTTATCTCTACATGAAAGGAAAATTAAAATTTGCGAGAACAAACCTGAAACATATATTTTAACATCAATTTTACATATAAAGATATTCTAGTGAGACAATTAATTTTAAAAAAAATGCATTTCATTGTTTATATTTAATAAAATGCAAATTAATCAACTACATGTAAGTATAAATGCAAATGATCATGGTTTTTTAAACAAATTTAAATAATTATAATTCAATATTCATCACGTCCAACGGATAAATGCCAACAATTTTACGTTTTTATGAAACTGAACGTTATTACTATCTTTTTACTTCCACGTGCACGTACTAATTTGAATGGAGAATGGAGAGGGTTGTCATACGATGACACGTCTTTCTGAATGTCCTTTCGCATTGCACAAGCAGTGAGAGAATCATGAGAATGGTTTCAACAAAGCAAGTCCACATTAACTAACTCTTATATCCACAGGGTATAAGGACGCCATTCGGTGCGCCACATAGAAGCTCAAGAGTTTACAACCCACACAAATTACGTCTACAGCTATAATCAGGTGATTTTAATAATATGTTATTTTTTGTTTTACTATGCATCATATTTCATTGATTTAAAATGACTGCAGAAAGAGAGTTACAGAAGTCTCCTTAAGGCCAATGAGTGATGATAGCACGCAGCCGGTTGGCGCTGCGTTCGCAAGAGATCGGGAACCTTCACGCCCTGGCTGCGATTCTGCCAACACACCTACTGCCCACTATTCAGGTTATCGTTTATATTCAGTTAATTCAATTTTATCAGAGATGCTCCCAAATTTATAAACGTCGGGAGTAAACTTACACCCCGACCCGAGATCTGTTCGCACGTGGGACCCGGGGATTACTCGTAAAAGCCGGGGAAACTGTACACTCCGGTCGGGGCAGCTCCTGAAACTCACCATTAGAAATGTCTGCGACGTGAACGGGAAAAGAGCCGATTTATCATAGTTCGACGGAGGTGGCCTGGTGCTTTGGTACCGGCATGGACGAATCGGCTCCACTAGTTGGGCGCTCCCGTGTAGCTGTCCGGGGCACAATCAAAAGTGACACAACGCTGGGAAAACATACACACGGTGGTCCACCTAAGAGTCTACCACACTTTGATGTCAGAGGGCTACGGGGACTGTCGTGCATTGTTCAGAACCACCTCAGGACATGATTCGAGAAATCGACAGGTATAATACTGGTACCAACGAAAATAGGTATTACACGGCACACTGTTCATCGAACACTGTTACAGATGGGAGTGTGGAGACGAAGTACCATTCTCACTTCAAGCAGAGGAAGTTTGGAAAAGGCTCGCCTGCTCCGATGAAAGGCGTTTCCTGGTTTGTTACAGTTACGGCTGGAGCGGCTCACGGTGCAGTGGTCCGACGGTTCACCGTCCACCTCTGGACAGCGGCGCACCGAGAAAACAAAAGGGCTGGGGCAGTGGATCCACGGCGACCCTTATTTTAAACAAAAGTCCCATCAGTACATAAAGAAAAATCATCTATCGATGCAACAGAAATAACTTATAGCGGTTAATTTGAATTAGATATAAATACATTTTTGTTTCGGGCGAAAAACAATTCGTACTCTAAGTAAGTCGGGGTCTTGGGCAATTTGCCCCAGATTCTTTCCCCCCCTCTCCCTACTGGTAGACGCTGCCTCTGGATACCGTGGGGAAAATTCCGGACGATCCATAAGAAATTTTTGGTGTACAAAAGGCATTCGTCGTAAGGTTGTGAAGGTATCAAATCGAAACCGTTAAATATTGTTTTATTTAAGAAATACACCTAAACCGAAACCTTGTTTTTCATTTCATTTGGAACGGTACATGAAACAGTCTGTTTAGCTTTCGGCTTTTAAAGTTCTTTACGATGCTGCACTAACTCCTGAATATCGCATCCATTAGGATGTTACTACGTCATAATTAAGGACCGGAAGTATATTAAAAATTATATTTTTAATTATGAACCTTTTAATAGGCTAAATATCAAATGTCCACAAAACACAATCAAACTAACAGAAATTCGTTGATTTTATGTAGCATGTTAATGCATATTTAGTGCATTTTGTGTTAATGCATCATATTTCCATTATTATAGTTAAATCATTATTTCATTTTGTTGTTCTTAATGCGGCGTATTTCTCTTCGAATTCCAATTAACAATCACATTTGTCTCCTCAAACCGAAAAGTTACTTTACAAATGCGAATGCGAATGCTATTCATGAGAAATCGTGGTAATGCCTTTCGTTCGTTGCAGCAGTATTTGTCTGAACTTCTTTTAGATAATATCATGGCGCTGGTACCCGGAAATGATTTGTCCAATTATAAGGATGTGATAATTCATCTTCGATAAAGAATTTTTGGCATTGGAATTGATATTTTGATTGATATTTTACTTTAAAAATATTCGCTGGAACACTAAGTGGAGAAACAAATGCAAAATTAATTGTTAAACGTAAAACAATCGAATGTGTTCGTGAATACATAAAACTTAATTATTAGAGCATTTTTCATTAGTTCTGGCGCATATTTTACAAAATGTTAGAGCATATTGACATGCATACTTCTCCTTTTGATACAGCATTAACTTCCGAGCCTTGATCATAATGAAACGCGTGCTCATATTCAAAATAACCCATTTTGGCCAGGAATATAAGAGAAAATTAACATAATTTTAAACACGACTGCAAATGTTTATTATAATTACTAACTCTCAACAGTTCTATAATGTTTGATACAAACGATTTTAATATGACATACGGATATTCATTAAAAAAGTTAACCAAATATTTTACCGATGCTTCATGCTAACGCGAAATCTATAACACAAAAACAGTCGTTATTGTCGAAATAAAAATATTCAGTATCTAGATGTTGATTAATATATTATAAAATTAAAATAATAACTCTCGGGCCGTCTTAGCTAAAACACTGAATGTACAAGTTTGATAAAACATCATAATGAAATTAGTTTTTTTAATAACTATAATAATTTCATGGTACTAGGTTCACGTTTCTCGAATAACTCAGAACACACTTTTTATTTCCAATCCATTCCTTTCAGTCATTCAAATGAACTACATTTAGTTGAATAACGATGGCCGACATGATTCACCACTGAACATATAAATAAATAAATAAATAAATAAATAAATAAATAAAAATTGTTTTCAAATCCGATTCAGACGGATCGCGCGTCACAAATGACAGCGGCCATGACATTATGCAAGTAAACGATGGATTGAGTCGCGGATTAAGCCAGTTTCAATAATAATTTTCTAATAAAAAGATGTGAAAACAATTTTGAACCGTTTCAGAACTGAAACCGAAACGTTTTGTTATCAAAAAGCGAAATGGAAATATTTTCATAAACCGAAACGTAATATGAAACAATTTAAGTCTTCGTTTGTTAATGCTCACGTTCCAAAAGGAACTCAATTTACAGCCATGTTTTTTAATCTTAATTATATCTGTACGTACTTTGGGAGTTACAACCTGAAAGCAGAGGAATCCTCAGTACACACTCCTGAGAATCACTTCACATATTGACAGCCGATCATCAAAATGATACGATAAGATCTTAAATTAGGCGTTGATCCACCTAGGTCTCAAAAACGGTAACAAGCCGTCTAGGATGAGTTAACCGTCAAACGTGGTGTTTTTTCATTTTTATTAGGTAGATGTTACTAAAAAAGGAGACAAAATTAAACTCTAGAATAATAATGACAGTATAAAGAACTTGGGTTTAATATTAAAACGTATAAACAAGTACTTACAATTTTTGGTCGCATTCAGAATAATTATAAATACGATTATTTTATCGATATTTATTAATTTAATACGATATACTTTAAGTAACACGCAAAAATGCTGTTTTTCTTTGTAGTTAACTTGAACGAGTGTTCTGTTCACTAACCCATCGTCCGGCCATTTCAAAATGTACCTTAAACCAGGGTATCAGCAGTGACAGTCATCCGGAACAATACAAAAATCTGACAGACCTGCATCGAAAGAAAATCAGGCCACGGAGCGCCGCGCCGCCGTATTCCGATAATCGGTAGAGCGCATGCCTCCAACCGATGGGCCTGGGCCTGGGCCTGGGCCTGCGCCGGAGGCGAAGCATGCCACCGGTACGCGAAACGGGCGCGATCCCCGATTCCTAGGCTCCAGTGTTGTGGTAACAATTAACGTTTACTTTCGCGGCGTTACGCGAACGCTTATGACAGGCCGCGTGCTCGGCCACAATCTCCAGCGAAAGCAGTCCAAGTTCACTAGGTTTGTGGGTCACAGTGTCGCGGGGGTTTAGGAGTCACCGCGAGCTCTCCAGATAAAGTATTCAACGAAAACGAAAGCAACCCCACTCCTCGGCCGGGCCTCCCTCTCGCGTCGCGTCGCGTCACGTCGCCGCACACGCCCGCCCGCCCCGATCGAAAGGCCCAGCGGCTCGGAATAGGCCAAGGGAAGTAGGGAACTTGCGATGATTCGACTGCGCCTTCCAAAAATAAGGACAGACGGAAATTCGTTCTCGAGGGGGGGGGGGAGATATGAATTTCATGCGTTACGCTTTGAACGCAGGGTGAGTACGAAGCAAAATTACGTGTTATTTTTGACTGCTGGTTTCTGGTTGAGCGGAGGCTACCAGAAACTATGTCACTGGATTACTTTCGATTTCTGGCGTAATGAACGTGACTAAACAGAACACGTATTACTTGTATTACGCGTACGGACAGTCACATAACGAGAAGCGTAAAAGGTCCTCAAACACAAAATCTTTTCATGAAGTTGAGGTAAAAAATAAAATCCTCTAAGCAAATACTGGCACCATTTTCCACCATCAAAACGTTTAACACGACTCACCAACTACTCGCAATTAGATCAATTTTTAACATGTCTGTTGAATGATTATGAATAAATGCTCAATTCTTTCTTCAATTTTTTCAGTCATTTACACTCGTATGTTTTCGTAGAATGGGATTTGTAATTGGTCTTACCCTAAATATTTCGATGAATATCGGTGAATGTGAAATCAAGACTGAAATGGTCTGAATTACGTTGAAATTTATGTCCAAATTCAAAAGCAGTTTCCAAAAGTAGCAAATCATGTTCAAGAAGTAAACAATATATCATTACATCAGTTTACTACAACTCACCAATACATATCAAATGTCGTTAAAACGGTGTCGTTCTTTTTTTTAAAATTTGGATCACGTGGAGAGTCATTTTAACCAGAAATCCTGGATGACTGACGAAAGTAAAATTCGAGTTCCCGTAGATTTTCGAAAAATATTTCAAAATCAACTAAATTTAATGACACAATTTTATCTTAAAATATTGTATGAAAACAAGTGATAAATAGTTTACTATTTGTAAAGATATTATAAAATGTCTAAGTAGATACTACATTTACGTTTGTTTCGGACCACAGGTCCGGAGGTATACTTATTATTTTTAAATATGATAACATTGAAAGTACATCGAATCACTTATTGACATCTGTAACATACGGGTTTTCAAATGTAAGATATACAAAAATGAGATTTCAAAATTGCCTGACCCCCTAAAACTAGGACTCCCTTTTTCTGCGCGATTCGTGACATCACTAGTCATAAGAAAATTAAAGTAATTATTATTCCCTTTATTGGATAAGCCGCAATCTTTCTAAAAACTAATCACTCAGAAACGGATTGAAATATTCTAATAAAGTGGTTGCGTTCACAAGGGAAGAAGTTTTAGAAAACTGTTGACAAAGTGGGAAAATTTGTTGTAAAAATTACCCGGTATTCTTAATTGTACGACTGGTTGTTAGGCATGCGTTAGTATGTTAAGCATTACGAACAAGGAAAAATAGCACCTCAGTATACCAGAACACAGTGTTGAAGTTTGGAGCTGCCTAATTTTTGAAGCATAGTATTAGGATGTTTGAATTGTTTTGATAAAAAAATAACATGAGAAACTTTCTTATTATCAGAAAAAATAAAAACCGTATTGTCACAACAATAATGAATTACAACTCCGCAAATACGATGTATTAAAATGATGATGATTCATTATTAAAAAAATTAAGATGAACATTGGTCTCATTAACCTTCCTGCAACATGTGGATCCCTTCCTCATTCTAACCATAACATTATTTCCCCTCACTATTATCTTGCCCTTTATTCGTCACGTCATTCTGTCCCAAAGCATTGTAGAACAACATTTAGTAGTGCCCCATACACTTCCTCGCCAGCTCCATAATATCTTCAGTCTGGTAGCCTGAAGAGGTAAAGAGTTTTGATAAGCAGGCTAAAGATCATTCAATATCACGACTTATTTTATTTTGAATATGTACAGTGTTTAGGACGGAATTCATACTCCGGCACTTAAGGAATAAGATAATCATTCTAAAATATAAAAATAAAAACCATTTAAAAAAACTGTCTAAAAGAAGGGGGCAGCTATTGAGGTCTGTATATTATAGATGTTCCCTATGAGCGCCGAATGAGAACTTCCAGGAGCGATCGTAAATGTGGAACGTGTTTTTGCACTAGCTATTTCGTAGTTGTGCTTTCGCCCTGGCAGATCCCGGGGTCGGGGGGGGGGGGGGGAGGGAGGCTACACAAACTCCAAACCAACCTTTTTTATAAATTATATTCAATTTATACAAAATAATTACTTAACTACCTCATCATATCCGAAGCAGAATTCTTAGTGTCGCACCTAGGATTGTTGTGCAAGTATAAAATTGTTGGGGCTACAAGTAAAAAGTCCAGCCGACTTGATGTTTTTTTAATGATTATTCATTATGATAAATATAAAATGTATTTTTATTTCTAGACTTAGAATTAATATTTATAACGCTAACAGTTGCTACATTGAATGAAATACGTTAGTATAGAAAATTAATATGAGCTCTATTTTTGAATATGGCTCATCAGTTTGCGCGCGCGCATGCGTGTGTGTGAGAGAGAGTGAGAGAGAGTGAGGGAGAGTGAGAGAGTGAGAGAGAGAGAGAGAAAGAGAGAGAAGGAATCGAAACCCCCATTTGCCACCACCTCCTCTTCGTGAGTGCCACTGAGTATTCCAATTACGAATATATTCGTGATTTTTTTTTTAATTTCACGCTAACAGTTAAATAATATCTCAAAAATAATTACGAGGAAATTGATCCCTTGCACTGAAACCATTTTTGGATTCGACACCAGGTGAATAACCACGGAGTTTATACACTCAATATTTTTTTCGTAGAAAGTCAAATTTGACATGTGTGTTTCAAAATCGTCTCTAATGGATCAAAATCTCTTCTAATGGATCATCGATGTCACTGAAGTTCCTTTTCACAGTTCGTACGGTTTTCTGCGTACAGAACTCGAAAATTATGCGAAATCATCATCATTTTCTATTGTAGAAGCGAGCGCCGCATAAGCGCCTCATATCCAAAACTGGTATAGAGGACTCCGAATGAGGGACACTAAGGGAGCACGCAATCTCCCTCACACGAAAGAGGTGTCACTGATTGCTCATTCATTTGAACACTGCTTGAGAATAAAAATAGATCTGTTAAGGAACACTCATTTTAAATATCTATTGTGAATTGGACCCTTAGTCCCGAATAACAATTATTCCAACCCTTTCACTGTTACTAATCCTTCCTTCGTGCTCTTATCAACAACGTACGGAAAAAGAGCAGACCAGACTGCACGATTTCTGCTTGAAAACGTTTGAGTACGTTTGCAATTTTTCTTGCAAAAAGCTTACAGTTTGACTTAAGCGCCTCTATCGGTAGAATCGTTCACTAACGGACTTATTTACCGAACGCGATGGTAATCTGCTATTTCGACTTTGCGGTTATGTGTCAAGGTGCGATTGTGTGAAGTGATATTGTTATAAACCACTTCTTCCCCTATTCCTGCCTCCTATTTTTCTTCACTATGTTCCTGTTGTTTAATTTAATACTTGAAATATATAATAATAATGTATAATAATAAAATACGCCACTGAAAGTACTCGGACAGCGCAATTAAGTTGTTTTTCGGCAGACCCCCTAGCGACCCCGTAGTGGCGATTCATACAGAAAACGTACACACCGTGTATGCGCGACGTTTGACTTTTATACTTCTACTTTGGAATCTCGAAGATACTGTATAGAAATTGTATGAAAATCTGCACGAAAACTGTACCGTGTATAATGGCATAACATAGACAAACATACTACAATACTTTGTAGTGCAATATTTTGTCTTTACTTTGCCAGTGATAACTGAGATAGGATTCTTATTTAAGAGGGAACTCTGCAACATAGAGTTCTTATTTTGGTTTAATTCAACTATTGAAAACTGTCTGCTTGTTTGATTACATTTGCTCCTCTGTTGACACAGATCTACTGCTTCGGTTGCATGGTAGTAGAGCCAAACAAGAGAGAAATGTTTTTTTATGATATTGTCTATATCTCCGTAATGGCCAAACGTAAGCTACTTCCATATTACATCAAACCCCTCAATTGTATTCTCAAATAATCTTAACCGAAAATCTAAAAATGTGAAGACGATTTGGATTCCAAGTAATAGGTTCCAAATTTTAAAGGCATGGCAGCAAAGGTTACTGAATATTGTTCAGCAATTGATTGTTCGAGAATGGAGTTTGTTAAGATTACAATATTTTCGAATCTTTATGGGCGAAGGATTGAAACACCTTGTATATTCCCTACTTAACTTTCCGTGTCCCACATCTTTAGCAGTCAGACAATAACTGAAGATACTCCATTCAGGAATACACCCACATGCACACATGCATATGCAAGTTTCGCTTTGCAAGGCGTCAAGAAGAGTATCCGGCAGTGAAGACAATGCAATCCGCCCAGAAAAAAGCCTAGCCGCGGATGCAGAAGCATAACAGAAAGTCCCGTGCGAAGAGCCAGGCTCGTGTTGGTCACTTGTCCCTACGATGTCATCCCTTGCACGTTTGAAAATATCCATTTCAAACGTGATTACTCCATTGTATTGAGAAATAGAAAATAATACTACCGATCCGAGGGCCGAGATCATTAAAGCAATAGAGCAGTGGCGGTCTCAGACCAAAGGATCGCGGACTCGAGTCCCGCCTGGGGCATGGTTGTGTAGTGTGTCTCTGTGCGTTTGTGCGCTGTCGTCATCACCATCATCACAATTTTACCCCATCCCCAGGGCTAACTACTCTGGGGTGTAAAAATGGAATCAGCGATTAAACGCTGACCCCCCCCCCCATACAAAAAAACGAGCACCTACCCCGATATGTAAGACTGAGCCCCGGTGGGACTGCACGTGTCGCATGGCCCCATGATGTCCGATTCCCAAAAGAAAAAAAAAAGTGTTAATTGAGTTATAAAGACCAGTAATATTTATTAGCGTTTCACAAAATACTCTTCACTTTTATGTAATTAATAAATTATTTATCTATCGACTGCTGAACGCAAGAGAAATTTATTTAGTTTATTTATTCAAATTTACATATTTGGACAGCGAATCAGTTACAAGAAGAAACGACAGTTAAGTATCTACAAACATTTTTTTATAATTGTTAGATATCGGAGATAATTGATTAAAATTGCGACGTAAGTACTATGTTTAAAATATGCTTTTGTTTTGTCTAAAAACAAGGCAAAAAAACAAACAAAAAACAACAACAAACAAGTGATAGACTCCAGTGCACATTCTACATTGAAACATAAGAAACATCAGCATGAGAACGCTAATCAATTTTTAGCACACCGACATAAGCATCTTCGAGAGTAGTCGGACCGTTTCTTAACTGAACAAGAATATTGTTATTTAAAGAGAATCCTTTTCTTTTCTAACGTAGTTAAAGTAAGTCAAAATCGCTGGTTGAATTCTCTCGACAATTTTATCGTTACTGCGTTCGCAACCACACGTGCGTGCGACCGCGTGCACTTTGCGCGTCGAGCGGAGGCGTGACGCGTCGTGAGAGCTGAAGGGGGGGGAAGAGGGAGGGGGCAGGGCCCGAGGCGACGGCGGCGGCGGCAGCGGCGGCGGGTGCGCGCGCCGCGGGGCCGCATTTGCGCCGTTGGCTCTGCGCTCTTGGACCGCAGGGCCGGCCACCGCCGCCGCCGCCGCCCCCTCCTCCACCGTCCAACCCTGCCGGCCCGGCCCGGTCCGGTCCGGCCCCGTTCTCAGCGGCGCCGCAGCCACCGTCTCCGGCTCTCGGAAAAGGCCGGCGTGCCCGCCACGCCACCGGGCCATGCGCCGAAAAGCACAGCTGCAGTAGGCACTGCTCAGATGATGCTCCTACTCACGTGTTTATGAAGTCGGTCTATGCACCCGCCGCCTATTTGAGTTACTCTCTCGCTTTAACAATGAGCTACGGATTGCAAATCACAGCTTGGAACAACTGAAAGGCGAATTTCTAAATCGACGTACAATTTAATTTCAGTTTGTTTTCCTTATCAAATATTCTTAAGACGCTTCTCCTTCATTCTGCCAAATACTGGGTTAAAAAACTGCTTTGAGGAAAAATGGGGACGGAAGGATCACGCGGGACCCGCAGCCCTTGGACTACGATGCTAATCCCGCATCCAGCTGGAATGAATCCGAGGCAACCAGGGAAACGAGAAATCAGCTAGCAATTCAAGAAATAATCGAATTTGAACCAACTATTTAACTGACGTCGAAAATCTTATCATTTACGGGACTCGAAACTACACCCTCAAGGACAACCTCAGTTACGGTCTCACAACTGCATATGCCAAGGCATCTATTCAAAATCAAACAAACCTCTTCCCAAAGAATTGAAGACTGTCCACGAAGCATATACACTGAAATGTTCAAAATACGTTTAAATTATGCTTTGGCTTATATGGAAGATTGGTCTATGAAAATAATTTGAGAATTTCGGAATCTTCAACTACGATTTCACAAGATGCAAGGCTGATTTGGGCAATAAATGCACAAAAATACATTAGTCATGATTAATGACAAAAAAAAACTGTTCGTGACAGAGAAAACTCACAGTTTTGTAAATAATTGTTTTAAAGTGAAAATTACTTCCCAGTAGAATCCCACTGCAAATGGCCAGAACACGCACTGTACGTCACAGCATCGGGTATTGTGCGAGAGTATACATTCTAATAATGCTAAGCGATGAAATTAATGTCGTGAAATACTGTTCGTTCAATTTAATTTTAAATAATTTCGGACTACCCGAGCTAGGAAGTGGGTGAGTGCAAAAAAGTATCTTCACACATGTAATAGTAAGCTCAAAAAGATCCCATTCTGTAGAAATTAGCTTAAACATAATTCGGGCTCGACTAGTCCCCTTACTGTCCCCCTTCATTTTCCCACCTGACTTCTCAAACATCATGTCTCCACAGGGCTAGCATGTCCCCAGGAACATTGAGTCTCTTCGAGACACAAAGAACTAAGGACCGAGGACATATTGCGCAATTACGCTGGCGTGATTATAACGTGTAAAAGTAATCCGTTTTCATGTCATAATCTACGAACTTTCATTTCTTTCGTTTTAAATCTGTTGAATGCAGGACTGGCAAGTAATTCCCTATCCAGAAGTAGCATACTTCATACTTTTTTGTCAGTGGATGTCAAACACTATCTTTTTCCTTATGTATCTTTTCTTAGGTAGAGGTGATACAAATTTTTCGGTTATTCATCAAGGAAAGAAATACAAGTGAAAGTTAATAACAATAATATAATAATAAAACAATATAATAATAAAAGAATTATAAAATGATAATAATTACAAAATTATCATGGTTTCCAAAGTAAACCTTTGGCTCGTGAGCAAAGTACTACAACAGCGATACTGTCCACATTCTATAATTGTCAAAGAGAAGCGCTTAAAACTCTTGAAAACTATGTACTTTCGATACTAATGATGTATTTTCACAAAAATAGCTTTTATTCCCTGGTAATTTGACTTATCACGCCGTTTGTTTTGATTGATTCTTCCGGGTACGTCAAGTGTCATTAATTCCGTTCGCAAAGTGCATGTTTTATTCCCGATTGTGGTGAGATCCGGCGCCGATCTACACGTCGGCTTGCGAGGAATTTCCAACTCCAGGAATTTCCAACTCCACTCAGAGTGGCACCGCCCCAGCCGAAAGAAGCTCTAAGCTCCCGACAAGTGTGGTACATGTAAGTAAGGGGTGACGATAGAACAAGAAGAGGAAAAAAGATCGCGCGCGGCACATAGTCCGATTGTTAAGGTACTGTTCCAGCATTCGCCTAGTGTTGATCGATGAAACCACGGAAAACTACCGATCAGAGCAGCATAGAACTCTCCTCCAGACAGCGGCTAAATTCGACCTAACTGACAAGCTAGGGACAAAGATCCTGCCACCGTCGGTCTCCAACCCTAGGACCTCCCGGTCAGAGGCACTGCAGTGACATCAGTTGATGACATCAGCCACCTTTGCCGGATTGTGCGCTTCACTTTCACCTACTATACCTCATGAGACATTGGACACGTGCAAAATATACGAAACACATTGAATTGGGGAATATTCCGAAAGCGATACGCATACCGAATTCGGTATTTAGGTCCATCAAATGCTATTTCATTTTAAATTTGAATTGAAAATAATATTTCTTAACACTTAAGTTGGTAATTAAGATATTATTATTATTATTATTATTATTATTATTATTATTATTATTATACTTTTTCTGCCTTGACGTTGGTCATACTGCGTATCATATTAATGCGTATACATTTTATTGAAATATTATTATCAATGTTGCTATTATAATTTTATCATGATGCAAAGGCTCCTTACAATATTTTAAGAATTTAACCTAAAAGGCATACAGATTTCTACAAAACATTGTCTTCCTGTTTTTCGTCTTTGTCCGCGCGCGTTCAAAGGAGATGCGAGTTCTCCCTTCAATATTGAGTCGCACCATACTCGTACGGGCCAGGGACAGATCGTCGATCTTCCGGGGCCGGCGTGCCGCGTTGGGGACCGCGTCGTGGTGGGAATGAGGGCGCGTGGGAGCGTCCTGCGCATCTGGCTGGGCCTGCCGCCGCCTAATTGCCAGATGTGCGCCCCCGCAATGCCTCCCGCGCAAATCTTGGCTGTCGATGCGTTCGCTGCGCTATTAACCCCCAAAGCAGGGCGACCTAGGATGTGCAGGCGGGATTCGGCGTCTTTCGAAGGAACGGCGCTCCTCACACTTCACAGACAAAAAACGGACAGAATAATTTGTTTTTCTACAACTGACAGAAAAAGATCGCAATGCCACCATTTTTCGCATTTTGTCAAATTGTTGAATCTCATTGTGTCAAATTATTTTATAAATATAATATTGAATACAATATTGCGACTTTACTTCAACACATTGTAATACCAAAATCACTAATAACGTCAACTCGTTTGCTAATCCTAAGGGTTCATCCCTCTGTGTATCCGTGGAATGCCCCTAGGCCTCATTTTCTTAATTGTCGTGTTCTTTCAAGTTTAAAGTTTTAATGTAAACAAAGGTACTAATAGATATGGTCAAATAAAATTTCGTTGAAATTTGTTCTTAATATTTTGAAAAGGGTGATACGGACGGCTTCGACTTGCAACGGGTTGGAACTTTCTGAAGACACCTGTTAGAAGGTTCATTCTCCTAATAAGAAATTACTTGTATCTTCGTGGTTTCAGCCAGGATCTTGTGAAAGCTCATCTACAAAATTACTTGAAGACAAATATATTACGTAAAGTGCAACACGCAAAATTTTGGTTTCGGTGCGGATCACTTCCATCGCCAGCCCATTCCAGTGACACTATCCACGCGTTCTCTCGATTCCGAAGGGTCCCTTCACACGCACACACAGCAGCGAGCCACCGTACGCCGCGGCTGGTAGCAGAGCTTAGGCTTAAACGGAGCTCTTCTCACGTGCGTCGGATTCGGGCTGCGGTGCCTTTAGGTGGCGGACACTTGCCACGAGCAGCCCGGGAGGGATTCCGCGCCACCGCTAGCGAAGCATTGCTTCAAATGGCGATCTCACCGATTCATTTTTGTTCGTCGTCGCCGAAAGGTCTGCGAAATCTACCCCCGCCGAACCCTCCCCCTTCCACAGCGGGCGGCGGTGCGCCCAGAGAAGAGCCTTGCGGCCTATCGGAAGGGGGCCGCAGGCGCGTGCGGCTGCCCCCGGCGGGCGTCGAGCGCGACACTTGCTTCGTTCGCATTCCCCGCGCCCCTCAGCGGCTCCGGGCGCCTGCGGGCCTGGGCCGAACACCCGCGCCCTCTCATGGCCTCTCAGGGGGAAGGACGCAACTTGCGCCAGTGTAAAAGGGAAGGTTTAACTGTTATTGAAAACAAAATATTTCGAAAGTCATTCATATTAAGAAAAAAAATCTTACTACGATTTACAAAGAGCCTATTGTTTATTTTATATTACATTTAAGCAAGAATTAAGTTAGTTTTAGATTGTACGTGTAAGATAAAACCTTCCCTCTAGGTATTTAAGCCTCACGGCAGTATCACCAGTAGGTACTTAAGCACCAAGGCATGTCCCCACAAGATAAAAATCCCGCCATCACAGGGCTACTAGAAAAAGGAAATTTGAAAGACCCGCACCTCAGGCGAAGCAGAGATCGTACGTAACCAACGCAATAGAAAAAAAAAACTCTCAAAACTATTCATTTGCATTATTTTCACAATTAGTTTGCACTGTTTGTTCATTTACATTAATAATTTACAAGTAGCTCCTTAAGTATTACGTGGCTCCCTCGAAGTCCTCCATTTCTGACCGTGTTATGAGAAACCAGTATTCGTTCTTTCTTTTTTAAATGATCAAACCCTAGTTTCAATATTCATTGTAACATGATACCTATAATGATAACAAGGCAATAAGAGAATATGTGGGATTTGTACGTGATGCACAAGCAAAACTTTTGATAAGATGATCCAAGAAGCTGTACTATATTGTCACGTTTGCTCTTCCCTTAACATACATATGTACGATTAACTATACTAAAATTGATAGTACTATAAATTATGAAAATTAATTATGATAATAATATTTTTTATCATTTTCGTTATTACTAACTAATATTCTCATTTTTGGTATATTTTCAGAATTAATTGCAAAGATTTATAAAATCAATAATGAAATAGGTTCATGAGCTAAAACAAAATCCCCTTAGAATCAACAATTCTTGGGATCATTCAATTCTATACTTATTGTGGTTTAAATCACTACTCCGGTATGCTTAATTATATTATTATTACTATTATTATTACAAATTATGATTTACTGTTCAAAAAATTGCATACCCAGCCAGGGATCGAACCCGAATATCCAAGTATATACTCAATCGCTCCAACTACTTGAGCTACTGGGATAATCAACTCTTGGAATGGCCTTTAGGAGTTAAGTGCCCCTACGACGGTAACATTTTCGATTTCACCATCTGGTCCCAGTTGTAAGTTTTATACAACTAGTAAGTAAATTTAGAGCAACTAGACGTACACTCGGAGATCCGGGTTCGATACCCCGCCGGGACAGACAATTCTTTAAACAACCATCATTTGTAACATTATTTGTGCTAAGCAACGAGAACTATGAGGTCGGAAAGGTAGTTGGTAATTGCGAAACGGGAATCATTCCTACGTAATTGTTAAAACTTACAACTGGGATGAGGTGGTGAAATGCAAATTATTATTATTTGCGTATCGGCCATTTATGACCACGCTACTCGTTCTCTGTGAACATGTTAATTTATGGGGATCATCTTTTTACGGCTGTATCCCTTGATAAGACAATTTTGTTACGCCTTGAATTATGAATAATGAGGTGATAGGATGATAATGAGGGTTGAAGGAACAATCACAAATACGACCATGCCTGCGCAGGACTCGAACCTGCAGCCTTCTCGGCTCAAACCTCAAACGACGGCTCCCTCAACCGTCTGTGCCACGGGACCGGATTATTATTATTATTATTATTATTATTATTATTATTATTATTATTATTATTACTTATCGCAGTGGCAGGTGCATGTCACTTTAATTGAGGACCAGCATTAAGCTGAGTCCGATTTTTATTCCCCAGGGTTGTTAGCCCTGGGGATATGGACGACTATGAGGTCACATTCATACAGAAATACGCCTATGCCCGAGGCGGGACTCGAACCTGCGATCTTCTGGTCTGATACCACTACGGCACTATTGCCTTAGCGATTATTTTAGTATTTTTTTTCTTTCTTTCGTTAATCGGCCGACTAGGACCACGCATGCAAGCATCCTGCATTTACCGTGGCTCAGTTTTTATTTATTATCGCGGTGGCAGGTGCTTGCAACAACTTTTGGGGGTGACCAGCATTTTAGCTGGATCCGATTTTTATCCCCCACGGTTGTTAGCCCTGGGGGTATGGAAGATGAAATGATGATATGATGATAATGGGGGTGAAAGGACAACACATACAGACATACACAAATACACCCATGCCCGAGGCGGGACTCGAACCCGCGATCTTCTGGTCCGAAACCACTCCGGCACTACTGCCTTAGCGATCGGCCATCTGATCGGCTATTTTATTATTATTATTATTATTATTATTATTATTATTATTATTATTATTTAAGTATTATTATAATATTATTATTACTATTACTAATACCATTAACTTAAAATAGTCTGAGGTAAAGTATCCCCAGCAATTTTAATTTTTTTTTGTAAAACAAATTTTAAATTAGAATGTATTGCAAACTAAAAATTCTAACTATGAAAAATCGGTGATTTACACCAATAATGGGAGGGGGAGATTAGTATTGTTACCTGCACCCCGCTCCATCGTACTTAACGGCTGAGGAACTCTTAGAGGTGAAAGGAAACTCCAATGTGCACAACAGTCTACACTAAAACAGAAACTATACCTTGCGGTTTCACAAACCCAATCAGACCGCTGAAGCGTTAATATTTATGTTTTCACAAACACTCAGCCTTGAACTGCATCTTTTCATACTGAAAGAAATATTTGTCAATTACATTAACAGCACTTTCTCAAGCTAATGTACTATTTCTTTTAATTAAATAATACCAATATTTTTACTCATAATACACCGCACTCACACACAAAAAACCCACTTAATTCATTCAGATTCAGTCACGTTGAAATTTATCAATCGAATTATACAATTAAGCAGAATGAAATATTAAGCATTTTGTAGATAACGAGATGCAACGCCGGCTAATGCAGACACAGCTGGATTCTGCACAATTGTTCCTTAAATAGCCTGGGACCAATGTTCAGAATAATACAGCACTACATAGATTAAATAATGTTTTACATAACAAATTAACTTGAAATTATAGATCACTAAAATGAAAAGAACAATAAAAGAAAGAAAATTATTTACTATCGTCTAATGCGCGCGCCGCATTTGCTCTTCCCTACTCACCTTCTCCACTGCTCCTATCCGTGGGCAGCCCTCTCTCCACCCGATAAATTTTTAGTTCTACGTTTACTGCTGCATCGCCTGAAACAAAATATAACTGGTCAAAACACACACAAACTTGTCCGCCTGCTCTACTCATCTATCATCCTACTATCTAAAAGTCATACATAAACTGCTCACCCTCTAATGGTAACTAGAAACCAACAAGACACCCCTATATTCACGATTTTGTCTGCAGCATTGCTATTCATTTTTTAATTTAAAAAAAAATATTCAGGAGTCGACAAGAGAAGAACATTAGAGGCCCTATCTGCCTAATACAAAGAACTATCTTTGTGATTGTAGGTTTTACAATCATTGCTGCACGGATTAATTTCACCCGCATTTCAGTTTTCTACGATGTTCAGAAAGCGTGTATCAACATTCATAATATACAATATAATTTGCAATTTTACAGTCTCTATTTTTAAACCACTTTACTGTAATATAGTTGAAACTTAGGCCGGCCTACTACAGCAAGGGTTTGGGAGAGCGAGTCAAACTAGGCGTAACATCAAGGTTTCGAATTTCGTGTAATGCATAGCTGTTTTCATTTGTGATTGTGGCAAGGGGAGTATTACATCACTTTTAAACCCTTATCTTGTTCATATCCCCTGGCTTTACCCGGGTATGTTAAAAAGGAGTTTTACTATTCTGTTGGCTTGGTATTACGGCACAGGCGCTATAGGGAACGAAAGGTGCAAGCACAGAGACGGTGCCGCTGTCTATGCAGCGACTCTAGTCGGGAGGTCCTAGGGTTCGAGTCACGACGAAGGCGGGAGATCAGTCAGCAGCTTAGCGCTTGGCCAGGTTGGGACGGTACACACCCGGGGTAGATACCACAAGAAGGGAAATCCACCGCACGCTGACGTGTAGTTCGGCGCCAGATAGCTTCCAGCGGGGGGAAGAACACCCCACCTTCAGGCACAAAAACATTCACTTCACGAACAGGTCTAATGACCATAGCAGTTGACGTGCACGAAACCAATCACAGAGGCGAGTCCATGGCCTACCTCGGAGGTGAGGTTGGGGAGCTCTGGGCCGGGTTTGACACATTCGAAGGGCTTTGGTCGCATAGTGCCTCTAGATATTTCCAAACGCCCTAAGAAAGCAGCCGAGTAAGGGCTCGGACAAAACTGATACAGTATCCCTCACCAATGAATAAAAAGGCACCTAATATACTAGAACCTAGAATTTGAGCTGCATAGATCTCTTCAACACAAAATATACTGCGTTTTGAAGTCACCATGTCACAGAATTTAGCACTTTCTCTTGTGATGATTATATTTGCCCATTATTTAAACGAATGTAATATTCTCTGATTCGATCTGTGGTGTAAGTTCAAAACAGGCAACAGATCGCTTCAAACCAAATTGGAATGAATTGAGGAGTCAGTACATTATGATCTGTCGCTTCACATCTGATATCTCATTCTCAGACGTATTGAGTCTGTTTAATACCACATCAATTAAATAGGGTTTCCTGCCCAGTCTCAACCGAGGGGCTCCACTCGTCCTCGACCGAGGCGGCGGCGGCGGCGGCGGCGGCGCGAGGGGAAGCGCTGGGCCGCTCCTGCAGCCTCCGTTCGCCGCGACGCGTCGCCCCTCCGCCGCCTCCGCCGCCGCCGCCGACCCGCGCGACGTGGTAACCGGCTCAGGCAAACTAAGTGGGCTCGAGAGGCCTGGGGGACGACGCAGTTAACGTGTCCAATGGATAAATAACCCCTGTCTATCATGCACGGCACTAAGGCGCTTTACTACTCACACTACGATCCGCTCATAGCGACGCTTGAGGTACTGGGCATACGGGCAGGATTGGGCTACGTGCAACTAGTGTACTGGATCGGAACAGATTATTCTCACTTTGAAATAGTTAGGTAACAAATACTTCGCATTCAACTACAACTTTTAAACTCGTAACGTACTGCCAAATATGGAACTTTGTTTTAATTTCTATTTCACAAACTCTTGAGTAATGTTCAGACGATAGAAATGTTAGAGCAATGAGGCAAATATTATTAAACTGACTCCTCTACTAGTATTTCCTTTACAAGTACTCTATTCTCTCCATCTCCGTTCTTTCGCGTTTCGGTTTTGAGTAGCTGATTGATTTACAAACACAGATACATTGACAATGGTGTTATTACACCGGAGTAAAATTGGTTGACAGCAAAATGTCCGTCCAACTCTCTGCCCGTCCGCCCTTTCATCACTTTTTCTTCCATCTGACTCGGCACTGTACAGACGATTTTCTTCAAATCGATTGGGGCAAACTCGAAGACATGCAAGGCTGAAACGGATATTTTGATTTTGGGGGGAATTTACATGAAGCCTCAACATTTTCAAAATTTTCACAAACATTGCTCCACATTTTTTGATTACACATTTTTTCGGATAGAGCAAAGAATACATTAAAAATGGCGTAAGACCCATCTCCGTTCAAATCTCTGAATTTTCGAAAATTGAATATGTTCAAAATTTTTTCGGCGTCTAACTACAACTACAATATTGAGTTTAGGGTTTTTTTCCTTAATAAAAGCTGTTCTTTAATGACAGATTTTTAAACAAGGTCAACAATTTGTTATGCATAGTAAACATTAATTTAATAAAAGGTTTCGCGTCATTTGGGGAAAATATATAAAATTTTAAAACTTTTTACTAAAAAATGGCGCCTAATTTTTTCCGTACTTTTTTCTCGAATTGAACAAAGTAAGCTCATAAAAATGGAGCAGATGGTTTCGGTAAACTCTTCGTATTGCCGAAAATTGCAAAAGTTATAATGCGAGAAAATATATGGTGTTTAGCACCGCTAGTTAAAGTTATGAAGATATCGTGAGGAGAAATATAATGTTCTCCGAAAGTGTTTAGTATATAAAGTAGAATTATTAATTAGAGTCTGAAGATGATGATGATAATGATAATGATAATGATAATAATAATAATAATAATAATAATAATAATAATAATAATAATAATTCGCAGCAGGAGGCCACGGCTCAATCTCCGGGCCGGCCATCCTAACCGAGGTATTCGTGGTTTTCGTGGGCAATTTTTGGTCATTTAATTCTTGTAAGTGTGTCCCAAATGTTTGGTCATAGAACCCTCTCTTGGCTTCCGCGGAACCCTAACCCGGTCTGCAATCCTTATGAAGTATTTAAAGTAAACAACATCCATTTTTTGGTGAATCTTAGTGCCAGTTTTTTTGCATTTCATAATGATTTGGAAAATGAAGTTGAAACATTTAAAGTCCGCGAACATTTCAAAGGAAAGTTTATTAATTATCCCAAAGTCTTTTGTAAAAGAATACAATGCAGTTTAGAATATATGTCATTAATGAAACTGTTTAATTTACTATCCACAACACCTTAAAATTCTGCATATTGTCCAGCAGCTCAATGCATCAGTGTGGAGAGGGATTAAACAGCGTTTTCCGCGTAAATATACACCAAAAAATCTGATTCACATGTGCAGGTGAACACGAAAGAGGGACAGCTCAGGAAGCATTTCAGTTATTGACGGATAAAAGTGTCCGCTATATACAAAAATAATTTGAAGTCATAGTTTCAAATTTAGTTGTTTTTTTTTTTTTTTAAATCAGAACATTTAATTATTCTTTGTACTACAGAATATACTTCTGAGGTTTTCGTTGGATTAAAATTGTTTTATTTTTTTGTTGTAGTTTTTTCTAGCCTCAAATGCCCTTCATGTCGGTGAAGGATGTTGCCATAGATTTCAGGAGATTCGTTAAATGCTCAGAAATGTTTTTTCGCACGTCATCTTTGACCCGTTTTCGCTGAGAAATTGGGACAGAAGAGGAAGCATCCGAAGCAGTCGTTTACACTTTCAATCCTGAAGTTAAGCAGTTCATTAAGCTTCACGAAATAATCAATACGCAAAAGTCACTATACATACGATAAATTTTCGGTATGTTTGTTAAATGAGTTATGGAAATGTCCTATCCTTTTAATCAAATAAATTAATTTCGAAGATCAACTAGCCGGGTAAGAAGGTTCCCTCTTGAAAGCCATCTTCTGCGTGAAGTAGAAATAAAAGATGACGGATAAGATAATTTGTGATTCAATAAGAATTTGAGCTGACATGGCTAAATTTATAATTATCGGTCCTTTTCTGCAAACGCCTTCGGAAATAACCTTGACTTGATTGGTCGGGTATTTAAGGAATTGATAATTTTTGACAAGGAAAATAAATCACTAAATTCTAAGTAATGAGTTGAAGTTGAGGGTTCAGAAAGTGTGGGTGCGTCACTGAATGAAACACATAGACTGCGACTGAAGGAAATGAGTGAGACAACCTTGAACTGAACTGAAATTGAGCTGCGGATAGAATTTGTAAGTTTAAGAACCAGAACATAGCCAGAAAAGCCAAGAGTCTTCTAGCAAGTGTGTGAACAACATTCTCAGAGCTTCCAACGTGGAGAGAACAAGAACGACCGACTGCCCGACGTTGGATGATAAAATACCCCTGTTGGTGAATGGATTTCTAGCGATAACACGTCTTACCCTCCCAATGCGTTAGGGATTTTGAAATTAAATCTGGCGATGCACTTTTTTCTTTGCTGATCTACGCGTAGGAAAATCATTGCCGTCGTTGATTTTCCTGTAATACCTGTTTTTAAATTTAATTTTTGGGAATTCTCGCGGAACCAATTAAAGGCTTCCGCGTAACCGTGAGGTTTTGAACAACAGTTCAAGAACCGCTTCTATAAGCTAATATGCAGAACATTTAAAAGAGAAATACCAAAATACAAAGCATCTCTGAAATGTTCTCAATTACAATACATTTAACAGTTAAATGAGTAGTTATTCAAGGCAGGTTACAATTCTACTTTGACTTCAACAAGGATTCGCAAAGTACTGCTTCCTTAGTGAATGAGACAGTTGAGATAAGATTTCGCACTTCGGAGAGGAAGGACTGGTCAATTTGAAAGAATCTGAATATGGAGAAGAAAATTGTTCCAGCAGTCTTTGGTTGAAGTTAATACAATTTTGCTTTTTCCTATACATATCGAATTAGATATTTTGAAAACGTTGGATAATGATGGACCAGCTTTATGATTTTACTCGCAAAACTTCCACGTCTAAGAATGGCCGAAATAAAATAAGGTTTACCCCCCTATTTCCGATACTCAGTTGACGAACTTCCAACACGTAGGAGAAAATTGCTTGGGAATCGTTCATACAAATTACCTAAAATTTTGTCTGAAACCATCGTGCTCTTAACTACGAGGAAATTATAAAAACAATGCATGTTAATGGCGTTTCAACTAGTATACTGTAAGCCCATAAAAATTCACCTTTTTTACTCTAGTTTGCTTATTTTGCGGAAAATTGCCGTTTCTAAAGATCATGGTGAACGCATCATATAAACTCAGAAAAACAATACCAAAGGATATGAAATACATGCATGTTAGCTGACTGTTGTTGGCTATTACTAAGAGCCATTTAGAAGCGAAAATGCAAGATAAAGGATTACTAATGGTGGTAAAGTTTAAATAATGCAGAATTTATAATAGTTTATGACTTAAAAATATACAACTAGACTACATCATATCATCACTGTATCAGACCATTTGTGGTCATTTTACAGTCCAACACAAAGAACACTGAATGTCAGCATTTCCTTTCTGAACAGAAAAAAAAAAAAAAAAAAAAAAATAAAAAAAAAATAAAAAAATTGTTGCTCAGTGATATTTGAATTTAAATTATAAAATTGAGAGAATTTTACAGTTAAGAATTTCTGATTCTATCTACACCAAATGAATATCAAATAATACAAAATATAATTGAATCTCCTCCGAAGGAATGAATATTTGCTTCTCGCATCTCTAAGCAATCTAAAGGCAAGATATGCTGCATCTCAATCCTACATGCGGAGTCACCATGCTATAGCCTGAGTTCGCTCCACCAGTTCCACGATTCTAGTACCCACGCGCACTGGCAAATGTGAGCGCTGGGTGCCAAAATACACAGAATGAAGGACCAGAACGCGGACTACACAGTTCAAAGCGTGTGGATGTTTATGTCTCCGATGTAAGGAGCGAATACATATTTATTCAAAAAGGAAAATGTTATACCTCAATGTCTACAATCACATATATTAACTTAGTTCGTACATCTTTCATGAAAGAAAGATGTGTGATATGTGACGGAATAAACTCGTACGTACAATGACTCTTCCCACTGTTATATTAATCTAATAAAACCTAACTTGAGTACAATTACTTGAAACAGAACTTTCGATGCGCTCACCACTTTCTGGATTGCAATAACTATTTACAAAACAAGTTGTGCTACAACATACTTTCTCCTATTTTTGTAACGGTTACGTAGTAATATAATACTATTCCAACCCTTGTGCGAATTTCGCACATTTGAACTTCATTGCATATGTTATTGCGGGCAGCGACGAGTTACTTCACTTGGGGATCGCCTGATTGATTCCAGATCTACCTCTGCGAGCGTTTTCATCCCGCAAAAAAACATTAGCTCGTACTGGAACTCGAACACAAGAGCTCTGGATTCCGCGTTTCAACGCTTGTAGTCATTATACTACCGTGTTTGCTAAACATTTCAGCGGCTCCGAAGCACCAAAATGAAACGTTTAGCCTTTGCAATTTTCAAAATTTTAAAGGTTTTCATGAAAATACGTCCTAGACCATTTTTATAAGCGCTGTTTCGGCGTATATTTTACATTATTTCAAACAACAACTTCTATTTTATAATATGTGGAAACGACTACTTCGGAGCAATCGCATATGTAACTGGAAAACTGTGAGTAACGAAGAAGACACTGAGGAAGTCTCCACATGCGCAGGCCTTGACACGTCGGAAGAAACATGCTCGAACAAGAGACATAAAAGAACGAAAGAAACGTCGAAGAAGAAACACCGAAAAATATCGTGGAACAAAGCAATAAATCCCCCATCGCAGAAATAGGACAAGGCTAGTCTCAACGCAGAACACGAGAGCGCACGGTAGCACCACAAATTCACGGCCATCGCAGGAATTCCCCAGGCAGGCTGCGGCGAAGCCGAATCCATTCACTCAGCTAGCTCAGAGCCAGCATTTCCGTTGCCTCCTCATCGACTCACACCGCCAGGACCTACGATTTGAGTCCGCACTGAGGCGGATTTTCGATACTAGCTGCAGAGCTTGGTCAAGTTCAGCTTCTGTCAGCAGGAGAATTCCAGCCGCCTGCTGCAATTTTCGGTAATTTTCTTTGGTTTCTCCGATCAACTCCAGGCGAATGCCACAGCAATACACTAACAAACGGAGCAAAGGCTGCGCACGATCTTTTCTTCCTCTTTCTTATTCCCTCCCTTCCCTTTCCTCGCATAATCACACTCACATGCACCACACAAGTCGGAAGTTCAGAGTCCGTGTCGGCGTCGTATAGGTTGGTGCTGGATGTCACCATCCAGCGAAACTCCGCCCCCTCCCCGGATAAAACATTAACTACATTACTGGGACCAATGCAGTTGACGTGCCCCGAAAAAAATCAATCAGCCGAATATATTCGCCAGCAGCAATGAACCCCTCAAAAGTGGCCACAAGTGACCCATCGTAGTCTCGTCCAAGTGGTTATGTATATTACAATTATTATTACTATTATTATTATTATTTATTACTGTGCTATATATTCTAAACTTTGGTATATCGAAAAGAAGGTACTGAAGGAAGCCTATTTAGAGGAAAATTTTGAAGAGATGACTAGTACAAGAATACAAACATGCAAATAAGATTTGGTATTGATTGCACTAGCGAAGAGTCTTAATTTCGCGACTGATACGTTTTTTTGTGCACCACGAACACCTGTAATGTCTTATGA
This sequence comes from Gryllus longicercus, assembly GCA_038098605.1. Lineage (NCBI taxonomy): Eukaryota > Metazoa > Arthropoda > Insecta > Orthoptera > Gryllidae > Gryllus > Gryllus longicercus. Next base: position 78,885 of record JAZDUA010000602.1, read on the forward strand.
CAGTTACACACATCATATCGGCGAATGGGAGAAACACACTATTGTCGGTAGGGCCGTTAATTTTGATGAATTTCAGAGAAACGGCATTTTAAAACTTCATTAGTTTACAATAAGATCTTCACAGGATCTGTTCCGGAGAGAAAGTAAGCCTTAGAAGCGGAAATTACGAGAAAAATGGTCGAAGTTAAGCAATATGTTACAATAATAAATTAATATACTTTTGTCATCTTCAAGATATCATTCTCGGAGAAATATCAACAACCCTTTATTTCCAATTACGGTAATTTAAAATGCGACCGTAGAAGAGCGCACACCTCTGGTGTCCCCTCAAGGTCCGGCCACGCCGCTCGCTCGCGTCAACGCGTCTCGCGCGACGTCTACTTCCCAACGGCTTCTGCGCCGCGTTAGAGGTCACACGAAAGTGAAAAGTATAAATCTACTCGTTTCTGTGGGATTTCGAAGTTAAGTTTTCGCAACTTGTTTTGAAGCAATGCAGCGAGTTCGACTTAGCGAATGTCCAATTGCGATCTTGTTCACGAAACGAATACTGCCAGATCCTAACGGAGATTCAAACATTTCTCTAAAATAATTTTCTACAAATGAAATGAATTGCACAGTCGAGACAAGAGTGACACTACAAGATTGTCCAGAAAATAAAATACAATTTCTGGTATATGATGTATCTCATCAATCGGTTATGATTAAAGCTTTATGTGGAGCAAACGACTTAAGGATCTGATTCTTGAACCATGCTTATAATAATATGAAGACGACTAACCGCAATTAGGGTTCACTAAGTTTTCGAATTGTGAATCTTGTGCTATTTCTAACAAGTTCCAGAAACATATTCAAAAACGAGTTATTTACAACAGTCATTTCCTAGTGTTGTAAGCAAGACAATGAGAAGGAAGCAGCTAATCGTTAGTGAATAACAGCGCACAATACAGCCGGAGGGTCATCCAGACAAAACGCGCTCTTGACACACTTTCTGTTTCTGCCAGTTAAGCTATCAGAAGTGCGCGTAGCCGCACATCCGGTAGGAAGACCTTGCTGGTGGCCGGGGCCTCGCAAAAGGAGGCAGCGGTCGCCGTTTCCGTGTTCGCGGCATTTTGCTGCTTCTTGTACTTCTTTTCGCATCAGTACCCACTCGCCCCGCATCTCGTTTCTCGCCTCGGACACGCGCTAAGAGGTATCCCTGGGAGAAGCGGCATAAAAAAATGACGACCAGCACCCATTAATATTAATCGCTCATTCGTAAAGTGTAAATTCGTCCTTGACGGATGCATCTCGTTGGGGATGCGACCCGTCTGATAATACATTCGGCTCCATTTGCGTACGCAATGGCGGCGCGCCCGCCTGCGATGTCCGGGCGCGGCGCTACCGCCTCCGTCGCTGCCGTCGCTAGCTGCGCACTGCATGCGCGCAACGCGAAGATTGATCATCCCTTGTCAAGGAATCGCGCGTTCAGTTATTCATTCGCTCATTTACGTACGGCTTGGGCGAATTGCTCGAGAGCATTCGGCGCGCAAGACGGCAGCGCCTGTCTCCGAGTCGTTTCGCCACAAGGTCTCTCGTTCGAACCTGCGCCTGGGGAGGGGCGACTCCTTTGTCTCAAGGTTCGCTGGCTGTTTCTACCCCCCAAATCGAGAAGACGTAATGCGCACAGCCCTTCTTTCTCTACAGCTATGACAGCTTCGTTGAGACCGGCAAGTCATAGTTTTAACTATTGCAGTTTCCTCTATTAACGGCCCCAATGTATTAATACCTTTATTTTTACTAGCAAGTTAAGAAATGTAGACTTTAGAACTTTTTATATAATTCAAAGGCACTAGTTCCACTTTCCTTCTTAAATGAATGATCACGAACAAGAACTAGACAAACTCGTACCTCACGGTTCATTCTCACCGCTTAAGCAATATTAACGAATAGATTTACACACTTCGTAACAATATTGGTTTCTTAACTTGCCAACCCTGAATTTGATCTCAATGACTCCCCGATAATCGAGAATGTTTAGCACGGTTAATGCAAGTAACGAAATTATTTCGTAACATTTTCGGTGTACAACGAATGTTATAAACCTGGGCTATATACTAATAAAGCTATAATACTCTAAACATTTCCAGGAAAATTAAGTCATTTGCTAAAAATCACGTCAGTTGCTCACGACTTTCAATAGACTAGGTAAACTAACATTCCGCGTTTTAATTTAAAATATTTCATACGCAATAGAAGATCCACAATTCGATACACAAAAGTGACACACAAATTCGCAATATTTTACTTAATACAAGAAATATGTTAATAAAATAGCATATTTTTAGAAGCAAAAACTCAAAGATAGCTTACAAGATTGCTAATATAGAACACTTCATCACTGGGCGAGAAAGAAACGCAGAACAAAACTTTTCTGCGAAATTACAATTTTCGAGATGTGTCACTTTTCTTCTGCACCGTTTTCTAGTCCTATGCCTATCAGATAGATTCAGAGCACCGTGTTAGGAATTCTTTCTCAGTAACAAGTCCAATCAACGCAGCCGTCATGCACCACCTATCGTATTGTCATAATTAATTACGAAGCAAAAGTGACCATCTAATTAAGCGACACCTATGATAAAACAAAACCACTTTAAATGAACTTTGTGTGCAGGCCATTTACACGAAACCATTTAAGACGCGCACAGTAACCTGCCACTTCCAACTTTTTTCAAGTATGTGTGACTATAGTTCACGATACAAGTCTAGGTACGAGTCTGAACAAACGTAAGTATTTATTTCTACAAGGAGATTTCGCTGGTTTGCTGGCGCCTACTGATTTCTGCCATTTTTTAGGAACTTCTCTTAGCTGGAATGAAGAATGAGGTTCCCCTCCTCGCCAAGGCTCTCCTTGACCTGAAAACTCGCGAGCGCGACGCGTGGTGCGGAGCGTGGCGTGTGTGGCGCGGAGGCCCAGCTCCCCCAACACACCGCTCTCAATGGGCGCCGCTTCATCCATGAGGATGAATTTGTGGACAGGTGCCCCAGGACCTCACCTGAATTAGTCATCTTCGGACACGATGGCGAGGGGGCGGCGAGATTAAAAAGATGCAAATTTAAAGAAGTGACAGGAACTGGGACCCGAGGACACAAACAGGAATGCTGCTTAATGCTTAAATATTGCTAGAGCAAATGCTGGATGACTACATCAGCCAAGCATTTTGGTAGTGTTGTTGCATACGAAACCTAACAACACGACCAACTCGTAATAACGAAAGAGCTTAACGCTGCGCTCTAGTGTATTCGATTCACACAACTCAGCACCGTGCCTGAATACTAAATCTTGTCGTTTTCACGAAGGATTTCCGTTTTTTCCCCCGGTAATTTCATACGAATGCTCATTTATTTCTTACAAGGTCATTAATTACGCTGAATTTTCTCTTTTCAGTCGCGGTGGGAGTGAGCTTGTACACTACTCGCCCCGGATTCAGAGAAGTTCTGTTTCATAACTAGATATTCAACCGACAGCTAATTAGTGGGTTGGAATAAAATCCCTTCGGGGGTCAAAACTGGACAACGGCTACTGTTTAGCTATTTATTGCTTTGGCCACTTTCAACAAAAGAGTTTGATAAAATGAATGTTCCACCAATACTTCCTATGTTCACACTTTAAGCATGAAAACTCATTGCGTAAACAGGTGGGTTACAAGTGAAAAAAGGAGATTGACAATTTATCTCCAATACCTATTATACTAAAAGAAAACGGAAAGTCTATGTACTAAACCTACTATTGTAGATTCTTAAATACAAGTTACATTGCAGATATTAGATCACCCAGGACACAATATTTTGCTAGTTTTAATCGCGTTTATGTATGTACGAGATATTTTAAAAAAAAAAGGTAATTTTGTACAACACTAAATGGGCACCAATTTTCGCAATGTAGGGCGTCCACATCTTGGCTATTTGCAAGCCAAGAGAAGTTGTGCCTCCTTACAGTAAAATATATTCAAGCAGGCAGCATTGAATCGCGAACAAAGAATATTTCTTCAAGTGGGCAGTATTTAATTACTAATAATGTTATTTCACTTATTTTTGAACCTTATATTGCTTCTCAGCATTATAATGAATTCTTAGATAGCTTATCACATTAATGTGCCTTTCCTTCCGCTCTTTTCTTGCTACGTTGCGTTGAAACCGCGTGACCTGGAGAACTCATTTTTGGCGGCGACGCAGTGGTAAACCAACCCCGTATACGAGTTGAGCTCACCCTCAATTTTTCTACTACGTGTAAACTATAATTTCCGATCTCACTCAACCAATATTTGTTATACGGCGACACTATTTCTTGATACAGACACTTAATCAAAACAATTTCTTGTATGTAAACGTCTGAAACAATGAATATCTCTAAAAAAAATAATAATGATTCATCACGTACATACTTTATTACAGTATCCCTATTGCAAAACACGGACAAGAGGCTGAGTAGGGAATAGGGAAAAAACTAGAACACTGGGAAAACATACTCGAAAAATGTTCAGAAACAAACGAGAGAAATGGAAATGAACAAGAACTATGTATGTGGATATTGAGATAAGGTAAAGAAAATTTTCAATGAAAATTGAGAGGGAGCGAGGTGACTGCATAACACTTGGTAACGGTAGTAATGGTCACGATAGACAGTTTATAGACAGCAACACGTTATTCTCAAAGCTTGTACTACCGTAAACGTTAGGAGCGGTTTTAAACTCAAACTGTATATGATACAAGGTAGCCCATATAATCGGATATAGTAACTACAACGGATGACGGTTTTTGGATCATATGAATTAAGGGGAAATAAGGGTATTTAGTAAAATGACTGGGTCGGCAATTAATGAAGGAAATAACTAGGGTGTGAGTAATGCAACATTCTTTAATGATGTCTAGTCCTCATTTTTAACTTTGTGGTTTAGCCTACTCCAGTAAATAACTAAAGAACATGGATCTGTAATAACACTTTTCACAGCCAAGCTCGATAACACAATCGGAGGACCGACAGGAAAAGGTTGAGGGGCCAGCCCGTACGCAATGACAGCGCGAAGAGCAATCCGTGGCTCCGGTCGCCTGACTGGGAGGGAGGGAGTATAACCCCGTTCCGAAACGAACTCTCCAGGGAGGTCCGCGCCCGCGCGGGTCGAGGCGGTGGACCGGCGCGGCGGCGCGGCTGGAGCGCAGTGGAAAACCTCCCCGGGCTGGCCCTGGGCGGCCGCACGGGACGAGACGCGAAAGGGAAAGCGGGAGGGACAAAGGCGGAGAAAGAACCACATTTATTTGGTTTTATTGGAAGCTCTGCGTGAAACTGCCTTCGGCCCCACGGACACACTATCTTGGTAGGCGGCGGCGGCGGCGGCAGGCGAGCGTCTTGGAATTCGAAGTGTAGGGAAGGACCAGGACCGAAAAATCTAGCTAGGGCTACGTCACTTCACGACAGACACGTATAATTTTAAACTCCTGAACAATGTATTCAAGGCTGACAATATAACCCGAAAAAAACAATGTAACCCCAAGACTGTTCGATGAATTAGAAAAATCACATTGGCCTTTCGCATTTGGATCGCAGATGCCAAAAGTGTACGAGCATGCTAATTTATCCGTCACAGATACACTGAACACAAGTGAAACGGTTCTGCTATGGGAGAAGATAACGAGGTTTTCCTTTGTAATTCCCATTACCAAGGAAAAACCATTTTGAATATTCCCACTTCTTACCACGGACCAACAACAAATTACAAAAAAATAGCAACTTAGAGGAATGAGCATCTGAAATTTTCGAGAAATCCCCAAGAAAATGCAATGCCCTGCCCACGCGTCCTCTGCGGTCGCCTTCTCCCCATCGCCGAGGACGCAGGCGCCCGGCAGCGGCCGAGGGACGCGGGCGCTGGGAGCGAGCTCGCGTCCTGCGCCGGGCCCTACCGAAGGGACTTTCTCTTCATACAGCGCGGAAGGAGAAAGTCAAAATTACAAACCGTACTCCAGGCACGGGCAGTCGCTGCGGCGATTCCAATTGTACGCCCGGCCGCTCCAGCCGCTCCAGCCGCCCCAGCTCCACAGGGCCTCTAATCGAGGACGATCGACGAGCGCCCGCGCCCGGGGAAAGCCTCCTCTCCCAGGGCCCTTTCCGGGTCGCGCTCACATCGCTTCCATCGCTGGGCGCCGGGTGCCACGAGAGGCTTCCACTCCAGGAAAGAAGCATGCTCTCACAGAAAGCACTTCATGTGGATTGCATATCTTCTCTCATTCTTAGCAAATTAAAGATAGCTCTACCCTCTATGTTCAAAGATAATTTGATATTTCATTTACGACAAAAATTATAAAAAAAAACGTAGTATATGCAGTGAAGCAAATGTTTTCTTGAGCTCCGGAATCCCTAAGCCGTCTATTTTACTATGGTCAGTAAAATATACATTTGCGCGTTTTAATATTTAATAAAAAATTTTTTAAAATGTTTTCTCCTATGCAATAGAAACTATTTGCATCGACAAACGATCTACATATTTGGTTTGAAGGTATTGCTGAACAAATAACTAACCCTGTCAATTCTCTCGTGTCAAGCAAAATAAAGATCCAGGCGTGTCAGAGAGTAAAGTTATATATACTGTCCAGAAGCAAATACCGACTGAGGTTAGCTAAAAGCCAGCATTGCCGGTACTCAGACCGGAAGGCCCTAGGGCTCGAATTCCGATGAAGGCGGATTTTTGACACTGGCTAAATAGCTGACCCGTTGGAGGAGATAGCCGAAGCAGGAAAATATGCCACAAGCCGACTTGTAGGTCAGTGCGGTATCTCGCCATCCAGCGAGGGAGGAACCCCGCCATCTACAGTGATGAAAACATCCTCTACACTAACTGGACTAATGACCACAATAGTTGACGTGCCCGGAAACATTAATCAGTCAATTCAATCGCAAAGAAACAGACCAATCTCACGATTTTCTTAACGTAACAAGGAAAATTGAACGGAACATCTTAGCGAGATCGGTGGTCATTGGCGCAAAAGTTTTTTTATAATACTTGTTAAATGTATAAATAAAATTACACTAAAAGTAAGTAATAAATTAATTAACATTTCAAAGACTTTTGACTGGTCCATTTTAGAATAATATTCATATACTTTGGGTGTTTATTTGACTACATGTAGTCTTTAATGGTTCGAAAAGCGGCAGATAATACGTGACTTGATTCTTTAAAGCATTTGGTGTATTTTACATGTTCAATGGTGAAAAGCAACACGAGGTAAAGCAATATAAAGAAGTGTGTGCGAGTGGAATGTGGATTTTCGATGAACAGCTGTGGATTGATTGGATCTCGTTGATGAATAGATTTACTCCGTCGCCTAATGTAGTTGTGAATAGTTGTGATATGTAAGAATGTGTGTCCTAATTAAATGTTTTTACAAAAACGAAAAAAAAAGACTGCAGTGGGAATATTTTATGATGCATAAAAATAGAACAAGTATTATGTGGATGGCTCTCATTCAGTATTCGTATGTATTTGTCTTCATTCTAAATGGCTGCGAAATGTGCGAGGTATTTCCCCAGAATATTATGCGATATCTCAGGTAAGAATATTAATACTTGATAAATATATTAATTAATACAATTGCACTAATTAGGCAGTAATTAGTAAGTCTATACCTCATATTAAAATTTTAAACGATAGTTTCAAACTTTATTACCATTTTCATTTTTAATAAAGTAAGTTGTCAGGTTAACTCTTAATCTGACAATATTTGTTTCCTCGTCATTGCCAATTTTTTCACAAATAATTTAATTTACGTTATAATTAATTTGCGTATTAAATATATTCCTATTAGAATGACTTAACACTCGGGGACTAATGACGAAAATGAGAGAAAATACTAAGCAATCATTCTAATGTAACTCTTTGGGGTCTATTAGGCGAATTGACAATCTTGTAGGTATGATTTTCAATATCTGTTGAAAAATTGTCTCGGGTAGAGTTCCAGGCGACAAAGATTCGCCTTTGCTAACACAAAGTTCATATTCAATCTATTCCAACTTCGGCAGGATAATCAAGGACCACCCAGTCAAGCAGCGATCTATTCCATACCAGCCATTCAAATAATGAAATTTTGACTTAGCACTGGACACCGAATATGGAGTTCCACAACGTCATTGGTTTATGTCAATTGAGAGTTTAGCGCCCGGATCCCGGGTGGGTCTCGGCAAGGAAACGTAGTAATGCTGAGAGATATTATTAGATCACTCTTAGTAATAAGAATACATAAAATTGGATGACTCGAATTTTTGTAACAGGAACACCCATTATTTTGATCCCTAAACCTTCCTCTTAACTATAATTTTCAATAATTTCAATAACTTCCCCATACGTCGCATACAAATTCTGAACCGTTTGTTCACGGTAAGTAAAGAAAATTCGAAATGGAAATTGGGAAGTCCCGAAAGATAGTAATAAAAAAATATAAATATTTCTACTCGATTTTTATTTTAATAGCGAAAGGTAAATCAATAAAAATGTGCATAATTAAAGAGCCCAAGCATCACACAGGTTTTGAAGGCCAACAATATGCGGGTACCCTTTCGTAGCCATGTGTTCAGGGAAATTTCCTTTTCTACCATTAGTTTCTTCTTCCACGAATGGCTTCCCCATACAATCAATATTTCTTGACTTTCATTTTACTATATTGTTGAGAAAACTGTACCAGATATTAACTTACAATGAAAATAAATAAACCAATTATACCATTTATTTATAAAATATCTAGGGTATGAAACATACTAGTTTTATTTTTGATTAACCAAATGCGGCAAAGGAAATAGGATTTTTACGATAGTTGGAGCTATTCCATTTACGCAATATAAACTGTTTTATTTTCATTATTGAAGGACATTTTATTACAGTCTCCTTAATAATTTTGCACTGGAATATTAAAATTTCAAAACGAAAGGCATACATGTTTTATAAGATTCCTACTTTGAAATTATTATTGCTTAAGTGAGAGGTAAATTCAACACGAAGACGCCAATACTTCACTCCAAGCATTCCCTAGTTGTAAATGTTTGCCAGCGTGGCAACCAAACAACCTGTTCGATTGCGTCCCCCAATGCCAATATGCTACAAACTTGCTTATTAAAGTTTGCGGCGAAAGTAACGAATTCCAGGTACATCACAGGGTGACTACTATACAAAGGCATTTCAACTGACGGCTTCATACAAAAAGTACGGTGATTTCATTATGAAAAGTAGGTCAACGGTTTGCACAATTACAAACATAATGCAACTCCACGATGAAAATTTAAAAAAGGTATTTTCTTTAGTAACTTAAATATTTGACTTATTATATGAACATTACTAATTTTATTGAAACCGCTTGAGAGCAAACATACAAAGTTTGATATTTAGGTCATTTGGTTAGCACAACATTTAACTGCACTTATTTTTTTCTCGGAATTGTGGGAATTCTACTTGATTAATAAAAACGAGGGAAGCTATACTGGCAACAAAACTGAAATGGTAAGTATTGTCTAATGAGCAGTCCTACGGCACGGCTATGAACAAATCGCCAATGATCGAAATGTTGCATTGCCCAGCGGCGGAAAAAATCACCTCCATGACGCGACTGCGCCACCAAACGTACAAATTCGCTAAATTCTAAGTTAAGTCTGTTCCCGCTTCTAGCCAGCCTTTCAGCACGGTGGGTTGCCCACCTGCCAGCAGTCGGTGGGAGCGTATTTAGGTCATAAAACACAACCAATGTGACGTCACTTCATGCATGGCATGACGGGTAGGACAGGTTGCGTCATTTTCTCAGGTGGGCTATCCGCTTCGCTGGCTGACTGGAACAGCGGCGGTATCCGGCGCTCCCCACGCCACCTGGCGCCGCCGCCGCCAACTGCAGAGGCGCGGGCGCGGGCGGTTGCGCAGGCGGCCCGGGAATAAACAGCGGCCGAGAGGCAGGGGGGCGGCGGCGGGCGGCGCGCGCGGAGCCCTCCCGCCTCCTCGCCTCCGACCATCACTTTCTCCTTATCTCCGCCGGCCGTATCACCCGGCGGCCAGACGATACACGACAAAAAATGAGACGCGTTGCCTCTGCTCTTCTCAATCGGCGCGGGGCGGCGCGGGGCGGCGCGGGGATGCGTGGGGATGCATGAGGCGGCATATGGCTTGTGGGGCGGCGCGGGGCGATGCGTAGGGCGACGCGACCGCGTGCTAGAGTAAAGAGAGTAGCGGGCGTTTCGCAACGGCGCGGGGCGGCGTGGGCTGAGTGGGCCGGCGCGCGACCCACTGCGGCCGGCAGCGACGAAAATGCACGCGCATGGGCGCCGCCCCTGCCACTCATCGGGGGAAAACGCTCCTTCCACCTCGCCTTCCGATCCATTTGCTGCCCACGTCTTTACTCAAGCTTCCACCGTCAATTGGCAAGAGTGACATTACGGGATCCTATCTTTTTGATTGCTACATATATAGAAACGACAGTTGACACCATTGTATCTCCTTGTAAGTTATTTTGTGAAAGTTCATAGATCATATGATTCATACTATGCGTTATATCTTAATGCGTGTTTCATTAACATACAATCTCGGTTTCGGAGCTTCATTGAAGGATTCTCATAAGACTTATCACATTTATTTTTAAACTATATTTGTATGAACGAACATATATAATAGCCATACATTTTGCAAGACATAATTATGCATAATTAATCATCACAGAAATAAGATAATACAAATATTTATTATATTGCAATATATAATGCAAAAAAATAATAAATCTAAATAATTAAGCTTCTTTAATACATATTTTAATAAAATAACTTTTTAATCAAGAAATAATTCACAGGAATAATTCCCGATTACGAAAACTTTTGGATATAATTCTCACTTAATAGGCCTTTTACAAAAAAGAAATCATTTACAATTTTCGAATCGCGGTAAATCAACGCCGCCAGAGATTATTGAAAGTTGTCATAGCATTGTTTTCCAATAATCGATACTTTGAAATACTTGAACGACGGAACCAGACATTTTGAGTGTTTTTGCAATTTCAGTTCCTCTTCATTCAGTTTTACACATTTAATTTTGCGGGTAATGCTTAACTTTTAATATTTTCAGTAAGCTTTAAACTAATGACATAGATTTTTAGTCGACTTACGTTCCGAGACAACGCTTCATTATTCTTCGTTTACCTTCAACGACTGAGTGGCAATCAAATGATTGCTAGTTTCCAAAGCCCATGGACGCTACCAAAGTTCTTGCGATGCTATTGATCGTTCTGAAATCGTTGAAGTTTAAGAGAACACAGCACAGTGACATTTCAACCTTAGTTGTACATCCCGGTAAAATGATTGAATTTTTAATTGACTGATGGTTGATTTTTAGTAAAATGGAAGTTGATGTAAATTATGACAATTTTGATCTATTGTAAAAACAACAAGTCAGAAGACACTTAAGGAAACGTTGTTCGTGGAGAACGTAGTGACATGAAGAAAATAAGTAGTGTGTTTGAAACGAATTGAACCCAAACTATGTAAATAAATATTAAATTCAATCCCTAACAAATATTTTACAAACCCAAAATATACTCTAAGACACGCTTTAATGCTCATGTTCCTCACAGTAAATCAATAAGAAAAAATATTAAAGTGATTTTGAGTGCTCCCCCGTCCCTGTAGGTACGACAACTTTGCCAGCATTGTCGTGTTAGTCTTAATTTAGCCCGTTTCATCCAGTATAGTATTATTAATCTAAAGAAAGTAAATACTATATATTATTTCCAACGTTAATGTTCCGCCCTAACTTTAAGCAAACAATATTGCTGAATTCTGAGTTTTTTGTGAAAAATCAGAACTGCGCAACTGACGTAAGCATACTTATGTAAGCTCTATCCAGAAAACGGAGACGTTTTTTGAGAAAATTGGGAAAATGTCCATGAAGATTCACACACATCACATGTAAAAACACAACGGCAACAACAAAAAAAGGAACCCCCACAAATTAAAAGATCCTTTCAAAATTCAACGGCGACATCACCCGGATCGATCGCGCCGTAACCAGTTTGGTACAAATTGTGTGTACGGGCGTTAGTGTTGTTCACAGACAAATGTTCTCTAAAAATAACCTTTTCGGAAACACGGGCCCACAAAACGTCTGTACGCCTATTTTGACTATATTACGTGTAAGATACAGTAATTTACTGAGCATAGGAGAAAGAAAAATAAACCCGTATTTTCGGTATTAGGGACCCCGAAAAAGTAATTACATCAAAATCTGGACATCAATATCTAGCAAGATTTTTAATGCACAAAGGATATGATAAGAATTGACGAAATCAATGTCCTTGAAATAATGTACTATAATGTACATTACTGTGCTTGACAATATTATGCAACTAAATTAATGGGACAATGCAAACACACTATGAGTCATAAGACAACGAAAAAAGAATCAACTCTATCATATATCGAGGAGATATAAATGAAATCTCCAATAGACAGAAATCTAGATTGAAAACAAATCCTACAGGTCTTCTCAGACGTCTATGGTCCAAAACTCCAAGATAAAGCAATCTGTTACCTCTCCTGAGATATCCGCGGAACGACAGTTTAATATATGAATATATACAAACGAGAAGCATACGTGCTGTGCCTCCACTCCTTATTACACTGAGAGTGCCGCTGAATAATTCGCAAGGACGACGGCGGGATGACAGGAAATGAACCTCTGAGCTTCGCGCAGGAAGAACGCGCAAAGCAGGAGAGTATGACGGGTGGCATACTCGTGCACAGGAAGGCGCCATAAACTGGTCATTCATCCCCATGCACCATGAACTCGAGGCGCATTCTGTGCCCTCCCACCTCCGGCATACGCACATTCTACATTCATGCGAGTCAAGAGCGTCCGTCGTTCGGCGAGCAACTTCTCGGTTATACAGTAGCCGCTCTTCTGCCATTTACAGGATAGTACCCTCGACAATTATAATGCTGATTACTTAGGCAGTCGGTAACAGAAGTCCGTGATCAGTGGCTATTACATGGACGAACAGCCTCGGCGAATTGTGATCCAGATAAAAGCGAACAATGATTCAAAATCAGTGTATTCTTTCTTTACAATTACATGCAAAACACTTTCCCGCCTACCCTTTCTCTGCATCGTACTCTTCGAGCTAAAGGCCCACGCCTGTGATGTCACGTTGCATACAGATGTGAATTACAGTGCAACGCATTGATGAAAATTCTATGGACAACAAACGATCCGCAATTCGCTCAATCAAATTTTGCTGATCTGTAGTATATCTTCCTATGCTAAAAATGTTATTACTTTGCATCTACAGGCCTCCAACAAAGAGAGCAGTAGATTATATTATGTTCTTAAAAAACTGGAGATAACACTAAACAAAGTCACCAATCGCTCTTTTGAATTCATTTTGTACGTGGAGATTTTAACATAGATTTTCTGGTCGAATCTCGCAAGAAAGAGCAGTTTCTCAATTTAATTCATTCCTTCAGTTTAGATATTACAATAAATGTACCTACACGGATCACACTAAATTCAAAGAAGGCAATCGATCAAATAATAATTAACAAAACCAATCACTACTCGATATGGAATTGAAACAAAAGATTTAGGATACAGGGATAACGATGCACAAATTCTTACCATTATAAGAAATGCGAACACTGAGACAACAAATAATACACGTATGAGTAGATTATTTACTAAAAGTAAAATAAAATTATTCATCAATTACTTGCTGCAAGAGTCATGGGATGCTGTTTACAATTCTGTTGATACGAACGATAAATACAATTCTTTTTTTTTTCAACGCTTTCATTTCATTTTAAAACTTGCTTTCCTCTTCAAAAGGGGAAATTAAATATTTCACGGAAAAGCAATTCCTGGATAACACAAGGGATTAGGATATCAAGTAGAAACAAACGAATTCTTTCTTTCATTTCTAAGCATCATGAAGTATCTCAAGGTTACTCTTCTTTAAAAAATACACATTGTTATGAAAAGTCATACGGCAGGCCAAAATCATGCAACATGATCAGGATATTTTGAACTCAAATAATAAAACAAAAGCAATGTGAAATATAGTAAAAAATTCGACCAAATCAAGTAGAGAGTGTTGTTTTAAAAGATAACGATATAAATGTGAATGATCCGGCAACAAAAGGTAGCCTCTTTAGCCAATAATTATCGAGAATTGCTGCCGATCTCAGTAAGGGTCTTCCGTCACAAAATTCAGCATCAGACGTTTCCCCACAAATTTTAGGCACGATGTTTGCTTCCGACACTTCTTCCCATGAAATTCTGGAAATAATCGGTAAACTAAGAAATAAATATTCGGGCGGTTTAGATGAATTTCCGGATGTTTGTTAAAGGCTTGCGCGCCCGTCATTATACATCCGTTAACTCGCATATTTAATGTACCCTTATGCACAGGAATTTTTCCAGATATTTTAAAGACAGCTAAGATTAAGTCGCTTTTCAAAAAGGCAACAAAAATGAAATTCATAATTATTGACCAATTTCTCTTTTATCCTTTTTTTTTCAAATATATTAGAGAGACTTTTTTTTTTACGTACGAATGGAAACATTTCTTAGTAAACACGGCGCGTTTTCAGATTGCCAATATGGGTTTCGAAAGTCAAAATCTACGGAAACATCCATACTTTCTTTTCTTAAAGATGTCGCCTCATCTATGGATCAAAACGAAGCACCTATTGGAATATTTTTAAATCTTTCAAAAGCTTTTGACGTCATTGATCATTACATTTTACTCTCAAAATTACCTTCGTATGGAGTTCGTGTTGTTGCTCTAGATTGGTTATGTTCGTACCTTAAACAACGATCTCGGAGAGTAGAAATACCTTACTGGAATAATGGAACATTATGTACACATCTTTCTGATTCTTTGCCAATTGTATGTGGAGTCCCACAGGGATCGATTTTAGCCCCTATTCTCTTGCTACTGTACGTAAACGATATGCCCTCGACGATTAGAAACAGAAGAACATTTCTCTTTGCAGATGATGCGAATATTCTTTGCAATAAAGAAACCGTAAATCGTACAATAGCAGATATTTCAAATTGGTTCCGCAATAACAAATTAATAGTAAATGAAAATGAAACTGTTTCAATGCAGTTTTCCATTCAAATAAACAGCTCTGCGCTCCACTGAAAATGAACGGTGTGCCATTCACTGATGTTAATGTAACAAAATTTTTAGGGCTTTCAATTCAGTCAAACCTTACATGGAACGTCCATTTAAATGAATTGAACACTAAATTAAGTTCTTTATGCTACGCTTTCGGAATTCTTTCAAATTCAGTCATCCTACACACTGCTCGTTGTGTATATTTCGGGAATGTTCATTCCCCCTTGAGATATGGCATAATTTTCTGGGGAAATACATCTTATAGTTCCCAGACTTTTAGATCACAAAAACGAATTGTACGAATAATAAGCATATCCCACCCACGTGATTCTTGTAAGCCTCTTTTTCTTCATTTAGGTATTTTACCATTACCTTGTCTCTTCATGTATGAATCTGTGGTTTTTGTCAAAAATGACTTACTTAAGGGCGGGAATATATTTTTAGCAAACGCCGTTGTCTATAACTACAACACTCGACGTAGTAATCATATTCATCAGGTGACAGTATCAACAGCACACTACAAAAAATTCACATACAATACATGTATATTATTTTACAACACATTGTCAGATGACATTAAACGATTATATTCGATGCAAAAGTTTAAGTCCCAAGTAAAATCTTTTCTGCTGCACAACTGTTTCTATACAATTAGAGGCTATACCGATCATCCAAAAGGAAAGTAATATTAATTTTTAAAATGACATTTAATGTATTATATACCATTTGGATTATATAATTGTAAAGAACCTGTAACAAGTATTGTATTTCAGCTTCTGGGTCAATGACCCCCATCTCGATTAGGTTTTCGTCCAGTTTCCCTGATCCTAGAGCAAATGCTGTGATGGCCCCTTGTTTTGCTTCTGGACAAAAATGTAACTTCAAATTAACTTCTCACCATAGCACGTCACACAGTTTTTAACTGTTTTTGGCGTAAATAAATAAATCTTGAACCAAAATGGGAAAAACACAGCAATATGTTAAAACATTGGCTCTAACAGAGATTCATGTATTCCTGCGGGTTACATCATTCCGACAACAGCAAAAAGCATGTGCATAGGTTCACGAAATGGTTTGTTTTCGATACCATGATCACAAATCACTTTAGGCACGTAAAAATAATATTTAATGTTAATTACAAGTAATTTGGGAATAAATCTTTATAAGACCAACAAAATATCCCCAGAAATGGATTTTCTCAACAGTAACCTTCAGATTTTAAAGAAATTTGATAGTAGATGAGGCGATCCCCCCATTCTTTCAGTAATATGATTTAATCTATTGGAGAGAAATCAGTAATGTAGAGTTCAAACTTTGCACTGTACATGTTGTTTCTGAGTACATTTGTAGTGTCTTCAATCATTTTGGAAAAGCTTGTACTTCGCACGACAGAAAAAATCAGTTTAGGAAAATGCGCAGTTAAAACCTGTTGATCGACCAAGTCATGTTATAAATTTCCCATTTTTCTGCTATTTATTCCTTGATCGTAGAACTAATATGAAGCTTCGAGAAACTTATTTATTTAACGTTAAATAAAAAGTAATCATACCGTGAGGTGACCTTTACAAAGAATACTATCAAGAAACGAGTGAGTGGAAGTACGTCTTGCGATTTTTATTAGGGATGGAAAAATTGAAATGAATTGGCACTAATTATGGTGTAACGAAAACTGTATTTAATTCATTCAGTGTGAATTCAAGACATGTTATAAGAAAAGGAAAAGGATTCTAACTAGCTTATAACATGTCTTAAAAATAGAGTATAAACTTGGGACGACTTGGCAAGCACCACTACTCGATATCCGAATACGCTGCACAGAAATTGAAAGTAGTCACCTCACTAAATCTGCATACATTTATTTCATTCGTAGATATCCACCGTAAACTTGAGGTTTTAACAAAATAACCGAAACAAAAGAGGAGCAATTTCAAAATTGAACCTCAAATGTCATTGGGCTCTCATAGGAATGATGGGCTATTTGTGAATGTTTGAAACTAATTTATAATTTAAAAAATATCCCTTTTAGAATTCAGGAAGTAGATTTAAATTACAAATCCCAAAGTACCTAGTCCAAGTTATGGGAAGATATCTTTATGTTGGGCCAAACATTGTAGGCGTTCCATACGATGCGATAAACACATAATAGATAAGTGCGAAAATTAATGGTGCAATCAAGAAGTGGTATAAAATGCAATATTGTGTTTCACACTTTAGTATATAAAATAGATGTTATGTGCAGCTAATAGTCAGCACTGACATTCAAAAATAAATGACAAATTCGGTGAAGTTTTTGACGCATTTGGGCAATGTGCCCTCGTTTACCTCGACGTACACTATGTGACCAAAATCCGGACACGACCAAAATGGTGTTATGGTGTGGTCGTGTTTTTCATGAAGGGGGCTTGCACCCTTTGGTATTTTGGAACTATCACGGCACAGGCCTACGTTTATGTTTTAAACACCTTCTTGCTTCCCACTGTTGAAGAGCAATTCGGGGATGGCGATTGCATTTTTCAACACGATCGAGCAACTGTTCGTTCTGCACGGCCTGTGGCGGAGTGGTTACACGACAATAACATCCCTGGAACGGACTGGCCTGCACAGAGTCATGACGAATCCTATCGAACACCTTTGGGGTTTTTTAGTAACGCGAACGTCGTGCCACGCCAACACACTATTGAATTCCAGCATTACTAATGGAGGGCGCCACGAACTGTCATTTTTAGACACGTGTCCAGATACTTACGATCACATAGTGTATTTGCACCCATTTTAGGTTTAAATGAAGGAAAATTATCTGCTTTGTTGACCTCTGCAAACTATTAAAATCAAATCGCTTCTAATGTACTTCTGTCAACTACTTTTTGTTCGTTGAACTTCATTATGTCATAGAATGCAATTTCATTACGCAGTATCTTTGCGACTGTCTCACGCCGTTGTTTGTTATCACAATCAGTTCCTGAGAAGTATGTGCATCACGATGTAACAAAACTATTTCTTGTTTTTGGCATTCATAGAGACTTCTGCCAACTTGTAATTGTGGATCCCTTACTGTAGCGTTCAAATATGTTCTAGTGGGTACAATTTGATATTGTACAGCCAACATTGTGCTTTCAGTTCACTGGAACCATCCGACTTACAATTGCCTAGTACTTGCGACTTAAAGTCACCAAGATCTTTAATAATAACGTACAGATTCGTTCCCTACAGAGGCTTATACATTCGCACGTCCAGATTTTCTTCCGTACATTTATTTCCGTAATAATGTTACTGATTAAACTTCCATCCATTCCGCATGACAGATGTCCCGGTGTTCATGGAATTTTCGGTTAAATATTTTTTAAAGATTGTATTTGTTTGCATAGTTCGTTGTCGATCTCCACAACATCTAGTCTACCAATTTGTCACGGCACTCCCATCCATCATCTTGATCGTGCTTTCTTATACTTCTTCAAGATATTCACTCTTACTAAAAAAACTTTGCATAATTTGATTCACGTGATGTCACAAAAACACGTTTCTTCGTTGTATAGATCCAACGCAGCAATAAAATTAAAGTGAAAGTGGCTTATCAGCCCAGAAAATAATTTACCCCCCCCCCTCGGGTCATTTGGACTATCTTATACAGCTGCTTCTGTTGCATTGTTTGTGGGAACAATACTACAAGTCTGTGGGGTGTTCAACTATTTTCCTGGAGTTTAGGGTCGTATCTCAGAAAAATAATAGGGTTTTCATCAGTAGCTAATCAATTCACAGAAAAATTAACCGACACATATTTCATTACCTAAAAAATTCTACTTTATTTTAAATATGATTTTTTTTGCCGTTTTATTGGATACATTCGACAATTACTTTTACTTTCCCGCTTAGTAATATTACAAAATACAGAATAGTAAGTTAACAAAATATCGTAACGCTGCAGAAAAATGTGCTAATTTTTCGACTGAGAAACTCTCTTCGTGGGTTCTTGCTCCTGAAAAAGCGTATTTGTTTTGCTCATATGTGCAGTAAATTGCTTTCTGGAGCACGTAGTGTAGTCAGAAAGCACCCATGTGGCTCCTTGTTATCTAAAAGGTAATTTTTCGGCAATCCGTCAGTGAACATTAGAACATATGCTGTACACAGCATTTTCGTCAAAACTCATATTTCCAGCTTCAAGTAATTTTCATTAAAAGAGTAATTCAATGCGAAAGTTTAACTCCCAAAATTGATATCCCAATTACGTACATGCAGCGTTCAGTCTTACTTCTCAAGTACTAATGAAAGGCATAACTAATAGCATTATTGGGTGAGGTGCACTTACTACTGCCATAAACGAGGAAGTAAAAATTACTGAAATAACTCGCGCGTACGTTGAATGCCAGGTGGCCTTATGCGTCATCACAACTAAGAGTTTACTCTAAAAAATTGAGTTTTTTAAATCGTTTGTTCTCGAATTCAGACACGTAAAGTGGTGGTGACCTGATTTTCCTCTCTCCATGGGTTTTGTGGTTACGCCTATACATTCAGTACAATATAATGTCGATATCAGACAAGTAACATTAATTTTTTAATTTATGAAAATAAATATTATATATCTGAATAAAAATATACAAACGTTCCGCAGAGTTGAACAATAAGATAATTATTTCTACTTAAAACTAGTGGTACTACAACTTTCTCGCTTTATTTCTTTATATAATATTATTTTATTATAATATTTTCGAATATTTAGAGTTCAACGAAAATGAGACCCGCGCCATGCCTTTCAGCGTCTCTTCTTCTATCCGTAGAATAAATTTTAAGAAACAATTTGGAGCGCTTTTTAAGAAAATACTTTTTTATAAATTGCATTCATTTCAAGCACAAATTAAGCGAAAACTTCACGTTACTTCAAAAATCGTACATTACCTTACTTAAAGAGCTGATTTTTTGGAACAGATTGTCCAAGGAGAAAATCTTTCTTCAATCTTGTAGTTTTGAAATCTTAACTTTTTGAATTTTCGAAAATACGAAAAATTTGCTGGAAATTGGATTTGCGCCATATGATACATATATGAGGATAAATTAAAAGAAAAAAATGGCGCCGTTTTAGAGAAAAATATTGCTTTAAAAACTTAAAAACTGGCTTATTTCGCGCAAAATTACGCGGAAACTACTCACATTTTCGAATTATTGACCACGTCCTGATTTTAAGGTGTCTTTAAAGAACAGATTTCATTTAGGGGGGAAAATTCTATATTCAATAATATAGTTGTAGAAAACGCCCAAAACAAATGTACTTTTGCAATTTTCGAAAAATCTGGGAGTTTAATGGACACGAGACCTGCATCATTCTCTTAAGCGTCCATTGCGCTATCCGAGGACAAAGTTGAATTAAAAAAATTGGTGCCATTTTGGAGAACATTTTGAAAATATTATTGAGGTTTCGTGAAAAGTACCCTCAAAAAATAAATTATCCATTTCAAACTCCCAAGCCTCGAATTCGTTCAGTTCGATAGGGAATATCAATTTTCAAGAAAATCGGCAGGATGGTTTGGGCACTAGCGTTGACCAGACGGAAGGACTGACACAAGACGTTTTGCCGTCAATACATTTTCGGTATGAGGAACCGACAAAACAAGGATTCTGGCTACTCCACGCGTTAGAGGAAGTAACTTCATATATGTATATTATATATATATATATATATATATATATATATATATATATATATATATATATATATATATATATATATATAAACAGTATTTACCCACTTTTTCGTCACTAAGATCCACCAATAAGAGTTCTTCTGCCGAAAATTCCCCCTTTTCCGGTGCACGACTGCATAACATTTTTCTTTTTACGAAGTGCGAGAAAGTAAAAGATGAATGATGATAACACCTTAGGATAAGGTGTTTTGTCATACATCTTCAAACCCAAACTCATTATCCTTAGAAGCCACGGACATTCGAATATTCTCTTGTTACCATCATTGGCTATTGAACTCGGCAGAACTTAATTGAACTGATTCATGTTACGTATTCCGCACAAGACTTATTGGGCATTAAAGATATTCAAATTCAATATTTATTTTTTATAAAATGTATGACTTGTTGATTATTGTAACTTTTGTGGAAAATCCCTTTCTCTTTCGAAGATCCACCTTTGCCCAACCTGCTGTTCACGTTTTCAGAAATTGTAGAAACAGCACCCACACGACGCGCCCTAACCATGTACGGTAATACCATTTCGTATTACCATCTTTAGAGCAAGAGAAGTGTTGGTTAACCGCGCAATGCAATTGCTACATTGAAAACTCTCTATGCGACAGAATATAATGTAAATAACGGCATTCAATTTTACAGAATTTTAAAAATATTGGCGTAATTTTGGTGAAATTGTAACAACTAAAATCGTGAATAAGATTTTCTAAAACCGGCTCCCAATACTTGTCCTATACTTTCAATACTGAAAGTAGACATTTCTTTCTTAATGTAATGTCTTAATGTTAATTTCTTTCTATTTCTTTCTTAATGTTTGTCCATGTATTCCTCGATATTAGATCTGTAAATCATTTTATGTACTTTCTCAAAATATTAGTAATTTTGGCGATTTTTTGGAGAAATGGAAATTTTGGAGAATTTCTGAGCTGACGATGTCAATGGAACAATGTCACTACATTTCAAGTGGCATCTGGGAGCGTGCGCGATCGCTCAGATAGTAATGCGCTTAGATGTATTAATTAAATATCTCGGGTTCAAATTATGGCCTATACAAATATTTTTTCTAGTGCATTTTTTATAGTAAAGAGTAAAATACACTGAATTCAAGTGCTGATGAAACTTTACAACTTTCACAAAATTAAAGTTTTTTTTTTTCGAATCTCTCCGGCATCGTGAACTGTTTCAAGAGAAGGGTAAGTGTAAGGTGTTAGTAGAATAGCAGTTGCAATATTATAACACTACGTAACTATTACCAATGAAACTAGAACGAAAGCATCGTTGTAGCATTACCAGTTTTAATTCACCATTCAGTTCAAAATTGGGCAGATATTCACTCTGCGCTTGCTTTTTAAGAGAATCCGTATATAAGAAAACCCATAACAAACGTCATATTCTGCGAGGAAGCAAAATATTACTTCCATGGTTTTGTAACGATCGTTCACTGAATTAAGCTCACTATCTTCACTGAATTGTAGCACTAAATAAATATAATTTAATACCATTTTTGAATATTTTAAAAAATTAGTTGCGTCTGGATTGACGCAACGCGTCTCCAAGCCCTGTGGGGTGTTGAGCGCTTTGCCCTCGGAGTAATCCGCCATTAACATTTATTTAATAAATTAAATAATTATTTTAATTATTATTATTTAATTATTTAAAAATAAATAATGAAGAAATGAAATTAATATGATTGAGAACATTCTTATTAATTTTTGATAAAAAGAAGCGTGTTGTTAAATAATCTAAAGAATTAAAAAGTAGTCAATTAGAATGGAAATTTCGAAAAAGGAGGCATCTGATCACCAATCGAGGCGTTCTTTACGATGAAGTCATGTTTCATTTTATTGATAATATGAATCAATGAAATGATCATTTTTGGGCTAATAATGAGTGCTTAATGAAATTGTGATGATGCTGAAAGGCTGAAGAGGCTGTTCAGGGGAGGCAGGTGCAAGGGCACTTCAATAGTTTATATAAAAATTATATTTTTAATTATTTTCTTTCTCGCGAACTGGAAGTATTTTCGTTTTACTACATTTTTTTAATGGCACGCATGCAGAAGTCTATTGGGCAGTAGGCCACCTTTTAATGCGTCTCAACCTCCAGGGTGCGACTTGCCTCGGCGGTTACTATGTGACAACCGTGGCGTCTTCCGCGATAACAGCGTGGACTCTACGCCGCTTTTGTGGTGCTGGTGAAGTCGAGGCCAAAGAAATACAATTCCTCCTTCAGTATGAAATTTGTTCGTATCGCGCTTCTTTAATCGTGTTGTGGTGTTTCAAATTTGAACCCTTTGTATGATGTAGTGTGTATTTTATCAGAAAAGTCATTTTCGCGTTGGAAAAACTAGTAAGTAAGATCACGAAGTTTTAAGTTGTAGGTGCCCTACTGAATCTCTCTAACAATGTAGTACATAAGTTTAACATTCAA
Source organism: Gryllus longicercus (assembly GCA_038098605.1). Taxonomy (NCBI): domain Eukaryota; kingdom Metazoa; phylum Arthropoda; class Insecta; order Orthoptera; family Gryllidae; genus Gryllus; species Gryllus longicercus. Next base: position 102,164 of record JAZDUA010000602.1, read on the forward strand.
GGGAAAAACACTACAACGTTAGTTTCAAACGGTTATGGTTTAAGGTATTCCTGTGGTTGTGTTCCTCTCCAACTCTACAGAAAATGTTTCGTTGGACATGTTTGATTTTTAGCAATAAAAGCAACGTTTGGAACAGAAAAGGATTTGCCTCTATTGAATACAACTCCATCGTTGCATAACCATGGCCGAGCATATAAAATGAATTAATCGAGTGCATTTGAGACTACATCAATGATTTTATACAAAGAGAATTGGCAACGTCTGATTATTTATGTTCAGGTAGATGATACAATGGACACAGGTGTCTCAACGTTTCCGTGAGAAATATTGTAATTCAGAAGAAATGTCTGTAGTTAATAAGGAAACAGATTAATGAAGACATCACAGACACAACCGCAACCTTGAAGGATCGATTTGGTGTACAAGAAATCAGCGATTTCAATAATTTACATAAGCATGTGCAAATGTATAGTTCCTTACTAGCTCTTCACCTAACTTCACAGCCACGAGCCGCCACTAACGCTAGCAAATACGACTCATTGGCCTCAACAAGGGCCATGGTTGGTTAATTCTGAGTACTATCACGAGATTATGAAGTTATAAAGGAAACTAAACTGCGCTCTCTCCGATTTTTTGCGACTGTGGCATGCTGACTACTACTTGCTGACCACTTGAACATCCTCAATAACCTAATTCAAACCCTGTCAAACAAAAGCACGCGCTCTCCTTTATGACAATGGACATTCTAGTAGTTACGCAATTCGTTAAGTAACGAGAAACAAGCCTGAAACTTCATTCCAAAATTCCCCGTATATATTGGAAACTGATAAGAGCTGGAGCATTATGTTGGACGGAATATTTCCCTGTCTTTATCCACTGAGATGTAGTAAAGACGGGACTTAGCTTCTCTGTGCCTTCTAAGCAGGTAGAGGCACGATTCCATCCAGTCCAGTGGCTCGGAACCTCCTCAAATACAGTTCAGACTCGATGTTGCGAGATTTGCATACATTGATTTCTTAATTTTTCATATACTACTCATGTAGTACGGAGAAAGTATTGCAACGCTGCGGGAAAACCGCGATTTTTCGTGAGAAAACGGAGGCCCTGATTTTGGAAAAACTGATAAATTTTGTTCCTATGTGCACTCATACCAAATTAGTCCCTCTAATACGTTGTATAGTCAGAATTCACGTTTTGTGGGTCTTTGGCACCCGAATATTTGACTACAAAACGTCTAAGATCAACGCTAGCGCCTACACCGTTCAGCGAATTTTCTCCAAAATGTATATTGCCCGATCGATCTGGACGGACACGAGGACCTGCGAATTTGAATTCTTGTATTTAAAAATTTTAAAAAAAATGGCTGCACATTTTTTTATTAAACTTTTTCCTCGGATAGCGTAAGAACGTGCAAAAATGCGCAGTTCTCGTTTTTGTTGTAAAGTTCCAAAAGTTCCACATTTTTTTCAGCGCTTTCCTACAACACAATATTGAAGATACATTTGTCTATTGGAATCTGTTCTTCAAATATTTTGAAAACTAGTCACGCACAATTTTTCAAAAAATATGAGTAGTTTTGCGTAATTTTGTGTGAAGAAAATGATTTTTTTCCCCAAAAAAACTTCTCTAGGTTTTTAAAGAGAAAATTACGCTTATAAAATTTGTGAAAATCCCGTTTTTGGGTACCTCTCTAGTTTAAAAAATTGCAAAAAAATTAGAATTACAAAAGTACAATATGATGGAGCTGATTTGTGTTCTAAAAATATTGATCTCTAAATAAATTCATGTACAATTTTTTGAAAAGACAAACAAAAACACGCCTAGTTTTTGCATAATTTTTGCTTGCAGGTCTCTCAGTTTTCTGTGAAGTTAAGAAAAATTGTCAAATAGTTTTATTCTCTACCGATTGTGAGTAAATTGAATAGGGAGTGAATAGGGAAACATTTAAGAATTTTTAAAGAGGGGATGCTAATCACTGAAGAAAATAGCTTTTATAAATACGTTAATTTCAACATTTATTATCAATCCCAAATAATGACAAAAGTGATGGGAAATTATAAAGTTTTATTCAAAATACATATTAGGATTAAATGCCCATATATTGCAGGGATCGTTTCAAACGCAACAAATTCTACTTTCTCTGAAATTTGGTCGATTGGAAACTAGCCATATTTCCCATGTTTCTCAAAACTTCGCGAAAAGCATTGTTTACAATAAAAATCAAAGCCAATAATCTTCAAATAATTGGTAGTTAAAAGCTGACAATTTTCTAAAATACTATAGAAACAAAATTGTTACCTCTCAGTAGAAAGATTCTTTGTTATTGCAGCTATACAAGGATGAATATACAAATATTTGTCGTACTCTAAGACGACGTTGAGCAGTCGACTTCCACTTTGACCTCAATAATGCAACATTTACAGGTTATAATACTCCTTCCGGAACTTCCCCTGCCGGTGCGAGTCCGCTTTTTTCAAGAAGGCGTTGCCCACTCCCTTCTTCACCCCTTCACCCCCTCTTCAAGCTCGTGGGCCCTCCCGCCTGTCCTGGCTTTCTTTTTGATTGTTAGTTTCCCGGACTAATGTTTACAGCTGTGTTTATATTTCCCCTCAATGTTCATCCAAATAGTCGTTGAAACTAGTAAAAAATTGTCGAATTCCAAAATGACTTTCAGCTTCATTGTCAAAGAATTATTATATCTACAAGATCACAAACAAAAGTTACATAATTCAGTTTTTTTAACGCGAGAATCAATAGCAAGTTTGTGCAGAAAAAGCAAGAAAATAGTCCAAAGATAGTGATAAGAAAATAGTCCCAAAAAAGATGACAAAAGTTAGTCGCTGGGTTTGAGATAAATTCACATTATAGTTTGTTGTTTTATTTCCTTAAAATGGCTCCAAATATTTTCTTTATTTTCACCCCTCTGATAGAGCAAAGGCCGCTCGAAAATATGTCTCAAGTCTCATTTTCGTTGAAGTCCAAATATTTGAAAATTGTATAAGTTATAAATAATGCGAGAAGTATGTACTGTTTTAGCGTCACAAGTTTCAACCACCGTAGCTCGAATGGAGCTCGTTTCTAAAACAATGTTTTGCATTTTCTTATTATACAATTTGCTTTGCTGATGTATACTAGCTTTTGTTATGTTGGATATTAGACAATTATCAAATTATAGTACAATATGCATTTAACGGTAGTTTCAGGAAAAATAGAATTATGTGATATAATCAATGATGTAATATTTTGTACTAGGACATAAATGTAGCTTCACTATCTGTGAACGTTTTCGTGACTAGTGGGAAATATACGCATTCAAATTATCGCGCGACTTCCACGTTGTCCCGGCAGTAAGTCAATTCCTTTATGTAGGACGTGATAAGGGATAAAGAGTAAAAATGTGTAGTTAATTTACTGTTGCAATAGCTTTTATTAAATAGGAGCAGATATTTTCTTATCGACTCTTACCAAAATGCTTTTGCTATACGAATTAATGTTTCAACTTTAATATAGTATAAGATAGCCCCTCAGCTGGCTCATGGGTAGTGTGTTAGCTTTCCTTGGTGCGATCCTGAGCTCGATTCCCGGCCGGGGCAAAAATTGTGTAGTAGTTTTCTAACACAATCTATAGGGATGTCGAAATAAAGCTCAGGCAGGTCAAGTAAGCTAGGTACAGTGATATGAATACGTCATGCTGAGAGAGAGACGGAGAGAAAAAGAAAGAGACGGAGAGAGAGAAAGAAAGAAAGAGACGGAGAGAGAGAAAGAAAGAAAGAAAGAGACGGAGAGAGAGAGAGAAAGAAAGAGACGGAGAGAGAGAGAAAGAAAGAGACGGAGAGAGAGAGAAAGAAAGAGACAGAGAGAGAAAGAAAGAGACGGAGAGAGAGAGAGAGAAAGAAAGAGACAGAGAGAGAAAGAAAGAAAGAGACAGAGAGAGAGAGACTGAAAGGGAAGGAGAAAGAGGGAGATGAAGGGCAGAACGTCTGCCGGGTTCCGCTAGTAAGTTATAAAATTTAATATCCACAGGGATCTCTCATCAGGAATAACTATCCTATTTTAAATTCAGTAGTTAGGGTTAGAACATTCATAGTCACGTGATACTTGTAGCTAAATTTGAGATATTACAAAAGATCGTTGATGACGAAATGCATCCATTCGCGTCATTTTCCACGGGCAAGTGAATTATTCCAGCAGGATGATGCGTCAGAACATAAATCTCGCCTGACAGTGAAGTTCCAAGAACTTGAGAATCTGCTTTCTTTGCTGCAGGGGTCATCCTCAGTGCCAGAATATTGGTTGCCTTCAGAATGAGTCAAAATATGCCTAAAACAATTCATCCTGTTTAATTTTTGTTTGATGGATTCCAACAGATCAATGGTTCATCATACGAGGCGTGTTATTTGTTTTTGTTGCGGTACTGAAATAAGTACCGTTTTGGAGAATTTATAAAAAAATCTTTGTCTTTCTTCTTGATCGAACCAAAATGTCTCATTCCTACAAATGCACAAATTTTTCGCCATTTTAACCGAAACGTATGTCAGTTTTTCGAGACATGTTTTTAAAGTAAGTACCGTTTTGAAAAACGCATAGAAATTTGTATTAAAAAAAAAAAATTACAACTACAAATTATTACAAATGCCCCATGGATTATTTACAACCAACAGTTGCACAATGAATTCCAACTCGAAACTATAGAAAATCACATCACTCCACAAAGTTTTACCGCACCTTTTCTCAAATCACTACAATACGCCCCTTCCAGTTAGGCAGAAATGTCACTCATGTTACATGTATTAATATAGATTTCCCTTCTATACCTTCCTTACAAAGTTTTTTCAAAATGCAACTCCAATGAGGTCTGCCCATAAAAGATTCCTCCCCCAAAATGTGATTTATAGAATTAAGTTATTGGCATTAAATTTAAATTAAGTCAACAATACAAATGCATAGTGTGAACTGAACTTTATAAAATCCTGAAAATGTTTATAATAAAAAAGGGTGCTCCAAAGTATAGGAAATTGCTGTCTTTCCGATCTTCTCTATTGTTAGTGAGCTTGTATCTGTTTCTTACCAAGAACCCAACTGTCTTCAAGATTAGCGCTGCTCGCGTCTTACGCTTTTAGAAGATTTACCCAAGATGGGCGAAGTTTTCTTCGATATTTTTGTATTGGTTTCTTAGTCTCGTACAAGGCGGATCAGAACGTTGGCTGTTCCTGTTAAGCACGCTTGCTACAATTCCAAAAGTATTAAGAAGTGCATTGCTAAAAGAGTGGATTCGAGGAGAAGAAGGTTTCACGACGGACGCACATGTAATTTTTATTAGTGTTGTGAATAAATAATAAGCTGTGCCAAAAATATATCTTACAACATAAAACACTGCAACTCATGCAGAAAATGCGGGAAAAGTGAGAAAAATTATTCATCCCTTTCTTCAGCAAGTGTGTTTCTTCACAAGATGAAGACAACAAAAACTGACTTGTGCCGCGCGCTGATTGCCGCAAACTTTCCTCTTTCAAAACTTTGAAATCCAACAACAAACTTGAAATTCAACTAAGTCCAACTTGAAGTATAACAATTTCTTAATATACAAAATATAAATTTCCACACGAGTCGACTCTCAGGAAGGATTATCTAAATCCGCAATATGGTTTTGCCATCGAAGAAATCTTGCTTTTGGAGAATTGTGTTCATCCTTAATGTACGTATTATAAATATAAATTTGAATACCGAGGAGTTTTGTAGCCTATTTTCAACTTTGATGTCTATTTTTAAGTTTTTAAGTGCCTATTGGCCATCCTATTTTCGAAATTTTTAGTGCCTACATGTCTGAGCTCTAATTACAATAAAGTCTTTATACTGAATTCACCAGAATATTTTGGTTTGAAAAAATATTTTGTCACTCGACTTATAAAATGAAAGTTTTATTATTAATAAATTATTTATTAATTGTAATTAAGTAATGTTTCATTAATTCATTGTCTCTTATTATAAGACTTCATTATGTTATTATAAGACTACAATCGTTATTCTTATGAGAATGTGTCTTCCTAGAGTTTTTATTCTCATTTCTATTGTACTGTAAATTTGTGAATTAATGTTTAGACGAAGCCCGGAATGATTCTTCGTTTTGCACTCCCAGGAGTAAATGAAGAATTTGGCTCTCCCATTTTTTGTTGATTTTTTGAAGAGCAGGCCTTATAGCTTGAACTTCGTCATTATTTTAAAAATATTATTATTATTATTACTATTATTATTATTATTATTATTATTAAGGGTACAAATTCGTCGACCATAACGGCATAGGAAGCCAGGAATGCGCATGTACACATATGTTGTATTACCTGAACCTAAAGATACTTATTTCACACTACGTAAAATACGAAGCGACTATAGTATAACAAATCTACGTATCCACTTTCCAAACTACGGCTCTGAAATCAACTTTCTACTTTCAGTACTCTATTCTACTTCAACTTTAACAAACTACAATTGCCCATACACTACTCTGGTTTCAAGAAGAAACAAATTATACTTTATGCAAATATTTACAACGCATCAACACCAATTTACTTGATCTTCATTCTCAAATTTCCCAACTACGCGGGGCATTAACTACGAGGCAATGCCCCTTACGAGGGTGGGGCTTACGGCTATCATTTCGACGTACCTCTTTCAGAGGTCCGTTCTTTTCCTGTTCAGTTGAACGAAGTAGGCGTCGAAATCTCTTAGCATGGGGACGAAGTGTGTCTTTCTTCTTCACCTCCAGTCTGCATATGACAATCGCTGCGAAAAAGTTTTGCCGTCTTTTACAATTTTGAAGAAAATTTTGAACACCCCAGAGACATTACTACACATGACTCAAACATGACACAACAAAAAATATGGAACACTGCATTGTTTGACACTGTAAAAATGACGCTGTTCTAAGAACAAGCTTAAAAAAAGTACATACATTTGGCGTTCACAGTTGATTTCTTTATATAATTTCAATTTTGAATTATACTTTAATTTCTACAAATATTTAGTTGAATAAACTACGGAGATTACATTATCGTACACTACCTGATTTCTCCTGTCAACGGTTTCTTCAATGTTCCTGGTAGCTGAAACATATTTGACGATATTTTGCGATTTTCAATAATAGAAAATTCGATGAGCACCAAGAAAGCAAAATAAATTTTAACTGATTCATAAACCCGCGAGAAAAAAACAAATAAACTATTTTTAATTTTTTCAAATCAACGTATTAGCTTCAGTTTTTTCAGCTAAAACCATTGCCTTTCCCTCAGTAATAATGTACAATTAAATTATTCTCGGACAGACAATTCTTTACTTTATTTTCAAAATGTCGGACACTAATACAATGGATTGTCGGACAAAAGTAGGATATCCGCGCCTCGTTTCACACTTACCGGTTCGTGCGCGGGCCGGCGCCGTCGTCCTGCGCCGCCGGCGCGGAATGCGGCCCAAGGGTCACGGCGGCCCTTCCGCGCCCCCCGACGCAGGGCGCCGACCGGTTTGGCCGCGACGGTCCACGTGAGGATCCCCGTCCAGGGAGCACCCGCCGAGAGGGCGAGCGCCTCGCCAGAGGTCATCCGCCAAGGGCCGCGCCCTTGGCCGACGCGTGGTGCCTAGCCCCGGGGAAGGGCTTAGCGCCTCAAGCCTCCCGCGTTCTCCCTGTTCGGTGTGCACGTATTTCCACCAAACAGACAGTTCCCTAGGAGGCTATATCGGTATATTTTTCCGTCGGGCACACCTCTTATGTAAAAGGGAGCCAATATTATTACCAGCGAGATCTTTCAAAAGTGGCTACATGAGCAGTAGGGTACGCATATTACATATTATTATAATATTCGCATATATGTATATCATTCATTACAAGCAAGCCGCAAGATTCCTTTCCGTAGCTCGATATAGCCGTGCGTTATGCACAATCCCGGCGTCGGATGGTGTCTCTCGAAACCGACTGTCTTCGTACGAGCCATGAAGTCCGTCTGCCCCGGAGGCGTCCTCGGTCGGCAGAACACCTGCTGCATGCCGTATGCAGGTTCTCAGGTCCCCGTTCCCGGAGGAGGGCGAAAGTAGATCTCGGAGCGCACGGAGGTCAGCCGCCCAGGGCTACGCCCTCCGCCGACGAGCGGCCGTTCACCCCGGGGGCGGACGAGTCCTCGGTCGGTGGGAGGTCATCCGCTGGAGGATAAAGAAAGCCGAAGCGGGTCGTTCACCGCAGGACGGGGGACAAGCCCTGGGAACACGGACGTCACCGCGGAGGGCGGGCGCTGGCAACCGGCCAAAGGAGCCACTGAGGGCAAGGCCCTCGGCCGGGGACGTGAGAGCCATGCAGAGGCACCGCGGGCGCCGCACCTCCGCATCACGCGCCCTTCCTGCCGGTCCTCCGCGCGCCGCTCCCCGTCGCCCTCATCCCTCCGGGGGCGCCGAGCCGCGTCGGACGGTGCACCGTCGCCGAGCGGGTCGGTGCGGTGGGCGCGCGCGCGAGCGCCGGAGGCTGGGCCCGGAGCGAGCGAGCGAGCGAGCGAGCGAGGGCCGCGCCGGGGTGGAAGGAGGGAGCACGCGCCGCGGCGGAGGCGAAGGCGGAGGCGCTGGGTCTGTGACCTGTAGGCGCAGGGACCACGTGGCTCCACGCGCCACGTGCGCCTCGCTTTCATGTATGCAGCGGCGCCCGCCGCCGCGCCGCATCCCAAAGCGCGCACGCCGCCCCGCGCACGGCCTCTCGTTCGCAGCAGCACACGCGCGGCGTTCTAAAGCACTCGCGCACCCGCCGTTTGCGCTTTTCCCAGCTCGCCTTCCTCGCAGGCGTCGCCGGCCCTCCTGCACCCAGCAGGGACACGGCTCGCTGCTAACGTTGCGAACAAGTTAAACGCTCTACTGAAATTTGGAATGAATTACAGATGGTTTCTTTGTTTTTCACAATACACATACACACTATTCGTAATGCGTACGTTATGAAAGGCCAAGTTCCTCATAGCCCGAAAAAAATGACCCAAGGTTTCGAAAAAGTTACGTTGAATCGCAGACAGGGGTCTTACAAATCAATCTGAACGTTACCAAAAAAAATGAATAATAATAATAATAATAATAAAAACGTTGGGCTTGCAGGATTAAAAAAATGGGCATCGGTAGGACGATGGCATACCAAGTTACAGTAACGTGAATGCATATCAGGGAAATCATCGATATGGAAATAAAACAAAGTTAATCATTTATTTTTAGAAATGACTGTATTAAGTTTTACGGTTCAACTCTTCTTTTTAATGTTTTTTTAATCTTCAAACAATATCTTTTTAGAATCAGTTTACAACACAATACAGTGTTATTAATTTTTACGAACTTGCAGTTACAAAACTTTGTCTTCCATCGTGTCGGCGACTTCTATTTTCCTACAAGTATTCTCATAACAGTGTTTTAAATTTGCAATGCAAGCAATGCAAATTGATATTAATCGCTAATACTTTCCAGAATTCGGGTCGATCTTCAGAACTGGAACAAAAGAAAAAACACAAAACTTAAGAAAGTGAATGACGCAAAAGAAAATAGGATTAAAATGCAGATGTAGCTGGCAGGATGTAAATTTCCATTGATCCAATCGCTCAGTAATGTCATGTAATGAGTTTGAAAATGAATTTCTCGCTATGGCTTCTACCCTCCAAAGGCAATAACAATAATGTGCTGATTGCTAAATGGTCCACCTTGTAAGAAATGTCAGAGAGCCTCTTAACTGTGAACCACCTCTTAACTGAGAAGACATAATCACTCTGATATATGAGTCGGAATAGATGATAACATCAATCATATTTGTACAAACGTCTTTAAAGAACATTCAATCCCAAGTGAAATTTCTAGATATATTAGAAACTTTAGAAATCAACGCCGTGAGATAAGACGACGGTCTTTCCTAAAAAATATCCTATTCATTTTGGAGAAGATAATGCCAGAATGGGGGTAAAATAAATAAACATAACACTTCTATCTGAATCAAACATCTTTAGGAAACATAATAAATCTTAGATTCGTTAGATTGAATGTTCGTTTAAGTCGTCTGTATTATTATTCAACTCTATAGTCTCGCTTACACTCACTCACTCACTCACTCACTCACTCACTCACATACACACACACAAAACGACTGCCTTTATATTCTCGCTACCGCTTTCGCAGTAAAGAGGAAGTTATGTAATGCTGCGCGCAAAAAAACCTAAAAATTTGTGGCAGAAAAACTCTTATTACAGGGCCCTGCCAAAAAAGTGGATAACTCCAGTAGCTTAATTTACGGGGGGGGGGGAATCATCTAACACGTGGTGTTGCCAGAATCCATGTTTTGAGGGTCCTCGATACGGAAAAGTCGAATGAGGGCAAAACGTCTATCAAACCGTCCGCCTGTAAACAACGCTAGCGGCTAAACCGTTCAACCGATTTTCTCCAAAATTGATATTCCTCTATCAATCTGGTTGATGTTGCGGCCCCTTGAATTTGAGACCAATGTTTTAAATTGGGGGGGGGGTTCTTTACAGGAAGCCCCTGGGGCATTTTCCAACTTAAAAAAAAAGGTCTTGTCACACATTAATATTCGTCACATAGTCATCAAAGGTTTTCATTGTTTCTTGTAGACTTGAAATCTAATGTTAACTACAAGAAAATCTACGTAGAGAAACTATTTAATGCAAAAAATTGCATAAGAACCAAATCAAAGAATGAAATAACTCAATCAATGCAAGCGCTGCTGTCAATACGGACACACCAAAACATACGGCAATTGTGAATCCCGATGCATAAAATGGGGTGATTTTCGTTTAACCGTAGAATGCTAAGGCAAGAGTCTAATCTCGAAATGTGCTTTACGTGAACAGGGTCAACCTGTCAAATTGCAAGGGTCGCTGCAACACGAATACGTGTAGCGCATTAACATCAAGCGGGTTGCCTAACGTAACTGACAGGCGGCAGCACTGTCACCTTATTTACGCGAATCTAATGTGCAATTTTTTTTAATACCATAAATAGTACTCAAAAACGTGGCGCGTATTAGATTCGATAGCGTGTTAGATTTGAGTGAAAATCCGTTCCGTAGTGAAGAATGGGGATTTACGTTTGTAATTAATTGTATTAACAAATACATTTTGAATGCGTACCACATGGTTTATGTATTCGATAAATTCATTGTAACACATAAACTTCAATATATTCATTGTTCTCATTAATGCGCATTACATTCGATACAAATTCTTTTTTCACAATTTTATGTCTCAAATATTTTGGGCGCAATAGATACCCGTATATCCAGTAATAACTTTTAAATAAATGTTAGTTGTGTTAAAATGGAGTTGTCATTCAATACTGTAAACAGAACCAAAACGAAATATTAAATTACCGTTTAGAATTAGAATAGTTTATTGGTGCACACAAAATTGATTTTATTCTAATTTATGAAACACATTTTACCAAATACAGCTATCTGACCAACAAAGATTATAAGCTCCATTACACGTAATATTCAGACGACACTGTCAAAGGCGGAATTGCAGTTATCTACATCACTAATTTCCAACGCGCCCAGAAATTTAAAGAATTGGTTGCGTTATGTCACTGCAACTTTTTTCCATTATTGGTCTGTAAAAAACTACCGTACTTTATATCTGTATATACTATACAACGCTATTGCGGTATTCGTGAAGGTTGTTTTTGTTACAATATTTAATTTATTGTAGTGTTACACGAGAGTATTTGATGTTTTTCTTCAGCAGGTTCCGTGTTACTATTTGGAAAACCATTTTGTGTTTTTATGTTTCAGCAGATTTAGTAGCTGTAGTATACTAGTTATTTAAAAACGTTAAGAAATATAAATTAGATAAGTATGAAACTCAGTACTTTTAAGCCACTACTATATCGGTTTCTGATATGAATGGTCCGATTGCTTTAACCTCAGTATATTGTCTTTCTAAACAAAAATCAAAAGTTTTAATTGAATTGTATTTTAGTGCGCTGTGTTCGAGAATCATAGTAGGAGGTGATTTCAATGCTAAACACCAGCATTGGAACTCTCATTTGAATACTCCGAGAGGCAAACAACTTTACGAAACACTACAGGCAAATACGTTAACAGCTGTGTCTACAGGTCAGCCAACGCTCTGGCCCTCAGATACTGATAAAATTCCAGACCTTCTGGATTTGTTTCTCTGTAAAGGCATTTCCCTAGGACAGATGAGTCTTGTTTTGATAATTCCTCTGATCACACCCCGTTAATACTTAATGTAAATATTGATCAAATATAAAGAATTTTGCTCTATAACAAGTTACTCAACTAGAATAAATTTTGTTTTAACGATTTCGATTACAACTGCAATCCTGGGTGACAATCTGCCAGCAACAAGTTCATTCCAAGTTGACAACGCGGTGGAACACTTGATAACCAGTACACAGAAAGCTGCATGAAAATAGAGAACTGCCAAGGGAGAGCTCAGTCCATAAAAGTTCCTCAACAATCACACAAAATAATTACCGTAAAACTTCAACCTTCAACGCGGCAGCACGCCAACTAAAACGCCACCGTCTCAGGTTTTATATCGAACCTGACACCCAACGGAAAGGAGTATGGCATGCTACAAGACAACAACAGACTGACAGAATACTCACCACTTCTGAGAAATAACGGTGGATCATGGGCTCGTAATGCAGCGGAAAATGATGAACAGCCTACAGAGAATTTAGTTATTGTCGTTGTCATTTTCTCCAGAAAGCACTTCCGAAAACGAATCAAACTTCGTCGATCGTTCATCCGAACAATTTACCCCGTGCTAAACATTCTTTAAAAATTAAAAATATAATGAAAGATGTCAATCCTAACGAGAATCGCGGCTCCGACATCACTGGTAAGAGATTATAGAGGAACAACCAAAGAAGACCAATGTATACGTCTTCAATGTTGTACCAAGACAGATTTACTTTCCTATTGCTAGAAATGTTTAAATCAGAGTAATACTCAAACATGGGAAACCTTTATTTAACACTTCCTCTCACAGACTTCCACCACTCTTCTCGGAAAGTATTCGAAAAACTTAACTACAGGGCACTATGCATAATTTCCGAGAATTCTAACTAACAGTCGATTGTTGAGATCCAGTCTCCACTGTCTTTAAAACTAGAAAGTACAAGACAGCTGCCTTTCTGGATATCCGTCAAGAATTTGATACAATAGGATTAACTTAATTCAAAACAAAATAATCACTTTCTCATTTGATTTTTTCTCTGTTGAAATCACACCTTACTAACAGTTTTTCAAATAAAATACAACGTGGGAATATCATCATTTTAACGCACGTGTTTCGTCGTACCTCAGGGCAGTGGTTGGGTAAAAATACTTTACCCGATCTTCACCGCTCAACTTCCCACAAAAGAGAACGTGATGATTGCCACCTGTGCTGGTAAAACGGAGATTAACTGATCAGATGAAGATCCACACATTGCAACTCAGAATATTGAACTTCACCACGAGAAAATGGAAAGTAGGGAGAGTAAATGACGCATAGAGGTGAATGAAACCAAAATCTATCCATCACTTTTACCCTTCGCGGAGGGAATCGTCCTAAAATAAAGATATGGGGACAAGAAGTGTCACAAGCAGCCCATGTAGGACACATTTTCTTAAAAAAGAAAGAAAGCACACACGAAATGAACAAGTTACATTGGTTATTGCACACAAGATCAACATTATCTCTAATAAATCAAATTCTGATCTACAAGACAATCACCCAGGCTGATTAGACATAATAAACACAAGCAGCACCGAAAACCTTGAACCTCGAACCGCTGCAACGGTCCCAGAGCGAACATGAAATTCCATACTTCATTATAAATTGAAATTAAACTCTGCTTTTCACCTCAAGAGCCAGCTTCAACGAAGCTGTAACCTCCGCCGCGCCTGTAATTCCATCCATTCCTTATCATCTCCAAGTAGGGTCTCGGGAGGGGTCGTCCCCACTCGCTCACCATTTTACCTCTCTCTCTCTCTAGTTTCCCAGGCCGAGTCCTTTTCCATTGATAAACCGCTGACGCAGCCACGGCCCTTCTCAGCCAGTTCGGTTATCGCGTAGACGTCGCCGCTGAGATCCTTGGATCCTTAGCGGCATAGTGGTTAATGATAGGATGGGGTAAGGAATGACTGATGGAGCATACCGGTCGAATGCGTGTTGCCCAGGGAAACGGGAGAAAACCTGCGGCCTTTTTCCACCACAATTTCACAATTTCCTAGAACCGAATCCGAGCACCAGCAGTGGGAGGCGTGTAGACTGACCATTACCCCACGGGTCATAGTTAAAACTGCGAACTTATTTAAACGCCTCAATAGTCTCAAATTTACTATACACAGACTATATTAAAACGAACTGTGTGCGGCCTCTTTCATTCGAAGCTACCCTGGCGCGTAATGATAAAGAATTGGGTATGACGAATCGAAGGCTATCGCCAAGGGAATCTGAGCAGTACATAGACATAAGCAGCTTGAGGTTGATTAAGACCTGGAAGACCTTGGAAGACATAAGTTGACTCTGATTCTAACCGATTAGTAACCTGCACTTTCAGTAGTTATCCTTCATTAATCAAGAATGGAGGCATTTGTGGCAAAAGTGAGCAGTAGTACTCTATTCTAAAATTAAATTAGAACTCGTGGTTTGAGGCAGAAAAAGCTCTTACTCTACTGGGCACCAGTTTAAAAATCCTAAAATATACCTTTCTTCTCCGATGGTGCTAAAGCTCAGATCAGGCCACGGCCTAACAACGGCGTACTCGCAGTAAAGCCCAGGTCTTTCACGACAATGATACACAGAAATGACCTTTCATATCATATATGACAGTTCTATCACATTGAAATACAGCATTGAATTGCATACTGCAACATGAATCACAGATAATTCTACAATTCCTAGCTTTTATTGGAGACATAGTCTGCTACTCACATTTAGTAATGTTCTCTTTAGATTGGAACCCCTCCCCTATATAAGATAGTAATGAGCATCTTCATTCTATCGAAAACCAGATCCGGGTACTGACAAAGATAATGAATCGAAATGGAGGTGGGTTATATCACGTTGCATAATTGTGCATTTGTGTGGACGTCTTTGTTTTTACTTTCTCTGGAGTAGAAAGTTATGTAATGCTGAGCGAAAAAAAACTGCGAATTGACGTCAGAAAAACTTATTACAGGACCTTGGTAACGAAAAAGTTGCTAATTTAAGAAAAACAAATCCTGTATCACGTGGTGTAGCCAGAATCCCTGTTTCGTGAGCCCTTGATTCAGTAAAATCGAATGAGAAGGGGTGGGACGTGAAGAGAAAGGAAAATAGAGGAAAGGAAAGGAAAATAGAGGAAAGGAAAGGAAAATAGAGGAAAGGAAAGGAAAGGAAAGGAAAGGAAAGGAAAGGAGAGGGAAGGAAAGGGAAGGAAAGGGAAGGAAAGGGAAGGGAAGGAAAGGGAAGGAAAGGGAAGGAGAGGGAAGGAGAGGGAAGGAAAGGGAAGGAAAGGGAAGGAAAGGGAAGGAAAGGAAAGGAAAGGGAAGGAAAGGGAAGGAAAGGAAAGGAAAGGGAAGGGAAGGGAAGGAAAGGAAAGGGAAGGGAAGGGAAGGGAAGGAAAGGGAAGGAAAGGGAAGGAAAGGGAAGGAAAGGGAAGGAAAGGGAAGGAAAGGGAAGGAAAGGGAAGGAAAGGGAAGGAAAGGGAAGGAAAGGGAAGGAAAGGGAAGGAAAGGGAAGGAAAGGGAAGGAAAGGGAAAGAAAGGGAAGGAAAGGGAAGGGAAGGAAAGGAAAGGAAAGGGAAGGAAAGGGAAGGAAAGGGAAGGAAAGGGAAGGAAAGGAAAGGAAAGGGAAGGGAAGGAAAGGGAAGGAAAGGGAAGGAAAGGGAAGGAAAGGGAAGGAAAGGGAAGGAAAGGGAAGGAAAGGAAAGGAAAGGAAAGGAAAGGGAAGGAAAGGGAAGGAAAGGGAAGGGTTCTTGCTAGCTGGCGCGAAGCCCCATTGGAGGTAACACGGTAGTACATGATTTTAGAGAAATAGGTGAAATATGGAGACTCGAGACGTTTTTTTGATTCTGTAAACATAACATACATAGTATCTCAAGTAGGGTAAAATTGACGTTTTATTCATATTTAGTTCTAGTTCATAAACACATGCCCAATTTTTCAACAACGACCACAGTACACCACAGAAATTAGCACAATTCAGCAATAGCAGTATTTGTTGTGATGAGTATATTTCTGTATACTTCATTATAGCTACAGAATTTTCGAGTATTTCTGTATATTCCTATACATCAGGGGTGATGGCAACCACACACAACGGTATTTTTTCTTAAACTGAGAACGTGTCATGCAAATTCATGACTTTTCCCTAATTGCAACCGACAACTCTCGGACAGTCCATCGCAGTTCAGAAAGGATACATAGCACTTATTCATCTTGCTCACAGAAATGCGAGGTCGGCTGTATGAGGTTTATCCACCGACGCATCCCAACCGCACGTATCCATCGCGTGATACTGCACGTACCCATCAGGGCGACAAGGTAATGTATTGTTGCCCCAGATGTCACGTTAGCTTTAATGATATCCCCGTGCATTTTTGCCACACGCCACCAGCTTTTTGATCCACGATCCTTGTTCTACTTTTATAACATACTACTTGCACATGGCTCACATACAAGTGTTTCAGCTCGTAAGCATTGTTAATATGCGAGGAGAAAGGACACATACCGGTTCACTGACACCAAATCCTGGGCAATTTATGCGCGATCGTCCTGAGGAAGAAGTAAGTTCGCGAGATCATTTAGCAGCCGTTTCGAGATTTCTCTGCCTCTCATTCCTCCTTTCCCGCCATCTTCAGGCTCATTGTTCACTATTACACACACATATCACCATTGAAGTGGCCGAGTGTGTCACCGAATGCCATGGATGGAAACAGAAATGGATAAGGGACACAGAGGTCAACGTAAGAAATCTAAATCGTATCGCATTCTACATCTACCTCGCTTATTTTTCAAATATTAGATTTTCGGAATATTTTATTTATTGGAACGGAGGGGTTCACGAAGAAAAAAATTAGGTTGGATCATTCCAACTAATCCATATGATTCGCAGAGACAATTGCTAGAAAAAATATAAGAAACGAACAATTGATTGGGGAGTACTTATTTTGTATAAATGAAAATAAAAATAAGGAGATTGTCAGAGGCAACTTTGAAAACTTTCACACACGTACTACAACTTTTAAAAATATTTAACGTCAAATCTGTTAGACGTCGAGTCGATGTATTATGAAGTGTCTGGAATCTAGACGAGAGGACTGTCAAAATATACGTGTAAATGGCATTGTATAGAAGTTTTTGAACACCAATGTCATATTTCAATAGGGTGTAGAAGCGAGCGACCTATTTTTTTAATAAAATAGGTGACGGAAAACTTATACCCGATGAGGTTATGCAGAGATCTCAAAGGGTCACTTAGCCCCAGAAGAATACGCAACCCCCTCACGATAGTAATACTCAGTACTTGAGCGGTCACGTGGTCTTGGGAGTTAATTCAAAACGGCCAGAAAAGAAATCATAAAAAACAACTATTTTAGTCATTCTGTGATGAATGTGTGCTAAGGAACACTAAATCTAATTACTGGTACCCGATTTGACTTCTACTTATCTCTAAAAAAATATTTGAATCTTGAGTAACACATTAAAGAGTTACCTCCACATTTAGACAAGCGCAAGCTACAAACTTAGTCGATGTCCAAAATATCACCCCTGTTTAGAAACTGGTTTCATCGCTTCATGTTTCCCAGGACCCTTTCGTAGTTTCCTGGCAAATGTCCGACACACTCGCACGCAGCTTTAAGGATCGCTCCAAGTTCCCACGAGTATAGACAGGCGAACAGTGAGGCGCCGCCACCAGCATAAGGGTTGTTCCCGACATAATTGTTGCTGTAGATATCGCTAAATATGTGCTGGTTGTTAAACACGCACCCCGTCATCGCACACATATATTCTCACACACACACATACATACATACACACACCATGCACATATGGTAAAGTGGGCGCGCAAGTACACGCACAGCGGTGTAATCTAACTAAAGATTGAGCACAAGACACAACGAAAGTTGAGAAAAATGTCGCCGATCGGAACTGAAAACGGATTCGGAGTGGATGGAATTTTTTTTATCTCTACAGTACTAAGTAAACACAAGACGTCACCTAAGAATATGAGTTTTAACGGTATTAAATAGGACGTAGAATACAAATATACAATGTTGATTACGAGAAGCACGTGAACAACGTACTGTACAGTCGGTAACAGATCGGAGGAGGCGACCACGCCTGGGGACGTGTCCCGGTTGGGTAATTCCCATTGTTGGAGGAGGAATACGGAAGTCGACCTGCCGGTTGATGTCAGTACTCTCGTTCTAGCAACGTGTAATTAAAAATCATCAAAACCTTATTTAATAGAACATGCTCAGTAACGATGGACGGTAATTGTTCTAAGACGAGACTAATTTTTGCCAATGTCCCTCGAGGACGCAACAGAGTTTAATCTCTACAATGCAGATATTCCTACTTCAAACCAAATAACTAGTCCCCAAATTCGCTGACGATACTACATTATATATCTCCGGCACTTTAATAACAAGTCACCTATTCCAGCCCCAACAACTGAACTTAAAAACAAATTGGGCCAATATTTAGGATATTAAATTAAATCCTTCAAAATCAGCAGCAAAAGTCTCTCAAAAAACCTTGTGCATATCAATTCCAGTAATTCATAAATAATACTGCTATAAGCTGGACATAACACTCATTTGTAAGCAGCACATTACAATAAAAGCACAAAAAGTGAAAACAGTTAATCAATTTGCCACCTATACTAAACAAACACACCCATATGTCCCTGTCAAACGCACCAACACAACATAAATCAATCATTCGCTCAGCACTACGACACCCATGCCCCATCTGAACCAATCCCACCAGAACTAACCTCAATAAAATACAAATATTTCAAAACAAATACTTGAGACAAGAGCTCCATAGTTTATAACCAACAAAAAACAACAACTACAAGACAAATAAAATTAAACGGAATAGCACACCAACCGGCATTATCAAGCAACGTTTACACAAACTTCATTACATCAGATCATTATAGACTCGAGAAAATCCTAAGATACAAAACAAGAATTAAGAACAGATTTCCCCTCCATTTTTTCCTTCAGGCATCTTCAAACATGGAATAATTCTTATGGTTTTTTTCCCCTCACCTAATGTTAAAATCAGTTAAGGGTCATTTTAAAGTAATTTAAGTTAGCTGTAAGTAATCAAACATTTACAAAGTTTTTTCGTAATTGAACAATGAAATCTCAATATTAATACTAAAGAAAAATACCCTAGGCAATTATAAGGGATGGCCGAGGTACCGAAAACCCGTCATCAGTTGAATTTATAACTTACTAATTTTACACAGGTCCGCGAAGATTTTTCGGCACAAAATATTTTATGTCACATCAAATGCTCTAATTAAAAAAAACAATACTTGTTCTCTTGTATCACGTACATATTTTTGATATTGATCATTTGACCACACAAATGTTTTCTACCTTATGTTTAAATCATATGAATGGAGGTCTATGAGATTGTACTCTTTGTCCGGCTGCATGTCAATACCGCTACGTAGCATGGCATTCATAACGACGGCGACCATCAGAACTGGGCTCTGTCCCGTACCGACAATTTTTGTCTGCACTGGTCTTCCATTCATTCCCCATGCAGCAGGAGGCACCGAGCGAGTAACAGTTCTGTCAGTGATCTCATGTTCGCGAGCATACGTGTGATTGCAGTTTTCTATTGTGAAAAAATGAGACTTTTTTTAGTGATATATCAAGAAGATGGTGTGTGAACAATCTGAATATTTTTTGTTTCTTATGTGGATGTTGTGTGATCAACGAGAAGAAACGAAACAATACGCCAATGATAAAATATTTGTATCGGGACTATTTTAAAGTTAAATTTAGGGATCAAAACAAAATGTTTGCTACACACATCGTTTGCGCAACGTATGTAGAAAATTTAAGACACTGGTTGAACGCAGATAGTTTATTTATGAATATGACATTCCTTGGCTTGAACAACGAGATTATAATAATTAGTTTTATTTTGGTCTGAGACAATATATGGACCTAATAAAACAAGACAGCCATCGTAAATCCAAATCTGCCAACAGCAAAGAGACCCCTGCCACAAGCACCAGGTGTTCCTGTACTGGTACCACCAACCAGTGCCAGAGCGTAAGTTCCGTACAAATTCTTCCTCAGCTTTGGTTGCAGAAAATCATCTATCATGAAACAACCGGAAGAATTCACTCTATTATCATGTTACTAATGTGTATGGCTCCAGATCTACTTAAAGACATTGGGAAGTCACAGCTTGGCTGAAAAGAATATAGTTAGTGCCAGGTATAAACATGTAAAATTATTGCTACCCCCAGTGCATATAAACCTTGGAATATTGAAGCAATTTCTTAAAGTCTGGGAAAAAACTAGCCCTTTTTTCAATATATTGTTCAAAAATATCCATTATTGTACGCTACGAAGTAAAATAAGACTTTTCGACGGCTGACATATTCGCCGGCTAATTAACGCTTACAAATAAACTACTGGAGCATACCATTAACCTGGGAGTCTATCAGGGATGTTATCAACAATGTAATGGGCAATATGAAAGGTGTATGATACGAACATATTGTTAAAACGATCTCCGAAAAATTCAAGATCGAATGTAACATGAGCTTGAAGTTACATTTTCTCCATTCACATCTTGAAAACTTTCCGTAAAACTTAGTACCCCAATGAAGAACCAGGAGAACGGTTTCATCAGGACATAAAATAGTCGTAAATGAGATATGAAGGGCGATGGATATGCCTCAGTGATGGTTGACTACTGCTGGTATTTAACCACAAAAGTCAATTATATATTTATTTTTAACAAAACAGAGGATATAATAGTTTTCCTGCCGTAACATTGATATTTTAGTACGCCTTTTCAATAAGTGTATTAGTACTATTAATATTTACAATGAGTTAAGGATTGCGAAATACGGTAAATACTGTCAAGAAATGACTAAGAATTAAATTTTATTTCTTGAATGCCACGAAAACCGTACGTCACATGCATAATTGGCAAGTAGATTTCAATTCAGCACACCAAAATTAAATTTTTAGATGAGTTCAATCCTGTGTCACAGAAGCAAATATTTCGCAGACCTGTGTATTATTGATATTTGAACATAATAGAACCGTAAAGGAAACAATTGGCCTGCATATGTCAAAGTTTCTTAAAGATATGCTTTGGGGGAATTTCCCAACATCTGCCCTCACAGCGAAAATCGATGTCACTTTCTTTTTGTGACTGAGACTTGCCTCTTCAACTCTGCAAGACCCCTTGTGCCACCGCAACAACCTAGGAAACTTGCGCAAAGCACCAGGGAACAAAATATCTTCCCAGAAGGAAATCTGAAGCCAGACTGAACAAACAGGAAGCAACCATCGAGACAATACTCGTAGAGTTTGGTTTGTGACAAGTAATACTTTTTCTATCCATCACCAAATTCATTGCATACGTACTGCGATTGCGAAACACGCGAAACAAAACAAAAACAGTAGAAGCATTTCATGTAAATTTTTTGAAAGAATAATATTTTTTGCGGATCTTATAACCCACGAATAATATTTGAACCACTAATGAGACAGTTTGCCAAAGACTATTCTGGCATCATGGCAATTTGGCAATTCTAGCAGTCAGTGGTTTCAACTACTAGCGTTTGCATGCATGTCTTTAATGAATGAGTCATAAAGAAGTTGAATGAGGAAATTTTTTCCGTTTTTGTTTTTGCTGCGACATGGGCAATGATTTTTAACCTAACGGTATCTTCATTATCTTTGCAACAACAGAACTCGAAATGGAGCGGAAATGTTACATTTAGAATGCCGTCAGTCTCGTAATTGTTGCTTTCGCAATATCCACTGAATAGAAAATAACGATAAATCTGCATTGACATTTACAAAGTGAACACAAGCGGTTTATTAATTAATATATTAACTTATTTATAGGCATGTTATGTAGCTGTCTCAAACTACCTAGTACATCAAGGCATTAGAGCTGTTTGGGAGAAATTACAAAACCATCTAGAATAACTTTGTTTCTACAATGAACATTTTTAAGAAAATTTTGACATGTAATTGAGGCTTCATGTAAAGTACTCCCAAAAATAAACAAATCGGTTTCAACCTCGCAGTCCCTCGAGTTCGTCGAGATCGATTGAGGCTTTCAATTATGAAGAAAAGTGTCTGAACGGATAGGGTGCTAGCGATGACCACAAACGGACGGACGGACAGAAAGTTTTGCCGTCAATCGATTTTTGAGTGTCAAGGGCCCACAAGTAGTGGATTCTGACTACACGTGTTAGGGGAAGTACTAATTTACTACGTAGAAAACAAGGAACAAGATTTATCAATTTTTCCGACACCCGAGCCTGAAAAAGCGAGCTTTTCTGTCGAGAAAACGCTGATTTTCGCCGCGTCATTACAACGTTTTCTCTCCTCTACGTTAGTACGTAGCAAGACGAGAAATTAAAAATGGAATTGGTCGACCTGGGTGGCGAAGATCGCCTTAGGAAGGCGAACGCGCCTTAGCAGTCTCGCTTCGTTGGGGGTTCGAGTCTTCCCTCGGCCATGGATGGTTGTGGGTTGTGGCATGTGTGACTCTCTCAATCACCTTTTCCATCCCCTTCCTTCCATTCCCGGCTGGTCTTGATAGCGCAGGGACTTAAAGCATTTGCACCCGACTACGCGCTACGTCTGTGCAGTGGGTTCGAACCCCGCTTACGTCATGACGTGCGTTGTGTGACCTAACCTACCACACATGAATCACCCTTGAACCTCAATCCGCAGCTTAATTCTTTTTCCCATCTCCTGTGAGTTGTGTGAGCGTGGATAAGACCAGGCGCGAGGAGTACGGGATGCAGTATGAGAGGTATCTAGTTTGGTCAGGCTCCCTCACTCTAAAACAGGACTAGCTGCGATGGGATTAAGAGCTACTCGCATGCTTGTCAATATAGTAGGAATGCACATTGACCGATAATGATTCACGAGCTAGATTTGCGTGATGGATGGGGCGTCTAGTAGGTACCTAGAGGCTGCATCTCGAGGAAACAAGCACGCAGCGGTAGCCAGCTCGCATAGAGAATCGAAAGAATTTCACAGATTGGCGCGTTATTGTAGATAATCACGTATCTGACAAAGTTGGGAAATGATAAGAAAGTCTTGTAAGAGTATATGCAACGTACAAAAAAACAATATATATTTCATATGTGACAGACTGTATAATCGGAACATTGAAAACATGATATACTACATATTTACAACGAGAGGAGGGAACAAGATTGAGGAAAGATCGCGAGCGGTCCGTGGTCCGTTTGGTAAGGCATTGCTCCGCTATTCGCCTGCTGTCCGAGAAACCACAGAAATCTTCCGATTACAGCAGCCGGCCGCTAGAGTTCTTCTCCAGACAGTAACTTAATTCAACCTAGCTATCGAAAATACGCCACCCTAGGGACACAAAGCCGAGGACCTGCCGGTAAGAGTCGATGCAGTAGCAACAGTTGTTGCCCTGAGACAACTCTGCCAGATTACATTAAAAGTTGATTGCAAAGTTGAAGTGTATTTTAAAAAGTCGTGAACTACGCAGTGAATTTCAAATTTCAAGCAAACATTATGCGTAAGTTGTATGTCGTTTTATTTTGTCTTTTTATGTGGTATCTTCTTACTTGAGGTCTTGAAAACGCCTCGTGCAAATTCCAGTCGTAGACTAGAATGGTGCCTTCCAAACATTCTGTTGTAACAGACGTTTCGTTCCTAGCGCTAGCAACATTTTTCTGCAAATCTAATCAAAACTTTAAGAGTAATTCGAATTTACTTCCTTCCATTAGTGTCTTAACGACTGTTCTTGCGAGAAGCACTAGATGTTTCGCAAGTATGAGAATAACGCGCAAAAGTTGAGACTTAAACAATAAAAACATAAGATATTGAGAGCCATAAATCACACAAACATAGTAAATTTTTAACTCTTGTACGTACTGATTAAGTGATCACGCTCATGGATGATTTCAACACTAAACGGTGACCAACCTTCACACAGACGACAGTCATCGCCCTCCTGGCACTGTTTTCGATGTTTCATCACAGTGATCTTTAAGTGTGAAGGTCAAGGAGGACGAAAAGAAGTATTCGGGTACACTTAACTGGTTGAGAATAGACGTTCTGCATAGGAGTCACCAGCACCTAATTATTGGGGCGGGATCATTCTATAGATAAGATGCAGATTACCGGCGAGTCCCATGCAATGCACTCTGTACTATTTAAGAATACGTTATTGTAGAGGTAATTTTTGCATAATAACCGATGTTTAAATTTCTAATCACTCGTAACATACTGAATAGGTAATATGAATATTTTGGTAATAACCAATAAATTAACTAATACCATAGCCAGGAGGACTGCCGTGGATAGGTACGACTTTTCCCGGAAATTTACAAAGTATGAATGTCTAGTACTATTTCACGAATAAAATTGATTTAGTTAAGGTGAATTTTATATTTAATGTCTCATAACTACTGAGCGGATTTCTATAATTTTGCATATTTTTGTATTTTGCTTCAGAGTATAGCTAAGTGAAATTTCTTGACCTTTGGTTAGAATTGGATACTATGTAGACTAACACGTTAGTGCAGTTTGGGCATATTTGGCTGATGTTTCCTGGTGGTGCATATTTGTATAATTATAGGCATATATTTTGCATATTTCGTTAAATAGAGACTTGTCTGTAAAACGCATGCATCTTTTCATAGAATCTACTTATTTGTGAGTGTTAAAAATAAAGTGAAATAATACGATGAAAATACGTTGACATTATGCTATTGCGTTTTTTGTTGTTTTCTGTAGGTGATAAAATGTTTGTGCACATGATCCATTTTCCTAGATATATTTTTAAAACCAGGAAGACGAAATGCAACAAGATACAATGTATTTCATTAAAGCGAATATCTACTTCCATTATTTCTCCAGAAAAGTAAAACTAGATTATATTATGTTTGTTGAAAAATATATTTTCGTTCCATGCATGCTTCTTCTGAAATTGTTTCGGGAAAGATTGACATTGACAATCAAATATTGTTAATTTTATTTTCATAATAAATTTTATTATACATAATTTTATTTTCATTATACATGTTCATAATTTCGAAGGAAAGCAGGGAAGAGTAGATACTGGCCGTAACATAAGGGAAAGCTACAGTAACTTAAGACCCATTGCACGTGACAGTTAATTGTAAATAGTAATTTGAACGGATTTTTTAAGTGAACATTCTAAAAATCAGTAAAATTTAAATCTATCTATACAGGATGTCCAGAGAGGAAGCGTGGAAAATTCGAAACCCAGCTCGTAAGACAATTTAAGCATATTTTGTCTCGTGGATATTCCGAATAGATGAGCCGCAATAAGCACTCAAAAGTTTGTTTAAAAAAAATATTTCTTGGCAAAAATTTGCATTACAGAAGCATATAAACACTCCAGAACCATGTAAATTAATTATTATTTACAAAAGAAATGAATATATTCATTCAGAAACAAAAATTAACCCAGAAATAAAAAAGCACCCAATTTACCAATTCGACTGATTTTTTATTTCTCGCCTAAGTTTTCTTCCTGAAAAAATATATTAATTTCTTTTCTAAATAATAAACAGTTTAAATGTTTCTGGAGTGTTTCTATGCTTTTATAATGCAAATGTTTGCCTAGAAATCATATTTTCAAACCAACTTTTAAGTGCTTATTGCGGCTCAGACATTCGGAATATTAACGTAGTTCATTAGACAAAATATGTTTAGAATTGTCTTAAGAGCTTATTTTCGAAGTTCGGACGTTTCTTCCCCGGACACCCTGAACATATATCTATGCGTATATAAAAAGGAATGTGCGTATACCGCACATAAACGCAGAAACTACTCGACCGATTTCGCTGAAATTTTCACACTTTGTTTTTAGTACTAATGGGAGTGTTTAAAGAGTGACTTGAATTAAGTCGGACCTACAGGGCGTTGTTGATTTATTTGTTTATGACGATTCAAGGGCCCCTGAACTCTATGCAACCCTCCATTAGGTCAAGGATTAAGCGCGTCTTCACTACACACAAGAATTCTGCACATGCGATTGTGAAATATCTGCCGGAAGCATTACTAGAATCTCGGACAAGTAAATCAAATTTCTCCCAGATATTGTCATAGCGAACGCATTCCCAAATTTCAGAGAGAACGTCTTAACAATAGGATACTTGACAACCATGTCCAAACCAGGACATAGAACAAACTCCTACTTGCGAGAAAGTCTTTCATCTATTAGAATTTTTCCACAGCGCCACGTAAAACGTGATTAACACAACACAACACACACAACTACCGGGAGTGTGTGTTGTGTAATACACTGCAGTAGCGAAGCATTGACGGATGCACTAGTTTTCTAACAACAAATTTATTCACATGAAACCAAGAAAAGTCTAGGGCCGTTCAAAAAATACAAGATACATACATAGAAATTCACATTTTCACGCCCTCCCTTCCGCTTCTCGAAACAATTTCCTAACAAAAATATTATACCAGATCACGTGAACGTAGAACACAACACACCAATACTAATGACGCAATTTTCGCATTGAAATAGTAATGCAAGACCGTTCTGTACCAAAGAGTTTCGCCTTCTCTCCCCAACTCAACGGTCTTCTCCGTATTCTCCAAGAACGCATGCACCTTTCCTGCAGAAACACATAGACTATCGTCATATTACAGATATATAATGTAAAAATGTTGGGAAAATGTTACATCTTACGGAACGTACACGTATGCAACTTGCAGTAAGCAGTTTACTCAATGCTAGAAGCCGTGAGAGACATACTTCGCTAAACTTACTAACAAACTATCCCATCATTCATAATAGAAACCCCTCCGTTGGCACCAGCTTAGATGGCTCGGGCTTTCAACTAATGTCACTGCAGCACCTCTGCATGGGAGGTCCTAGGGTTCGTTGCATAGCTAGGTTGCATTCAGCCACTGTCTAGAGGAGAATTCTAACTGCCAGTTGCTCTCTCCGGCCAGTAGTATTCCGTGGTTTCTATAAACACCAGGTGAATGCCGGAGCGGACAGCGCGCGTTCTTTCCTCCCTCTTCCTTGTCCTATCTCCATCCTTTACTTCCATTTACAGCCACTACTCTACCACACATGTCGAAAGTCCAGTCGGAAGCTGGGGAGGTGCCCCGCTGGTGGGAGATACCTATGCGAGGGAAAACCCTGCAAGCTGACAAGAAGGTCACCATCCAGTGGGAAATCACCGCCACTTCCCGCGATAAAAACGTGCACCACACTTACGAGAAAAATGACCTGAGCAGATGACGCGCCCAGAATCAATCAATTGTTCGTTGGCGATGTATAGAAAGCAAACTGGAGAGCGGAATGGAACTAACAATATATGCGGCTTCTCGATTAACGGGGAAATAAAAACTAAACGAACACTCAGTTTCCGACGTCACCATTTAATCCCCCCTGAAACACTGCCGAACGCATGGAGTGCAAACACTAAGAACTCAAACTGGGTGTATCTTCAATGCAGCTCGACGCTCCTGCATCAGTAATGTAAGCCGCGCTCATCGGTTGCCCTTAACACACCCTAGTTAGCAGTGAATTCGTCCTAACCCTGTGCTCTGTCCCCGAAATTATGGACCACAAAGGTCACCCATCGGGCATGAAAAATAATATGCCGAGATGATGAACCCAGGGTTTTACCGTGGCGCTGAATCGCACGTTCCATCGACGCTGTGTATTGTGATCTGTATTGCGATTTTAACGAGATACAGTTCACATCCAAAGCAGCGCTGCTCATATCCAACTTTCGCCAATTGGACACTCGGACTGACGGATAGAATGTATCGGAAACATGGTGAAAATTTACCAGCTCGCACAGTAACGTTCAAAATTCATAAATGCAGCTTTATGAGTGTAATGAAGCAGCAGCGTAATCCCCCTCTCCCGAAGACTTGGAGCTTTGTCAGGACTTGGCACGCTTGAACGACTATCTATAAACATATGTGATTAAAATGTTACAAACAAGTAACAATATTTGAATTCTGGATTTATACAGAAAACTATGAAAATAATATTATAATCAGGGTTCAGATTCTGATGACCTAAAGATTCATTACAAATTAACTTTAAAATGACTTAAAAATAGGAGGAAAATAACACATTTTTTTTAAAGTACTGAAAAATCTGTTTGTATGTTTATTTATTGAACGAATTTTAGAATTACAATAATTTTTTTTTATAGAAAATTATACTTAATATTAAGTCTTTATTTTACGAGGATATGTAATCCTTAGCTCCGATCTGTCAATCGTCAGTTTTGAAAGGTCGAGGAAGTTACCGAAGATCCGTGTAATTTTGAGAGTTCAAAAAACTGAGTCCACTGCAGTAGTGAATTTCGTTCTGAACTGATGATAAAATAAAATCTTTGTTTTAGTGTGTTTTTGCAAATTCATGAAACATTCACTAACAAAAAACAAGTAAAAGCAAGTAAAAGAAGTTGAAATTGTGCTAGCTCATAATAGAAATTCAAGCCTAGAGCCAGATGGAAAATATAATATTTTTCTTCAAGAACTGCCGACAAATGATATTGAATATGTAACCCAACTATTCAATGAAACAATACCCACTTGTGAATTCCCTGACAAATGGAGAGAATCCATAGTTATCCCAATTCTTACATCTAACAAAGATCCAACCAACCCGAATAATCACAGACCCATATCCTTAACGTCCACCCTCTGCAAATTACTGGAAACAATTTTCAGTAAAAGATTTAACAGGTACCTTGAATATTATAATAAAATTCCACCATTCCAAAGTGGTTTCAGACGAAATCGTTCTACAACTGACAATGTAGTAAACATCCATAGTGACATTTGTGATGCCTTTATAACAGACCCACATCTTGTGACTGTTAGTCTAGACATGGAAAAGGCTTACGACATGGTACGGAGAGTTCGAATCGTTAAAATTATCTACGAAATGGAGATAGATGGTCAAATACTATCTTTCATAATTCAGTTCATGAAGAATATATCTCTACAAGTTAAATTCAAGAATATTTTATCGAACAAATATACAATTAATAACGGAGTGCCTCAAGGATCTGTGTTTAGTGTACTACTATCCTTCTTAATTCTTAATTGTCACGAATCATGCCCATCGACCAGTGATAGTATACTTGTTTACAGATATCATTATAACATTAAGAGAGGAAATTATTAAAACATCTCAAGAATTGCTCAAAATCACTTTAAACGAAATTCAAGATTGGTCCAATACCACAGGTTTGATGATCTCTAAAATCAAATCTGAATGCAATTTTCAAAAAAAGGGGTAAATTATTTGATCATTCAAAACTTAAAATAGGGTCACAGCAACTAAAATGTACCCGCCTAACCAAAATCCTACGAATATTATTTGATAGTAAACTAACATGGATACCACATATCAAGAATTTAAAAGCTGAATGCTTTCGAAGAATGAATATAATAAAAGCCATTTCATCAGCATCATGGGGAGCCGATAGAAATGTTATACTTTCAACATATACCTCTCATTCGTTCCATGATCGATTATGGAGCACTTATTTACCAGTCAGCTAAGGCAACAACATTGAATAGTCTTAACCCAATCCATTCAGCCGGATTAAGATTAGCCATTAGCGCATATCGAAAGAGTCCAATTTCGAGCATTCTTGTAAAATCCAATGAAGAACCTCTTCATATTCAAGAAGAAACTATGTCTTTCAGATTCCACTAAAATATCACCTACTCCTAATAACCCTGTTTATAAGAATGTTTTCTTCAGAAAATATGATATATACACACAGAAAAAGTATGCTCCGAAACCAGTTTATTATATCCTGATTAAAAAAAGACCTCCACGGATTCCTTCCCTAATAAATATAAACATCAGTCTAGATGATCTTCCCAAAAAAGAAACAAGCACGTTAATTTACGAAACTTACTTCAAATAAATCCGCATCAAGAACATTGGACATACCCACATCTTCACTTATGGCCCTCGTTAAGAGATTGGAGCAGTTAAGTACAAATAAAAGAAACACTACTGCAGGTAATGTTAAATGATTATTGCTCAATTTTTTACTGTGAAGCATGTGCCATTCTTCTCGCATTGAAATATATCCAAGAACAATCCGAAGACAAAGTTGTTATTTTTACAGATTTCTAAAGTGTGTTAATAAACTGAAGTAACATTGAAAACCAGGAACCTATAGTAAAAAAAATAGCTAACCTATACTGTGACTTATTATAACACAAGGAAATCATTCTTATTTCGATCCCATCGCATCGAGGCATTGCCGGTAATATATTAGTTTATGAAGCAGCAAAAGAAACTTAATTCGCCTATTGAAGGGCATCCACTTTCCCTAAATGCCATCAAAAAAGAACTTCATCAAAGAAACGTGGATCTTCGGAATATTGAATGGACCAAATCACCTAACCACCTACATCAGAGTACGAAAAGTATCTTCGATGACCACTTTTCTTACCTTCACAAGAGAAAATATAAAACGTGTGCTCACCCGTTTAAGAATTGGCCATCCAAGCTAACCCATCAGCATTTACTAACAAAAGAAATTCAAAAAATTGTGGCCAACTGCCACCTCTATACCACACATACTGTTGTTCTGTTCCATTTACAAAGATATCCGCAAAAAATATACATTTCCCCTCACTCTCCCAGAAATTCTTAACAACAAATATCACATTGAAAATGTCTTTATATATTTAAAGGAAACTAACCTTATCAACGGGCCATAAAAAATACGAATTAGTTAAACACCAATATTATTGCAATGTTATGTCGAATATATTGTAATGCACAATATGCATGATGATTGTTTATATTCTGTTGCTGTTGAATATGATAGTTAATGTTCTTCATGTAATGTTACACTTATTTTGCCAAATTATGTATTTATGCTTTAGTTTTAAATGTTATTGTATGTCCTGTTCTACCTTGAACACATTGACTTGTGATTGTGGTAGCTAAGAAGTTCATGCGACCAATTAAATAAAGAATAATAAAAATAAATAAATAAAAAACAGAGAAAGGAAGCTTAAAAGTGACGAAAAGGGAGCAAAGGTCGAAAAATATGATCTAAACATCAAAGAATGGGGAAAATGACAAAAAATATCCCCAAAAGTATATATTTTTAGCTCATACATGTTGTAATAAACAATCATTTATCGGTTAGCTACGTCTAGAATGCACCAATGCAAAGATGAAACCAATGAAAAGATCAGAATCCGGGCCCTGGTTATAATAAAAGAATACGACTAAATAGGCCCCGACTCCATTCTACGTAACAATTTCTAACATTTCATTTCTCGTGTTCGCCACTTGTGATTCAGAGCCACGGGCGCGAGAGCACATCTACATTGACAAGTTGGTGGGGTCAGCTGGCCGACGCCACAGTTCAGCTCAAATTACTCCCCGAAAGCGGCGATCACACGTCTTCAGATATAGCGCAACATTCAGAGACCAAATTTGCTTTCTGTGGACATGCAAGATTGCTGAGGAGACGAGTTCCGTCTGGATACCGCACAGCCCCATCTCTGATCTTTTGGGGCAAGCATTATTATTTTTTTGTATAATTTCTATTACTCCAGTAACTTACATGTTTTAAACTGAATTAAATAAATACATTTAAAAATATGTTTCATTAGTAAATTAGATAAAAATTGCTATTTCATATTATTTTGTGAATTGTAAAAGCTTGATCTTTAAGTAAGGTCATGTACATTTGTTGAGAGAAAACGAGTAGTTTTCACGTAATTATTTATTAAAGTAAAGGCAATTTATAAAACAAAACTCAAATACTGTACCATTTTTTTTCTTTCAAGACTTTCGTTGGATAGAGTAAAGGACGTTCAGAAATGGCGCAGGTCTCCATTTTCATTGACCTCTCTGCATTTTCGAAAATAGCAAGTCACAAATAATGCGAGAAAGTGTATGTTCGTATAGCCCTATTACTTTTATATTGAAGCAAGAATACTGTAGAGAAGTGTAATGAGCACCTTCTTGTCTATATGCACTTCTCCTACGATATACTTGTACATCTCCAATCTTTTCCGAATAATCCCTTTTCTCGGTCGACACTGAGCCTTTGGTTTTTCTGTCCCACTGATTTTCACCTTCGACAACTATATTAATTTTCTAGTTGAGAAATTGCAATATTACTTAGAATCGCTTGCAGCATGATTTTTCAGATGGAGAATAGTCCTCAATGCTGCAAACTGAATATTTCAATCTTCACTCTTCGTCGAACAAACCTTTCATACTCGATTACCATAAATAATACATCCAAACCTTGGCAATCTTCCACCCGAGCCGTCAAGTATCTTGCTTTGTAACTTGATCGTCACTGAATATGGTAATATCGTATCTAACAAAGAAAACAAGGATCCGAAGAGAAACTCTTACGTGTTTCCCCTCGACTAAACAGACATTGTACCCTCAACCAACCATTTCAGTGGAAGAAAAAAGCCATTACTTGTCTAACCCTAGCTTATGTTTCCCCGTTTGGTCGAATGCTTCTTTAACGAATATCAACATTCCAATCTCAAAATAAAGTACTTAGAACTAGTGGTGCTAAACAACACGTACTTTCTCGCCCGTACTTTCACGCAACATACGCGAAAAATACTCAAATTTTCGAAAACGTTTACATGACCTAATTTCAAAATATATCTTTAAGGAACAGATTTTATTAAGGGAAAAATCTATCTAATATTTTAGTTGTAGGAAGACTCCTAAAAAAATGTGAACTTTTGCGATTTTCGACAAATTAGGGTTTTTAACGAACATGAGATCTGGATGTGCGGATGCACGGACAGACCGACGGTTTGCCGTCATTTGTCGGTATCAAGGACACAAAACGGATTCTTGCTACGCCACGTGTTAGAGGATTTTGTTACCTAAAATTAGCAGCTGAATTTATCTACTTTTCGATACCGGGTCCCTGTAATAAGAGTTTTCTGCCGAAAATGTGTCGTATTTTTCGCACAGCATTATATAACTCACTCTCTACTGTGTAAGCAGTAGCGAGAAATTAAAAATCACTAAAGGTCATTGGTTTCTAAACATTTCGCAATTACACAAAGACCTAGAAATTCTAAAAATGTTCACTTTCTTATAACACTAAAGTTCACCGTATTTATTTCACACCTCTGCGTAACGCAAGAGGTAAGGTTGCTTTTCATGATGGTATGTATAGATTTCTTTGCTACCATCTATCGTCTGACTGAATCTACTGATATTCTTATGTAACGTATGCTTGTATTCGTCTTGACAGCGTGAATGTCATGGGCTAAGAACCTAAAATTCTAGTACTTGGACACTAGGCACCATTTTCCTAATTTTTATTTAAATGGTTTGACAATTGTTAATGTTTAACTTTGTTGAAATTCTTTTGCCAAAGCGTATACCTACATAATCATTACATTATTATTTTTTTTTAAATTTTGTTCTATTACTCATCTGCGAGCGTGTAGTTTGCCTTAATATACGCTATTCGCGTGTGTGGTTTGCCCTAATTCATTGTAATAACTATGAAATTTGAAAACCTACGAAGACAGGGATATCGCCTCTCCCGCGTGGCTCATAAATACAACGGAAATTGCCTCGTGGCCTCAACCCCCAACAGAGAAAAGTTCTTCAAATGTTCAATATTCTTCCTTCAGTACCCTTCGTTTATGTCTAATGTTGTGTTAAGTGAAAAAATAATATCACTACGAACTTTTATGAAAACTGATATCGTTCACGTGCTAAAATTATTATTACAATTATTAATAATATGATTTTCATGTTCACACAAATACCAATATGGAGTGAAATATCTTTTCCTTACACATGTATCTTTGAATAAAACGTCTAAAAATGACTAATTTTATAGATTAACGCAGAGAAAACAACACTCGTGACTCCGAGGAACACGAAAATCAGGTTTAAAGGCTTTAAAACGCAGAGTTTCGAGTTATGTACGACGTATGATAACAGTGTCTGCATCTGAACGCCGTATTATTTAATTTAATGTATTTGTAAAACATACTGTATACACATTTTTGCTTTCTGTACTACTTCTCCCCATAAACTTCAACTATGCCACATCTCACACTCCTCCCTGCGCGTATTATGCTTAAAAAGGGGTACAAAGCTTTCTCTTCACGCATTAATTTATAGAAGAAGTATGTATAAATTATTGATGTCCTGTATGCCAGTAAAAACAAATGTAGCGGACACGGCTTCATTTTCTTCATTTATGTTCGCAGATGAACATAACATTTTTCATCCCTAGAGCAATGCCTGGCAGTCGGTTGATTTTTTGAAAACTATATCTTCTTGTATCTTTCACAGACTTACAGCCCTACAAGCACAAATTTAAGCACATAGTTCCTAAATACACGTTTTAAAAAGAAGAATTCCCAAGTCATTAAGTGTCTAAACAACAATAATCCCCAAATATTCATATTGTCCAGCTCAATTATAACTAAAAAATATATAAATATTATCTTTAAAAGAACAAGCAGGAACTGAAGACCAGTGACCTACATCTAAAATATATTGAACTTTTTTTTTCTATAACATGCACATGTAAAGCAATTGGGCTGACAAGAATGAAAACACATGATCAGTTGTCTTTGAACAGACTTCTAGTAACTCATAAAATTATCAACGTCTGACGTAGTATTATCAAATCTTGCAAGGAAGCTTTACTTTGGATATCAAAACTTAAGTAAGGCCTTGACACCAAAGCAATCGCCAGCCTTCTTTCAACATATACTGCGATTTTCTTAAGACGAGAGATTACGTTACTGATGCATCACTGGATTACTACTTTTTTCCATATTTTGTCTTCGATACATGAAAATTACTTCACGAAGTTGAATTGAAAATGACCGAGCCCGAACTGTGTCCTAAACATGACTACTTAAATTGTAACCCTTTTTTTCAAAATAGTGGTGGCTGGAAAGCATTGAATATGAACAGAAACTCCGCCACGCGTTTTGTTATTTCTTTTAATGTTTTGAAATGTCAGGTCACCGATTACTTACGCGTTAACCCACGTAAAAATAAAGAAAAGTATATTTAAAATTAAAAATTTAAACGGTTATATTAAAAATATTTTTTTAAACGATTTACTGCGCGCGTAAGATTCTGTTTGTTTTTTCTTTAAAACCGATTATGTACATATTTCATATTACTGGATTGGTGATTCCGGTGACTGGTGGAAACAGATTCCGTGAACATTCCTCTTAGGATTCAGTTATCATTCATTTCCCCGACTAGATTTATTTACACATTTTCGAAAGGGTACAGACTTTCTTCTTTTAACATGAAATTTCAATGTGATTCAATTTGATATTTAGATTCAATGTACAGCTACGAGACAGAAGCATAATACATCAATAGCATATTTTACACCAATTGCCTGGGAACAATTTATTTTAATGAACAGATTTTAATTTGTTTTGCAGAGTAAATGGATCCAGATACTAGTTAAAGTTAAATAATTGCCAATTTAAGAAACAATTCTTGTTATTCAAGGGGTGAAGCTTGAGACTACATCTGTCCTGATCGTCTGAACTCGCGTTAAAATGTAATCAAAATTATAATCGCGCCGAATGATGCAATTTTCTATTCCGTAAAATATGAACTTTCAACGGCTGTCATTTTAAGAGGGGTAGGTAGGAAAACGTTATTTCAACGGCAAAATATCAATTAAGTTCATTTTGTAAAATAGTATATTCAATGACCGAATGTCGATTTGGCGAAATCTTAATCGGCCTTCAAAATTTACTGAAAACAAATATCGCAGTTTTGGAATACTGCATCTACACACAGCTGAATGAATTGACAGGCAAAGAAAATGCCTCTTGAATGATGAAATTTATTTGGAAAGAGATACAAAATTCCATATTACTTATAGTAATTGAAAAGTTACTTAGAGAAAAAGTTACACATAACCAAGCGTTGGTATATGATAGCTAGAGAGCAGGAAATTTATACTCACGAACCGTCGGATCGTCTGATGTTGAAATTCCAATGACAGAAAAAATTGATAAAAATATTATTATACTGTTAGTGTTCAGTAATTTGAAGTCTCAAGAATTTTCATTTATGAACACGTAATTGTTTTTGAAAAAGGTAATGTGCCTTAGAGCGAACTTTGGCACTGCTCAGACCACCGTGCATAGTAATCGAAAGTGTGACGCCGTCCCCAGTTCATTTCGTTTTCTCCAGCGCTTCCACTGAAAGGAAGAGCGAACGGTGCCTGGGTTTCTCCCTTTCTTTGAGAGCGCGGCGAGGGCGAGGGGGAGAGGAGGGGCAGCGGCGGCCGGGGTGGAAGGGTCGGAAGAAGCGGAGGCGGTTCCGTCCAGTCCTTCCAGGCGAGCGCTTGTCTTGCCCCAGATCGCGTCTTCGCCACCCCCTGCGCCCGCCAGACCGCGGGCCATCCGCCAGGGGGCAACGGGGGGCGGAGACGGCGGCGCGGGGCGCGTGGCTGCGACGTGGCGACCTAGGCGCGCAGGCGCGGGCCCCGCCACCGCCGCCGCCCCCGCCCACTCCTCCGCGCCCCGCGCCGCCCGCGCTCACCGGCGCATCGCGGTGTTCCGTGCCGTGCCGAGAGGCGGAGGTGGTGGCAGCGGCGGCGGCGCCTGCGCGCCACGTTACACGGTCCAGACCTTGTCTGGCTGACCCACTTACCCAGTACACCAGACCCACTTGGTGTTTCCCTCTCGATGTGAAGTAACCGCAGCCGAATCGGCAAGGCCTTTCGTCGGCGCGCGTTACGTCACGCCGCATGTGTGTCAGTGACACACTTACCCACTGCACTAGACCTAATGTTTCGTTTTCGTTCATCGCGGCAACCTTCAAACCGCAACCGCACCAGCGAGATATCACGCAGTGGCGAAGCTCGGCAACGCGGCGGCGGCGGCGATGGTGGCGGTGGTGGCGGTGGTGGCGGCGGCGGCGGCAGCGGCGGGAAAGAGGCTGCGGCCCGGGCCGCCATGGCCCGCCCCCTGCGCGCGGGCACGCCTTCCTCAAATGCCCATTCGCCAAACAATCGCCCTGTGCCTCGTCAGACCGCGTATCACTTACAAGTAGGTTAGACATAGTAAATGTCACAACTAGATCACGGTTCTCCAACGTCCTTTGTTTTTCTATGAAGGTTCGATGCTGGTAGGCACGACGATAAACGTGGGAGCTAGTACACAAATTTGCAATCGTGAAATTATGACGTTTTCTCTGGCGCATTCAATTTAATTCCCATTAGAATATTAGTAATAATGATAGAATAAATAGTAAATTATGACTACCTATAATTTATTTATATTTACATGATCATGTATCAGAATATGTTCCTTACTTTACGAAGAGTCCATCCGCAAATTGACGCGCCTATCACAAAAGTTGAACAAAAGAGGCCGACGTCGAACGCAGCGGACACATCCATTACAGGCTGCCGACATCGATCTGACTAAATAAGGTCAATGGGCGCAACGGTACACCGAGTGCTGCCACGCTACGAAGAGGTAATGTACATTAGCGATCCAATTTCCCCACGAGTGAAGGATCATTTTGTATTTTGTACCCATAATGTTTTGGCTGAATATTTCGCGCTCATCTATATTAACTGGATGTCATTACTAGTTCCAGCACAAAAAATAAAGTGTAAAGTTACACAAGTTCTACAATTAAACATGCCATCTTTGATATCTAGAAACAAAGAGTAAAAGTAGAAACTTGCAAAGAGTCGTTCATTGCAAGGAGGCATACTCTGAGAGATAAGATGACATTTAGTAGCGTAAAACAAAAGGAGTCTGTGTATACTATCAATTTGCCTCGTTCATGAGCAGATAAACAATATTTCATTGAAATCTAATGCAGGCTATCCTTTTTTTCTCAATGCGATACTTTTCATGAGTCATACGCAACAGAGTACTCCACGCAATAATTCTTGGAGATATTTCATTGGAGATATTTCATTGGAGCATTTTCAAATCATTTTGGATTGATTTCGAAATTTAAAATTATCACAAGGGAGCACATGTAAAATATTTATACTCAAATGAAAGAAATTATACCGCCTTCCACAATTTCATCACTTGCTTAAAACAAACAAATTTTAATTTCATGTAGGCAATTTTTTTGTACACTCATTGTTACTGCCTGCATGGAGAATGAAACATTTAAGCCGGATGGCATGTCACTACCATAAAAAGGGGGAAAAATCCCTCAAATGCGAAAAAAATATTTAAATATGAACGACTTCCTCTCTAACTTTACATTGCTATCATAAATTCTCAGAAAACCCAACCAGATGAACAGATTTTTTTAACATTTGCAAGTGATCATTTCCACAGGTCATGAAATCCTGCAAAATTATGCAGGCACACCCTATCTTTTTTGCCAAGATCGCAAAATGTCGAGGTCTCCATAGTGGCCTCCCGAGATCTTAGCAATATTCCACCAAACTATCGTACACCATTGTCCATTATGCGTGTAACGGCAGTGCAGCAATTAGGTCATGACACAGTAACAGCGCGATATACTTGGCGTCGATGCGTTGCGTCGCTTTGCTTTGCCACCCGTCTCGTGTGCCTTGCACAACATGACGTCAGGTCGCCTGTTCCTCTGGTGCACAGAGGCGGAGTGAACGATGACGCTACGGACGGTCCATAGACTCTCCAACAGCGCGTAAAGATACTTTGCTTTAAAACGTTAGCAAATTACCCCTTTTCTACATTATTCAAATACTAATGTAATTTTTACACATGAGTTACAATGGATAGAAATTCGGGGAAGACCTATCTTTCCACATCTCGCTGTTCTTCCAATTTAAGGTACTGTCCAAAATGATCATTAAAGTAATAAACCTTAACAAGAGGTTGGCAAACACAAAGAACTTGCAATGATATTGGAATTAATATTAAACACTTACGATGTAACCATTACAAATAAGAGAAAGTACGTTCTGTTGTAGCATCACTAGTTTCATATTGAAGCAGAAAATCTATAGAGAAGTGTGACGAGTCGACTATATACACTTGTTTCTACGATACACATATCAACTCCCTTCCAAATAATCCCTTTCTCAGACATACTGTGTTTTCCACCTCCGACAACAATATTAATTCCGTTGTTGAAAATTTCAATATTACTTAGAACTGCATACAAACACGGTTTCTCAAACAGAATAGTCCTCAACGCTCCAAAACGGAAAGTTTGAATCTTCGCGCTACGTCAACCAAACATTTCACACTCATTGCCATAAATAACACATCCAAACCCTCACAATCTTCCACACTACCCTCAACTATCTTGGTTTGTAACTTGACCGTTACATAGTGTGGAAATGCCGTATCTAACAAAGCAAAAAGCCGAAGAGAAACTCGATCATCTTTTCCCTCAACCAAACACAACTTCTATCCTAAAACTAACCAAATCACTCCTACAAAAAAGCCATTATATGCCCAACCCTCGCTCATGTTTCCCTGTTCGGTCGACTGCTTCATTAACGAATATAAACATTCTCCATTTGAAAATGAAGCACATGGAAAAATTACAAACGCTACATGGTGTGCTCTACATACGGAGAGCAATAAGATATTAATTGTTCTAGCCGACGGTATGTTAATAAAATTGCATTTATTGAACTGGAACATTTTTTTGAGAGGAGTCAAATTCTGAATCACAGGGGTTGTAAGATTAACTTGGGTGCATCTGTGTAACTTTCAAAACGAAAAAGAGGGTTAAACAATCATGCATGTGCTTGTAAAATGACCATGAAGCACAACAGATTGACATTAGCAGCATCTGTTATGTGCAAGGGCGTAGGTATGACTCGCAACATCACAGTAGTCGTGAACTTCAAATGTTCGGGTGTTCGGAGCAAATGCGGCATCATAGGCTGCCTTTCACCTTCACATTCAGTATCGCGGAGTGTAACAGCGGCGTGTCCCAGTTTCATGGAGAAGTCCCAAGTGGTCGAGCGCTGAATATCGAACACCTTTTACAGGTGGGCGATGTCGATAAATGGGTTCTCTCAGTTTACTGCCAGAAGGTTTTACCGTCTGCACACTGCATTGGAAAGAATATTAATCTCACGCAATTTTTGCCACAACAATGTTGCAGAATTCCAGATAGACGATAACTAAAATACGCAAAAATAGCGTAAGAAACAAAATAAAGAAAATAAATATTTTTAAAGAAAGAATAATTGTTCAATATTCTCAGAATTATATCCATTTAAAGAATGAATCATACCCATTGGAGTGAAACTTATTTCATGGTGATGGATACTATCCAGCAATGATCGTTTAGCAGACATTTACAAAGCGTTGTTTAACCGTAATGCTTAGTATTTTGATT
Organism: Gryllus longicercus; assembly: GCA_038098605.1. NCBI lineage: Eukaryota > Metazoa > Arthropoda > Insecta > Orthoptera > Gryllidae > Gryllus > Gryllus longicercus. Next base: position 142,779 of record JAZDUA010000602.1, read on the forward strand.
ACTATTACTATTAGTGAAATAAGATATTTATGAATAAATTCACTATACCTCGTTTTATGCCGGGTTTGAAGCTTATATTTCAAATCCTACTGCCATTTTGGGACACGGCAAGTATATTAGAAGCAACCAAGAACAATTATTGGAAATTAAAATGAAAAAAATTAACCCGGAAAAGTCGGGGTTAGGTAGGTGTCTATATCTAACGCCCTTACGAACCAAATACTAGTTTAAATCTTTACTTTTCAGGAAACACAATTAATTTCTGAAGAAATGAGGACGGAATTTTCTTCTCGTAGATTCACTGCACTACACAACATTCCCAGTTACTCATTAAAGCCATTCTCCTAATGCAATCATTACAGCATTCGAATCTTATACTAGAAAGGAAAATACAGCCTCGTTACTTTACTGTCTATCGAAGGAGAAATGAGGAAATGTGTTACTGTGGAACGATTAGGAGGATGCAGCAGTGACAAATTAAAGGCTACTTTCGCAATTTTATGAAATAGCCCAGTCCCCAATATTAAGCACGTAATTTTCTTATCAAAAATCGAACTCTATTACAAAACTGATCGAATACGGAACTCCGAAAGGTACTCAGGACCAATAACAAGAAAGTTCATCCTCGGTAAAAGCCTTCGCTTGTGAAGAGACAAACATAACAGGGGAACCGCCTTCCAGAACAATTGTCTTGGTCAGAGAAAAAATGGAGAACTTCACAAGACCAAGCAAAAATCGTTTACTCGAAGGAAGCACATTTTACACTGAAGTGCAATGAAAATTAAAGCCAAGTACGCCAAGCCCATTTCCCAGAGGCGATGACTCGCACAAATAGGCAAAGAAAATCCCACCCGCTTCGCCCTGGCCCTCGCCTCCGCCCCGCCCGCCCCGCGCGCAGCCACGTCGCCACGCGCGCTCGCACGCCCTCGTGCGCGCTCGGCTGCGTTCGCCTCGCCCCGGGCCCCGCGCCACACACGCTGCGCACTCCGCCCCGCCACGCACCGCGCCCGCTCCGCGCCCGCTCCGCGCCCGCTCCGCGCCCGCTCCGCGCCCGGCCCTGCGACGCGCCTCGGCCTAGACGCACAGCTCCTGACCTCACACACCCATTATGGCAGGGACTGGCATTCACTCTGAACCAATTAAAAGGTTAAGCGCAAAAGATAGGGGCAGAATGTTACACCCTCAGAAAAATAACTGACGGGACATGTGATGGCGCAGGCTTTGGCGATGGCGGTAGAAGGCCTTCGCTGATCAGAGGTAGCACTTGTCCAGAATCTCGGTTCTTCTTAGGAGTAAAGAGAACGTTCCTCGAGCGCATAACACACAATTGGAAGTGTAAGTGTGTGTGTGTGTGTGTGGGGGGGGGATGACTTCAACATGCGCACCACCGGACCGCATAAGTTAAAGCAACATAAAACTTATGTTTGTGTGAGAGTGTCTAAAATGACAAGCATTATTAGGGATAAAGAAGAAATAGTGTTTCCCAAACTCTCATGACAGTCGCAATGGGAAGAGATCACAAGAGACGCTATGGTCGAAGTGTCAGCAGCGGTGATGGGGGTGTTTTACCTCTGATATTTCAAATTAAGGATATTCCTCCAATATATTTTTTGTGCATCTTAATAGAAATTTATTTCTATTAAGCCCCCGAAACCCTTGTTTTAGGAAAACTCGATAGATGACACCTCGGTTTTTCTTCGAAGACTAATTCCAAAGAGCAATTTTATGTGTGGCAATAAATTTAATAACTACTCAACGACGAACTGGGACAAGGTTACTCGATGAAAATTAACCACTTTATACTGAAAGCCATATTCATCGATACTTTAGTTAAAAACAATGCGACTATATGTAATTCATGGTAAAAATATATCATTTTAAAACAATAAAAATGCTGCGTAAATTTAGAAATTTTCGTAATGATGCCTTCGTCAATTTCACAAGCAGTTCGCTTGAAAACTGTTCAAGAAATGATCGTCAAAAGTTAATAAAATATGAGTTCTAAACCTCTGACACTAGTCATGCCTGTATTGCATAAATAATCTTAAACGAGGTATTATCCCAAAGTTCGCAGGCTGCGTGATGTTTAGTGTCCAACAGTCTCTACTCATAAGGAGCAGGGGATCACGGAATTCGCTTGCATTTGCATACAACGGCTCCTATGTTTCATGGACATGTTGCGCTCATGAAGAGACTCGGGCATCGTAAAAGTGCGCTCGTGGGGCTGCTCGAGTTCCTTAACCTAGCCTGGCCTTCATCTCAAGCTCATGCTCACTGGCATCCAGGGCCACGCCCGGATGGGTCACACTACGAGATTTCGATCTCATATGTCTAAACTACAGAAAAAGTGACCGAGGATATTACTGCGCCCAGTTGTTTCATTCATTCATTTAGGTAATCACTGTAAATCGCGCTATACTTTGTTTTTAATAAGTGAAATTTAGATAAAAATTAATATCCTTATGAAACAAAAATACATTAAATAAATAAACAGATAAAACAGTACCTGCATTAAATCAGCATATATTTACTTTATTCATGCAAGCGAAAATTCAACTTGCGAAAATAACAATCTCATTTCATAAAACTATAACTTATTTTCCCTGTTAAATATACATGTATCTTTTTTGCAGCATCGTTTAATAACTAATTTTCTCAATAGTGTATAATGCAACAAGGAGGCAAACTATAAAAGTTCTTTTTATTAAACTAACGTTTAACAATAAAAATACATTTGTGAAATTGTGAACATACGCACACAATGAATTTCCTTCAATTTCGTCCTCCCACTAGCCCACTAGCCAATGAGGATGCTCCGGTGTATGCTTGTTCAGTATTCTTAAATGCGTTCCGGTCGAATTGCATGCATTTTCAACGAGCGCAATGTCATACCTACGGCTTGTTCAATTCTAACTAACGTCTAGTACAATTACATCCTCCAATAATTCTTGTCGCAAGCATGACCATTCTCAGGGAACGATACAAACAATGGATAAATAGGACTGAATGTTCTTGTGAATATCCCAGGCAAATAAGGGAATGAATATTAATTAGAAAACTTGGGAGGCTTCATTGCCGAGGTTTAAAAAATGTAGTAATGTAGACCTCATTGCGAATAGGCAAATTGTTTCGTTCGGTAAGAACGAAAAAGAAAAAAGAAAAAAAAAAGGCGAAAAGTTTGCCTAGTGGATACTAATGAAAAATGTGTCTTGTTCGATAAGGTTTAATTTGACTGTTTAGAATATTTAGTCATCGCGTCCTGACAAAATAATTTAAATCCTCAAGTCTGCTGACGAACGTTGCCGAATTAGTATGCGGCTCATATTTGAAGATTAATTTTCTTCTCACAAGGCGAGTTAACATAGAATAAAATAAGACAAAACCTTTTAGATACAGGTGTGAAATGCATATATTACAATACTTTGTTATTACATTGTTTCCATTCCGGTGCATTCACTTATTTGTGAGAAGCAACTTTAAATTCTAAAGAAAGCTGCTTCCCGAAAGAAAATGTGATGGAAATAAATTAGTCTAAAATAAACAAGTGTAGTGAGTACTTGGAAAGCAGAGGAACGCATGCAGCTCGGGGCCCTGCCGTGTTCGCCGCTTCCCTCGCTGGCCCTGCAAAAAATTCTGGCTGCGCGCCTAGTCCGCGACGCAAATAGAGTTCTGCGAGAGAGCGCGGGCGCACGCGCTGCAGCGAAGAGGCTCCATGCGCGGGGGGGGGGGGGGGGGGCGTGCCCGTCTAGGAGGGGACATGGCAAAACGGAACGGGACGCGTCGGGACGGAGTGGGACCGGGCGGGCCTGCCTCGGGCGGAGCGGGGCCCGGAGGGGGACGGCATGCGCAGGGGTGACGAGGCTGCAAGCGCCACGCGGGGACGGGAGGGGCGGGGCGGGGCGGGACAGGAAAGGGAGGGGAAGGGAGGGCCGGGCGGAGGATCGAGCATCGCGGCGCACCCACGCGTGCGCCGACGCGTTTTTGCACACCCAGGGGACGACGCGCGGCGTAGTGGCTACTGCGCCGCGCCTCTGCCTTCACACAACCCTATGCGCCTCTCGGCCCATCGGACACACCACGGAAAAGACTCGGCTTATTGTGCAGTCCGATGGCAAATCAACGAGTCTCTCTATCAAACATTGACACAAGGTGTAGAACATACACTGTATGTGTGTGCTTTGTGACTCCTGACATTTTCTGAATCTAATGACGATGATATAAGGTAGATAAATGTAGCTCAAGAGAAAATTACCGATGTGTTCTTGCATGTACCGCCAGAATTAAGCTCGATATTCTCTATGATGTTGAAAACAACCTTAATGGGACGTAACGTACCTTTATTTGCTTGTTCCAACACAGTTGTTTCATTTTCCATGAACACGTTTTGTTATTATTATTATTATTATTATTATTATTATTATTATTATTATTATTATTATTATTATGATTAGCCCACTACAAAATATTACCTTTCATTAATAAGTAAATGAATAGAGCATCTTAGTGTATTTACATCATATTACATCTGCAAGGTTTGCTTTTGGATTTTCAAATATATTCAAATTTTCCTTAACTGGAATGCCTCCAAGCTACTTTGTTCCGAATGATTTAAAATAATGAATGGGAAAAACAAAGTTACTGAACAAGAATTCAATAAATCAATTTTATCATATGTTTAATGAACTGTTATCAAGAGAACAGCCTCCTCGACTGTTCTAGGCTCACAGCCAGAAACGTTCGAGTTGTGGGAGTGTGGAAAGAAATACAAAGCTCGTGGTCTACCAAGGCTGCAGCTTGGTGATGACTAGTGACCGGATTTCAATGTATACTTTTCCCTCGTCGCCAGAACGTATGTCCATTTCATATAAGCATGAAACACGCACTTACGAATTATTTCAACATCATTTATATTGCACGTATCGTATTATTATTTTACGTATCTTTTAATAAGCAGCATATTTCCGTAAACTGCCAATTATTGTGCATATTTTACTTGATAACGTTTGTCGTTACTCATATTTATTTACGGAGTTTATTTTATTAAATGAAATACTGCTTAATTTTGTAACTTGTTTCTATATACGTAGTTCACTGCAGCTCATATCAATTTATGCATGATATTTAAGAAGAAAATAACGATCGTTTCTAGTATTACGAGCAGGCGCGTCGTGATCATTTTGAAATTCGGTAACACTGAAGAACTAACACACATGACTCACAAGTCGTAGAGGGGGGCTTCTCTTCAATATGTGAGCGAAACAAGATGCGAAAAAAGAAATGATAGGATATTGGCTGCTCCTAACGGAATTGCTGTTGCCGCACTCGATTATTTGTCAAATGGGGTACAAATGCTGATTGTTAAATGACTAGCTGCATACATTTCTAGTCTAGTGGAAACTAATACCACTCTTCGAAATATCACGAGCAGTTTAGTACGCGTAAAATGCCAGATGAATGGACTGTTTTGAGCAGAGTTGTGATGAGTATATATATATATATATATATATATATATATATATATATATATATATATATATATATATATATCACCGGTCAGTCAGAAAACGTTGCGAAAGACGCTCGGAGATTCATAATGGTAAATAAATATAACATTTTGACCAATTTATGCTAATACGTATTACGCAAACAACCCGTCGTATCTTGACCAACCTGCATTAAACCCAAACCTCAATTGTCTTTGTTTTCAGGGAGGTCTCTATCAAATCTACCAGCGCGCAGCCTTTCTGCAAATTTCCTGAAGCAGCGCGCGGTGCTGGTCGGGCCGGGCCGAGCCCGGCGGGGCCGGGCGTCGCAAAGTCATCGCAGCGGCGTGGCGCAGCGGCGTCGCCATCGACGCCGGTGGCGGCGGCGGCGGCGGCAGACAGCACGTGAGATAAGAGGAGGTGCGCGGAGGCGGCGGCGGCGCGGGGCCTTACGTAACGAGGCGCTGTGCTGCGCCGTGCTGCGCCGTGCTGCGCCGCGGTGCGCCGCGTTCGCGGGCGGGAGGCCCTCCAGCTCGCCAGGCAGCGCGCTGGCCGCACGGCCCGGCGCGGCGCGGCGCGGCGCGGCACGGCGCGAGCGCGCGCGAAAGTGCTTCCAAGGCTACTAGGTCAGTGGGTCGTGCAGTCAAGGCGGCCCGGTCCCTACACTCGTCTCGGAACTACGTTCGTTTTCACTAGCGCCACCGCCCACCCGCCGCCGCGTCTCCGCACGTTCGTGCTCACGTACAACGGGGAGGATCAGGGACGACCGCAGCCGGGGAAAGCCACGATTTGTTGGGACCCCATGCTTGGCGACAGGATATCACTCCGGAAGGAACTTCTCTGTCTGAACGTACAATGAGTTAGGAACAACCAAAACGTAAGTTGAAACAACGTGTGTTAGTTTTCCCAAGCTATTTTGTCATATCCTGACAGACGCCTTCTTCGTCTCTCTTTTCTTCAGCAATTTGGGGACACATCTCTCACGCCCGACCCCCCTCCGCCATATTTCTGATAATCGTATGCAATCAATTTGCGGTTTCCTGGGCGGCAGTCAAGGAGCGAGAGTGCCTTTGAAATAAAAAAAAGGAGAGTCTGTGCGAGAAATTGTCTGTCCCACCTCATCGAGGCTGTTCGCGCAAAATGTGACGCAACGTAACGCAACAACGCTAGTGAAATCCACGAATGACGCGAACGCTGAGAGTGAAGGAAAATACTCGAGATGAAAACCTGCGGCTAAGTGTAACCCCTTTTATACTGAGTTTAACTACGATAGTGTTTAGAGTGAATCACAATCACCCGGAATGTTTCTGCAATGAAGTGTATTCCTTCTAATGGTTGCTACTATCAAAATATGTACTAACCATCGTATCCTTCTAAACATCATTCTACTTAATTATTTTTAAGATTTTAAAAATTATTACAAAATTATAAGTTCCAACTTATTATTCTATAAGGATTATAATACTATCTATATATATTATATAATGGAATGACATTTACAAGCAAACCGCGTTCCGAATAAACCGCGTTCCGAGTAAACGGCATTTTCACATCAAGTACATCAGTTTTTGCCTGATATTTGCAATACACAGCCAAAATTTCGACCTAGTCCAGTGAGCATCTGAGACGCCTTGGGCCAAGCGGAGGCCGGACGCCGTCACTGGGATCGATCCCACGAGAGTAGGGGCGCGAAGAAATCTCAATTGACGTCACGGCATACATCATGTGCAGACAACTCTCTATCGCGAATGCGCGAATAATCACTGAGAAAGACAATGCACCAAGTACCTCGAGCATTCGGTTCTCTTGCAACCGAACACTGGAAAACGGTGTAGCTACGAGCTAATTCCCGCGAACCTTCATCCGAGGAGCACGTCGAACATTAAAGAAATAATCCCAAATCTCTTATACATGTAGTGTTTTTCATGACCCATGCCATCATAATCAAAATTTTTCCAAAAACCTTTTGACAAAGGAAAAAAAAACACGTCGACAGAAATGGTGTCTTCTTTCTACTTCCACATGCCTGTGGGATTATATAATTGGGCGATACTTTAAAAATACTAAAACAATGTTTTTTCGTCCTTTCCGATCGCGCTACATCCCAGGTCGACATAACAAGCGCGAACTCTGACAATTGAAGGGATCTTCGCGTGACATATTAATAAATTATTTTCATGTGAAAGTTACATCAGACTGAGTCATAACATTGAATGTGCATTCCCTTGTGCAATTAGTCACACAGATAATGTTGCAGTTTAACGCTTCTGTATCAGCCTAGTGGTCTGCAGCAACAAAAATGATGCAAAGTAGCACATAAACTGGTCAAGAACATCAAATCAAGTATCCTCATATAACATTAAAACAAATAAAATATTTTAAGAAAAATATTCTTAGCAAATAATGCAATAATACAGTTTAGTCTATATGCAGTTCAACAGTCCTTTACATATCAATAATATCAAAAAAGTTACTATTCCGTATACCACAAATAGTAAATATTTAATGGCAGATTCCTTGGGCCTTTACTGTTGCATGACGTCAGCTGTGTCGGAAGCGGCGACGCACTGAGAATGAGAATAGTCGTTATGCGCAGAATGAGAACAGGCGGAGAAACGCAATCAATACATTTTCATTTTTCAGTCAAAATCAAAGCTGGGTCTTTGTTTTTAATTATTGTTTCCGAGTTCCTGGATAACTAACAGACACTTCACACATGGCCCGAGGCTGCATAGTTTCCTTTCAATTTCAGCGCACACTGCAGATAAATAATGTAGATATTAATAAATGCGAATCAGAATTGAGAATTTTCTTGCGAGCTTAATAACATACGCAATTATATATTCAATACTGTTTCAACTACTGAATTACAATGCACTGGATCACGGAATATTTATGCATTGAATAAAGAACAAAAGAAATCGAGCATTGTCAAGCAACATATCCACCTGCTGAACAACTGGCTAATCCCAATACTTACATGATAATATTAGTTTTCACAACAATGAAAGTTCATTTCATATGGGGGGTTTGAGACATGGTGTTAATTATGAATCATATGCGAAATTTCAGAACCTTGTATTTGCCACGGTTCTCTTTGAATTTTAACCCATTAAGGTAATTATATAAAGCAGGAGAATATAGGATATTGATAATAAAATACTTTAATACGTTTGTATTAGAAATCGTTCATAAAAACACAACCAAACTGGAGACCAAGTGCTTTATATTTGGGTCATCAATAACTTGTTGCATTCTACAAGTGCAAGGAAAATGAAAAACAATGCCCCGAGCATTGAAAAGTTTTCATACTGAACAAATAAGAATATTTCAGTATCTTGCACAATCTTACAGACAGGAGAATGTAGTTCAGAAGTGCCCAACATAAAATTATTACCACTTTTTCACGTGATTCTGAAAAATACAGATGGTTTAAAAAAGTTACTACAGAGAGTTGTGCTAAAAGTGAATCGAATTTTCCTCTTTTCCTGCAAAGGTCAACCTGAAAATCTCGTCCTTTGGCAAGAAAGAGGACGTTGTAATATTATAATTGAATTCAATGGAATTCGTGTGTTTCAGATATTATATTCGAAATGAATGATTTAATTGTTTCTATATATTGTTATGACTAGCCCTCTCAATTTTTACGAACTCGAATACTACGTTTACGAATATAGCATGATACAATGATTTGTGAAGATTGTCAAGGCAGATAATAAGTAAAGAGAAAGTTGTGACATATTGCAAAAAAATTATGTTGAGCTTTTGACGGAAATACACTTTAGGAAGTCCGCCATTGCGATAAAGTGTTGTATTTTCCAAAACGTCTTACTGAGAACTACGCTAGTGCTTTAAACATAACCAACATTTTCACAGTATAGGATTGATTTGGCCGGTCGCGAGACCATGAGAATTTCAAAAGCATATTATTATTTTGGGGAGTACTTATATGAAGCCGCTATGATATTTTTAAAAAATTCTTACAAATAGTTGCATTTTCTTTATTTTTACTCAAATAGAGGAACGTACATTTACAACATGGTATAAGGCTGATTTTCATCCAAACCTCTGAATTTTCGAAAATTGCAGTAGTTCAACTCTCTTTTACCCTGTCCTAAAACATTACTAAATCTTTGTATATTTTTTTTCATAATATGATCTAATCATCAAAATTATATCTATACATGATGCTCAATTTTGACAAATGAGTATTTTGTGACGTTAAGTTAAATTCTGTCAATTTCCTATAAATACTAAAGATTTTCTCAAAAACTTGCCCCATTTGTTCTTTAATATTTATGCAAGTATGGAGATGGTCTGAATTATACACGAACCATTTTCATTAAAACATTTCTAAAATTTAAATATATATATTTTGTGAATGCGTCTGGGCATATGAACCCGGCGGCGGAATGGCAAGAGAGCTCGCGGCAGAAACCTCTATCCTCTAGTACAAATTTCAGCCCGGGCAAATTATTTTTGCCTTGGAATCACTCGCAAAGAGATGTGGTGGATCAACGAGGCCATAGTGAGCCGCCCGATAAAACATACGCAATCGAGTTCACATATGCGAAATTTCGGGACGGGTTCGCTTAGAATTATGCTACGTAACCTTCACAAATAGTATGAGAAAGTGTGTGATGGAGAAGCCCCAATAGTTTAATTTTAATCAAACTTCAATAATCAGAAAATACGTAGTAATAGCGAACATTATCATAACTGTAATAGCTAATATTTTTCAGAATTTTCCAATCTTTTTCTAGGACCAGTTTCGTTAAAGGATTTAGTACCTTCACGCCAGAGCATAAGTTAGGAGCCAGTAAAACGGGCAGTTTGCGTCTGGCCGCGATCTTACCTTCTTCTTCCTTGTCTTATCCTCACCCCTTACACATAGACACACACTCACTTGCACTAACATGCACTACACTACCACACATGCCGGGAGGGTCGGGAGCTAAAAGCTTGTCCCAGTTGGGGAGGTGCCCTGCTGGTGGGAGAGACCTGGCTGAGGAAATCCCGCTAGCCGTAGGTCGGCGCCGGATCTCGCCATACAGCGGGGAAAAGATCACCACCATCACCACCGCATGTCGAGCAAAAACATGCCCTACACTTACGAAAATAATGACCCTGGTAGTTGACCTGCCTGGAAGCACTAAACAATCAATCAAATTTCCTACAAGTATGGAAATACATTGCTTCCTGAATTTGAAACGTAAGAAGACATTTTCATCAACCACGATATTTGTGAAAATGTGTGAATATTCAAGTAAATGAAACAAGCATTCGGAACTGCGTAAACATAAGGGAATTTCGATAAGAACACAAATGCAATAAATAATGTAGGCCTCCCCTGCGGCGTGGCGGGGAGCCCGAATTGGCATGGCCGAAACGGCAGCAGCTCGGAGGGTTGCCCACGGGCGGGGCGGGGCGAGGCGGGGCGGGGAGTGGGAGGGGCCGACCGCTGCGCGTGGGGCTGCGTCGATGACGACGATGGAGCCACATTTACACCGCGATCGCTAAACTTGTAATGAGGCCATGGTTGCCCTCAAAGATGCCAGCGCGCGGCCCAGATGGCGTCGCGCATCCTCTTCAATCGCACAAATAGCAACAAGAGAAGTACACGCTTAGGGTAGTGGGAACTAGCACGGGCGTCAAGGTAATGCGCACTTGGGAAGGTCACGGAGTACTCCCTTGGAAATTAAAATACGCCCCAACAGAGGTTTTTAATACAACATTAATGATTGTATACACTTATGAGATACAACACGACCAAGTCGTACGTATTGAAGTCTGAAGATTATAATTTTAGGGTTTCCAGACGTACTCTTAAAAGAGTACAAGTTCTCCTTTGGACGGTACCATCTTTTGTACTTCCTCTTTTTCAATAGTGTACTCTTCGAGGTCTTATATTTTTCATCATTCCTATAAAGCATTTTATCTTTGAAACGTATAAAACTTCTTGAAAATCATTATATTAATTTTCTACATAAATATTTCAGTGTTTCCAACATTTTTTTCTCCTTCGCACTGTTTATACAGTTTTAAAAATATCCCTTAACCACTATTTGTATCTGTAAAATATAAAACAACAACAACTTTTTGTAAAGGTTTTATTCTTGAAAATTTACTTTGAATTCCCAAAAAAGTTTAATCTAAAATTTATTTAAAAAGTGCTAATGAAAATTGATGGAATCCTACTTCAGACCGCAGAAATGAGTAAGGTATTATTATTGGAAGAATACAAAAATCATAAAATGAAAAAATACAGATTGTCTTTCCTGACAAATGACGAAAACATACTTTTCTTAATCTTCGATACAAGGTATGTACTTTTTACTTTCTCGTTCCCACTTACGCAGTAGAGAGAAAATTACGTAATGCTGCCCGAAGAAACGGCGAGTTTTCGGCAGAAAAAAATCATTACAAACTCCTGGAAAGTGGACAAATCCAGTTGTTAGATTTAGAAAAGAAAAATCCTCTAACACATGGTGTAGCCAAAATTTATGTTTTGTGGGTCCTGCATACCGAAAAATCTAATGACGGCAAAACGTCTGTCTGTGAACAACGTCAGGGGCGAAACCGTTCAGCCGATTTTCTCCAAAATTGATATTCCCCAATCGGTCTGACTGATGTCGCTGCCACTCGAATTTGAAACCGATATTTTATTTTTGGAGGCTACTTTACATGAAGCCCCAGGACATTTTCAAAAAATGGCTTCATAGTTTTTGATTAAATTTTATTGTTGCATTGTATGAAGGACGTTTAAGGGAATGGTGCAGGGCTCATTTTCGTTAAAATCACTCATTTTTCGAAAATTGCAAAAATTCAAAATTTTTTCGTCGTCTTTCTACAACTACAATTATGAAGTTAGAGATTTCCTCCAGAAATCAGTTTCTTAAAGATGGTGTAGCCAGAATGTACGTTTGTGGGACCTTGATACAGTGACATCGAATGACTGCAAAACGTCTATCTGTCCGCCTGTCCGTCCGTTCGACCGTCCGTCTGTGAACAATGCTAGAGGAGACCCGTTAAGCCGATTTTCTCCAAAATTGGTATTCCCCAATCGATATCGATCTGGCTAATTTCACGGCTCCTTGAATTTGAAAGATATTTTTATTTTGGGAGGTACTTTACATGAAGCCCCACGTCATTTTCCAAATTTTCAACAAAAAAAATTGCTCAATCGTTTTTAATTCAATTTAGTTTTTGGATAATGGCTAGAGAATGGAATTCGTTAAAATTCCAGATTTTTCGGAAATTGCAAAAGTTCAAATTATTTTCGGAGCCTTCCTAGAACTAAAGTATTAAAGATAGAGACATTTCCCTTAATTAAATCTGTTCCTTAAAGACAGATTTTGAAATAAGACACGTACAAATTTTCGAAAATTTGAGTGCTTTTCGAGTAAGTACGGGCGAGAAAGTACGTGCTATTTTAGCACCATTAGTCTTCTACCTTGATCTGGTAACCTTACAGGAGTTGTATTTTGCACCACTTTTCTTGCTTATAAATATGAAAAGTGCGCATATATACAGATCATGGATTGTAGTTTCGTTGATCCTTTACACAGACATAGGTCCTGCGTCTATCACTGACACACCAATGTGTGTTCGTGCCAATTCTCTGGTCACGTATGTTTTGCCAATCAAAGAATCCCTGCAGATCACATTGTGTTCATTTGCAAAGGGCTATGGTATACTTGGGGTGTTTCGGCACATCACAACCTACTGGCTATTCCTTACAAAAACTACACTTCACGAAAAAAACAACCAAAATACAAGAATTTTGTCAGACCTTTGATTACTTCAACGTTACCCTAGCACGCTATTAAACTCAGTAAGGTTAGAAGCGGCGAATCTCAACTACCTCCCCTCTCCACAGTTTCCACTAATAGTACCACTAACGGTTTCCACGTCGAAAAAACATTCACGACCCAATTCAACAATTCTGAATAGGAATGTCTGGTTTGTATATTCTCAACTTTTAAATATATACCTTCGGCATTGTAAAATATATAGAGAATCTGACTTCATAAATACGAGAATTTGCAAGCAAATTTATTAGATCCCCAAGTTTTCATCATCAGCTTGGTATTTCCCTGTTAGTTTACATTATAATTAATTCATTTTTAATTAATGTATGTTGATGGTTGAGAATTGTTTGTGCGTTGCACCTTCGGTATTGTTGCATGTTATAAACCGTATAACGTATATTGTTGTATGAGACGTATGATTGGTGTGCGACAACTGTATGTGTGTGTGTGAGCGCGCGTATGTATTCGTTGTGGATTGAGTGCCATATGAGTGTATATGTATCTCTTAAATTAAGTGATATTTGATGATTTGTACATAATTCATACAGATTTTCTTTCAGTTAGCTCTTTGAAGTATGTACAGTTCGGGTCCCTGATATCAGCTCTGTGGTTACCTTTACAGTTTTCAGACAGCGGGCTTTTATTCTTCTTTGGTATCTTGACTGAATAGTGTGTGTCAGCGCAGAACGCGCAGTCGTGTTGGAATTATTTTTAGCGTAGCTAATTTCCATACTCTTTCACATTGCAAGTGCCTTTTTGGATGTTTCGTCTTTCTACATTACGTATCAGTTGGCACGTACAACTGGTTTGTATTCTCTTATGACAGTATTGACGGATTAGTTTGTGTAGATTTTGTACAATGTTATTTCGTACGTCAATTTCATTTTGGAAGTTATAAATTGTATTGGGTTATTAAATTTAATTCGACTGTAATGGTATGTGGTTCAAACAACTACTGAAGTTATTTCTATATTAATACGCACAATAATACATTATATTATAACTTTATTGTTATTATTGATGATATCGCGACATAATGAATTGTAGAAACCAAACTTTCTTAATAGGCTGCATGTGTTATGAACTGAGGTGTGATCAATTGCTCTTCCACAAACCGAACTTAACAAGAATTGACAGAGATTAATACGAAATGATCATTCATAATTTCAAGTATACTAAAGAAAAATTTGCTTGTTTGCATTTCCCTTTGGTGATATGCTGTTTTCAAAATATACTTAATTTGTGAGAACTTGAATTACTTGTATTCATGCAAGTAAAAACCTACAAGGCATAGGATGCAGCTCTTGGGCAAAAGTGACTCCTGAAGCGCGTTATCTTGATAAGAGAGGTATGTTATCTCTCATCCTTGCCATTTTCATGGTAAACACTCCCGCACGATGCGTAGTTCCGTAACCCTCTCACGAAGAACAAAATTCTTTCGTATCTGTGAAAGGATATTAGACACTTAAACGCTGGCGTTGTATTTTTCCAATACAATATTGAAAATTATACTTCAACGAGAAAATAGGATAAAGTACGATGAAAGTAGCTTACCTATCTTTCCACTCCATTATTACGTCACAACGTTCCCAAACAAATTTCAACAGTACTTACATACAAGGGAATCATTAACATCATTACTATTACCATTAGCTACACAATTGTTTCGTTGAAATGGTACCCTGATTACGCTATGTGATTGCTTCCTTTTCATTCAAATGACGAAATTCCGGGGAAACCTTTATTATCCGGCCCCTTTGATCCGAAATACAAAAACAGCTTAGAGAAGGGCTCCAGCTGTGGTCAATGGGAAAAGCACGCAAATCACATTGTTAATTATTCACATCAAACTACAAAATAAATCCATATCAACCTTTTAATAGATATCAGCACGAAATCTGCCAATGTACTTCATCTCATATATACTAAAGCATGTTCATCTCGCAGCTTTATCTTTCTAATTTTTTTTATGCCTTTACATGGAAGTACCCAAAGTGGATATACCCAAAGAACAGAGGGTCGCAAGTATAGTCGAACTCAATGCTTCACTCCGGGTCGGACATGGCAATTAAATTAAATCAAAATTATTACTTATTGGTGTGGTGAGTGTATACCTAAATGAATGAATGAATGAATGAATGAATGTGTCTGGTGGAGTTAATTATAAATGGAATTACACACAGGAAAACTCGAAAATATGCACAACTTTTTCAGGAATCATATTACATTAGTCAATCTCAAGCACATGTGCCACAATGCCATAAATAACGCTGTATTATTATTATTATTATTATTATTATTATTATTATTATTATTATTATTATTATTATTATTATTGTTGTTGTTGTAATTAATGTATTTCACACAATAAAGTCTGGAATTTCACACGCGTACAACAATTACGGGTGTGGTCATTCTTTCGGAAAGTGAGCTTGAGTGTTCGTTAAAACAGGCAAACCCACGCACGAAATCACCACCTCCTCCTCCTCTTCTGTTATCAAAAGATCTAGAAAAGCTATTAATAGGATTAAGTCCAATTCTGGGATAAATTCCAGATCATCAATTTGTTTTCTAAAGAAATACTTAAGCGCGGAACAGTAGTTGATAGATTATATAATTAAAAAGCTCTTAGACAAAACTAATTCTGCTCAGTCGCTTTCATCATGGACATCAGTCAAACCTTTGATAAAGAGTGACTTGGGTCTTCTTTAAAAAATGAAAAAAAGTCGATGGTACATATCTATAGCTTTTATTTGAAAAATACAATATTTCAGATGAATTTCATAACGAACTGTCCACTTTTCACGTAACTGAATCTACCGTTCCCCAAGGAGGTGTGTTGTACCTAATCTTGTGGTTACCTTCACCGCTAACAAACCACTATCTCAACCGCAACGTACGCAGATGACACAGGTATATTGGTTACCAATACATCAAAATTCCTTTTAATTCATCCAATAAAATGTCCACATGGTTCACGAAATGGTGACAAAAAATGAAACTGAATCAACATAGACAACTTCACTGTAAGAAAGAATACTTGACCTGCCGATAAAATGGCCAATAAAACTACCACAAACTGAAATAATCAAGTACCTAGGTCCTAATTTCGATTGAAGACTAACCTGGAGAACTCGCATTATGAAAAAAATCGGACAACGATTATAAAAAACTACTGGGTGGCCGGCAGGAAATCATCCCACTAAAAAATACTGAACTATGAGGTAATATTTAAGCCGGCATGAACCAAGGAACTGCAACTGAGGTGAACAGCTAGCCATTCAGACATTAAAATTCTACAGAGATTTCAAAGTCCTACTATTCATAAAAATTGCGCATAGTAATTGCGCATAGGTTTGTAACAATACTTTGCATTCGGATTTGGAGATACCGATAATCACAGTATGCAGCTAAAAATACGAAACACCGGTTACATCAGCATATACTTTCTCGTATTATTTGTAACGCTTACATAGAATTATAGTAAACGCGCAAAAATACTTCGTCGAAAAAGAAACCACACTCGCCGACATTTTTACGTTCCTTGTTTTGTTTTTCGGTGGGTTGGTATCCTTAGCACGTACCATCGAATCTTGTGGGAAATGTAATTTAACTAATGAAAATAATTAAATTACAATTCACACGCTATCAAATGGAACTCTTAGTGTCAGGGACGCCAATGATGCCTGCGATGTCAGTTATGCGGTATTGCTCCTTTACCGACGATGTGGCAGGGCTGGGCCGCGAACCTAGACACCTAGATTCAGTAAACGGCGTCCTTACCGGTTAAGTAACGAGACCATTTCTGAAGTGATACACGAAGTACTGATATAAATGGTTCCCTTTTACGCATCAGGAAAAACAGAACGAAAATCGGGCCTTCCCGGTTTTATAAATATACTTTCGAGCAAAAAATTTAAAGAAAGTGAATGGAACCATTTCTGAGTAAACTTTAAAAATGTCTAGGCTTCAAGTAAAATATTTCCCAAAAATTAAAACATTTGTTTCAAACAGAAGGCACCGGAACATCACACACATAGCCCGGGAAAAATCAAATTTTGTGAAAATCCTGTGAACGGTGTTTGAACTAGCGTTGTTCACATACACAGGCAGACATGGAGAGAGAGTTGCAAGGAATATCCTGGACAATCAAGAAGTCCGAGAACTAAAACGACACAAACTCCGATCTCCGCGATATATTCATAATTGTGTGATAATGTACTTGAATCAAAGTTGACAGACTACGTGAATATTGTACTTAATCAGCAAAAATTTTGTAATCAATGCATTCATTACCATTAAGTCTTTGCAAATGAGAAAAGTTGTCACAGAACACTTCACACTTGTTCCATATAATCATTCACCGAATATATTATTGACTAAAAACATAACGACGACTGCGTGTTATGTATGTAGATTCGTTGCATCCAAGTGAAGGCAATCTAGTGCGCTCCCAGGGTCGTTTACGGAGTCATTCCTGTGAACATTTACAACGATACTATCGTTTCTTAATTAAGCTTCCCCTAGATTGCAACTTCATAGGTGAGGCTGGTAAATTTCTGGAGCTTCTCTTTATGTTTTGACCTATATAGCGTGTATTAGCGAATAGAATTCAAGAAAGAAAGCCTGCTTACGGTTTCTGGCGAATGTTATGTCTGGATTGTTACAATATACTTCGCTTATGATAAATTATGTATTATTATAATTTTTGAGTACCCAACGCTTAAATAAGTCTTTAATATTATGTAGAAGTAGACTTTGGCCTTGTCCAAGCGCTAATATACTGTGTACACCATAAACGCAAACGCAAACGCAAAGCGCATTTTTTTTAAATGTTTCGATCCCACAATATCGCGTCACTAAAACTATTGGCCAAATGTTTATTACATCATCTGCAACGTCGGCTGATACATACAGTAGACCCTGGAGACCTCGATGTTCTCCAGGGTGGGCCTTTAATGAATATTTAATTTAAAATATATTATTTTTACATATTACAATTCATTTAATTCCATAATATTCATTAAATATAAAAAAGATAACTCTCTATTTAGGTAATTGTAACATGGACAATTATAATGAGCTGTGTACCGAAAATCTTTGCAGTGGATGAGAACATTTTCTTTTGGATTGATTTCCAGCAGTTGGCAAAATCCCCCCCCCCCGAAAAAGTAAAAACTCCTTTAAAACCCACAAATACTCTTCATAAATATTTGATTATTTAAAATCTGATCTAATATTGAGGAATAGATTGCATTAAAAAATAAGTCTCTATCTTTGACGATTTAGTTGTAAGAGGCGTCGAAAACATTTTGAACGTTTGCAATTTTCGAAATTCCGAAGATTTCATGAAAATCGGTCATAAGCGGAATTATTAAGCGACCTTCGGTCTATTCCTGCAAAAAAACTAAAAAAGAAATTGAAGCTGTCATGAGAAAATTGTTTATTATATGTTACTTTCTCTTTTACGACTATACAGGGTAGAGATTTAATGCAGCAAGAAAAAGTGCTAAATTTTCGCCAGAAAATGGATCCAATCCACACAAGTTTATTTCGAAAAAGTAGGTGTTTTTGCGCCTAAGCTGGAAAATTATATTCTAAAATACGTGGTGCAGTCCCAATGAACACTTTGGGGTTCACGATACTACTCACAACGTGGTTTTCGGCAAACTTTAGCAGCTGCCTAACCGTCCTGCAACAACAACTAGAGGATTTTCATCAAAAATGATATTCCCCTATCGATCTGGCTAATATCGCGGCTTCTCAAATTTGAAATGTATTTATTTTGTGATGTCTTTTCATAACCTCGCCAACGCAAATTAGTTAAACTACCCATAGTTTGATAAAAAATGTAGCCGATATTAAATATTAATTCTTAAAAACCGATTTCAAATTTTAAAAAAATCACTGTCGTTATAGGAGGGGGTCGAAAAATTGTCAACTCTCGCAATTTTTGAAAATACAGTGTTTTAATAAAAATCGGACTTTCCCCTTTTTTAAGTGTAGTTTCCTCTATTCGTGAACAGAAGGTAGCAAGCCATTGTAAGGTGTCTTCGAGAATATTTCACACACTAACAGGTCCGCCAGCGCGCCTTGGTAAAGCAGGAGCTGGCAGCAGCGCGCGAGGCGGAGTCCGAAGGCTGTTGGATCGAATTTCGAGAAAGCCATTGCTCTTCGCCATATAATCGTGGCATGACTGGCTCTTCGTATCACCACGTACTCTAGATTAATAGTTATTCGATCCATAAGCATCATCTATCACAACCATTCATTCTCACGATCGACCTACCATCCTCATCATTCAATGAATGGCAAAGGCAAGCTACCGGTGATCACCTTCCCTTAGCGGTCTTATAGCCACTGCTTGCTCCCTCGCCTCGCTAAGAAATGAGTATAGCACTCATCACATCACATGGGAGATTCCCTCATCGATTATGCGATGAAATATACGGTAATTACAAAAATAACAGAGCACACTGAACACTGAATGCGGAAATATTCGAACTACCTACCATTTAGGCGAATGACTGTTCAACAATTAAACCGCTCCGGCTTGAACATCATTCTCATTGCTAGGAAATGTCACTACCCGCGGTCGGGTTTGGAGTTGCGGTACCGCAGAAGCCGTGGCGGGGAATTGGAAACTCCAGCCCGGGTGCCCAGTGGCTCGGTGATACATCGCGAGCAGAAAGGCGATTGCAGCGAGGAGGCGGGAGGGGGCAGCGCGTCCTCCGGGTATAACAGTCCGGATGGCCTCCATTCAGGCCCCGGACTCGTCGTGGAGGTCCGAATACTCATGTGAATTGAGGAGGCAGTCGCGCCGGTGGAGGCGACTCCGCTACCAAACCAGACAGCTCGTAAGCACCCAGCTGGCGAAGCGATCCCACTCGGATTTTGGGTGGACGAAAGTGGCGTTCTGGGGCGTATCCAGATGCTGGCCTGTCGCTGTGGCTATGCACCCGAAGTGGGGTGAAAATGCGGATAAACGCTAGGTTCCCCTCCTTCTGGTACTTGCAACGCAGTTAGTAGACAACCGACTCACGATACGATACTATACTCTGTCACTACAGACGAGTTACTCTAAGGGACCATTTTGACAGGTAGGAAAACAAATAAATGCCACGCAGGGCGATGACAATGCAAGAGATGGCGATGGATCCTCTTGCAAATGAGCTAACTGTAAACGAACGCACTGGCAAAATGATTGAATGGACAAAAGCTGCAGCTTTGTTGCCAGAAGTGCCCAAACAGAGGATTCCAACGCGGTGCCATCTCCATCAGAGAACTTTCTGTAGCGGACACCCCAGGAAGTCGTGGACAATGACTGGAGGGCGCGCGCCGCGCCGCCCCCGACGCCCACTGCTGACGGCGCGACCGCTCACGCGGCGAAGGAGTCGCATCTCACCCCGTCAGCACAGCGCGCCGCAAACGTAACGGCGTAGCTCTTCTTCCTCAAGATGTTTACGCACGGGCTACGCAAACGCGCCTTCCTGCATAAGCACTCGATGCTATTGACCTTTCTCCTCGCATGCGTTGTTCCGCAGCGTTTAAAGCAATGGGAGCTCAGCAATTATTTTTATTTTTATTATTATTATTATTACCATTATTGTTACTACTATTACTATTATCATTATTATTATTCCGAACGCCGACCAGCAGATACAAATGAAACAAGTGCAAACCCAAATACTGTGACAGAAACGACTGATGCTTGTACCTTTTCGTAGATATGGACATTTTGCGCGCGACTTCCGTTGTCTTTAAGGCGGAATCGTTAAGCAATGCTCATTCTACGACGAATGAGAATACTTGAAATAATGATTAATGTGGCCCAATGAATATTTCTGACAACTGGCAACTGTTCAGACCACAAAAAATACTCAATACCGTACTAAACAAAAATTTTCAATGACCGTCAGTATAAGTTTATTGGAATAATGTATCTTAATTATAGGCAGTCAACCTCTTGAACATTCGGAATAATATGATTTATTTCATCAAGGAACTTCTCTTTACAGAAAAAATGCAGGTACGTTTCCCGGAGCAATCCGCCCGCTTCCTCATGTACATATACACTATGTGATCAAAAGTATCCAGATGCGTCCAAAATGGTGTTATGATGGGGTCGTGTTTTCATGGAGGGGACTTGCATCCCTTGTTTTGTGCAGCACTATCACGGCACAGGCGTACGTTCACGTTTTAAACACCTTCTTGCTTCCCACTGTTGAAGAGTAAATCGGGGATGGCGATTATATCTTTCAACACGATCGAGCACCTGTTCATACTGCACGGCCTGTGGCGGAGTGGTTACACGACAATAACATCCCTGGAATGGCCTGGCCTGGCCTGCACAGAGTCATGACGTGAATACTATCGAACACCTTTGGGATGTTTTGGAACGCCAACTTCGAGCCAGGCCTCACCGACCTATATTGATACCTCTCCTCAGTGCAGCACTCCATGAATAATGGGCTGCCATTCCCCAAGAAACCTTACAGCACCTGACAAAGTATGCCTGCGAGAATGGAAGCTGTCATCAACACTAAGGGTGGGCCAACATCCTATTGAATTCCAGCATTACCGGTTGAGGGTGCCAGGAACTAGCAAGTCATTTTCAGCCACGTGTCCGGATACTGTTGATCACATAGTGTAGCTATAAAACAAGTAATATAATATTATACAACTGTTAAGTCAAATTAGCTCTTAGCGTGGATTATTTGCAGGGTGCTAGCTTCCCGTGATCTCGCGTGTTCGTTTCCCGGTCGAAACAAAAGTAGAGTTGAACTTTTCTTTAAAATCGTCTCTGTTTCTAAACCTGTGTGACAAAGAAAAGCTCAGGCAGTCGACGTTCGCTAGTTGAAAAGAATACGTCATGATCACCACAGGAGTGAGGGAATTAAACTAGTCCCAGGCACGGGGAACTCCACTAGGTAGCCGACAAATTCGGCCAATCGGCCCCCAAAAATGGCAAATACACACAAAGTCAAATTATTACAAGAAATCATCAGCAGAAGATATCAGGATGAAAGAGGAATCAACAACACACGATATACGAATGAATGAGAGATTGTTCAAACCACGAACCCGAAACGTACGAGACTGCGTACGTAGCGATTTAGCAGTGTCTCAATTGACCGCAGTGGGATGAGACTCCGCTCTTTCATGAACTTCAGCACACAAGCTCGGTCTTTGCGCAAGCAATTGGTTTTCTGCTACGATGGGTTTCTCCTGCGATATAACGTGGCCAGAGCTGTCCTTGTTCATTACTCTCAACACAGGCATATTGAAGATGAAAAGGAGCTTTGTATGAAATCTCAGCGAGCGGTTGGGCCTCATAGCAAGTTATTTTCGCAAACGATCATGAAGTCTTTTGTATACTTGAACCCAGAGTGGAATCAATCATGAAGCATAGAGTAAGCCAGATTAAGGCAAAAACACCAGCAAAACAAGACTGAACAGAAATAAGTTCAAACGGGCTTGCTTCGAGCCACCATCTTGGCAACATTCTACACTATTTCATAAAAACTTCCTTTAAAATTTACTACTCCCAATTTGTTTTTAAGAGTTTTTCCCAAAAATAAAGACCCCATTGTCATAGATTTTTTGACGGGGTGTTACTTCCAGAAGTTTAACCTGTGGAAACATTCTAATCCTCATGAGACCCTTGATTTTATTAGGAGTTAAATACAATAAAACATTTAGCATTGCACTCAAATACTTTGGACAAACGGTTTAAATATACTCTTTTAATATCAAGTTTTTTAATAAAAAGTTATGTTAACTTCTGGCACATACGAAGAGCATTCGTACATCAAAAAGGGACTTGATTCCAGGGAGCAATGGTAGCAAAATCTTGTTATATTCCAAAAGACATCTACGAACCTAAAGAGAACCAAATGATATCATTTCTTTTGTTTTTTTGTTCGACCGTTCCATATATTTAGAATGGATGTGTATCTTTCACACGCCACAGTAAGTTTGAGAAACAGTTGGCATTGTTAGAAGCTGAGGTATTTGTAATACATCACTATGGCCAATAATCATAACTCTCCTCACGCTTGTGCACAAGTATACTCGTTTGTGCGGTCTCCATTCCATCATGGACATGAAGTACTCGAAACTATTGCGAGTACAAAGTACCGAAATAATATTAAACAAGAACCGAAATATAACTATCATTTCCCCGACGATTTTCCACAATTACACACCGGTCATGAGCAGTTCTCAAGCTCCTACGCCACATAGGCAGGCAAGATTAAAGAGTTGAAGGATGGAGGATGAGAAAGACGCAAGTTAACATCCATGCCCAGGAGAGATTTCAACCCGCGCCCCTTCGTGCCATGACCGCCACTGCGCACCGATAAACGGAACCCAACTGCAAAATGTTCATTGTTCAAAGTTGATTTGAAAATCAGTTTTTCAAAGCTGTTTTGTCGGATGTGTGAAAGCAATATCGTTATCATCTGCCTGGTTTGTTAAATAGTCGAACAACGGCTCAGATAAAAGTCAATTTCGATGAATCACCTATAATTACTTCAACACTCCAGATTTACTGAAAACGAAATTCTACACTCTACTATTATATTTTTTATTTCGGGGAATCTTTATAGAGTATAAAATGTAAGCTGGAAAGAGACTGAAACAAGAAGAAAAACATAATTCATTCATTCAAAATGCAAAAACTACGATCTTGTCATTTTTATTCACATCTCTCTCGCATGTCGTGATTGTTCGGAAAGAACCCGTTTTAAGCATTGAGAAAGCCTTGAAACGGCACCACAATCATACAATTTTGGTTGGACAGCTTTTAAGAAGAAATTTAATCTCGTCCCCTGGTGTGCTCCAAAAGGCCCTTAAGAATGCGATGCAAGTCCTCTGTTCCCGTGATATGTATCCTTGAAGCCCGAGGTCGGGGCGGAGGCGGGGGCGGAGGGAGGCAGGGAGAGGCCACGCGCCGCAGGCGTCCGCCGGCCACCCCCGCGTACGCAGCCACGCGGCCGGGCCTCCGCCCCCGAGCCACCCTCCCTAACCCCATGACCCACTTCGGCCGCCCTGTCCTGACCTGACCCGAAAGAGAGGCGCCGTATTGACCCACAACCGTCCTGACCCTGCCCGACTTCGCCGCGGTGGCGGCGGCACGCAACGTGCGGGGTAGCGAGCGGCCAGCTTCGATCGGCGCCGCCCGACCGGTCCGGGGGTTTACTGCGCCGACTCGGCCGCTTCGCCCGCTTCGCCCGCCCCGGCCCAAGCGCCCATGCGCCTCCGCAGGCCCGGGGCCCGGGCTCGCGGCCCGCGCTTCCTCCCGCCGCCAGCCCCCGCCGGCCGCCCCCGCAGCGATTGGCGCTAGGTGGCGCTCCTCGTAGGGCTTCCTACACGTATTCGCTTAACGATCACAATGGAGCTGAATGGCGGCGCTGCAAACAATATCAGGGCAATATTGAACCCCGCGGCCTGGCCCGGGCGAGGGCCATTGACGTTCACCTGCTCCCACCCGACCACGCCCCCTCGCGCTGCGCCAACGCCGCTCCAGCCTCCGCTTACCCATCCACCCTCCACCCCGCTCCCGCCTTAACTTGGAAATGTACTTATGGCTTCTCGTTATAGGAGAACACAACAGTTCCCAGCCCGTCTCTCGATACTTCACCGCCAATCGTCCCTCAAAACTGTAAACACTTATAATGTTTGAATGTTATTTCTCACCAAAACGTATTGCGATATGAATTATTTTCACGATCGCATTATACAACCGTGACACAAATTACAAAATGCACGGCATTCAAGCAGAAGATTCGGTTCAATAAATCCCTGGTCCGACCACATCAAACACGATCCCTAGACAGTCTCGACAATCCACGACAGCGTTGCGAAATGGCGAGGAACAATCGTTGACGAAAAATCGATTGATGATGATCGATTTAGAAATGTTGGAACTAGTAAACTGAAACGATATGGGGGAAATACAAGAAACCCATAATGCAATGCATTCTGCCCACCACCAATTTCAATTGAAAGGTCAATAATTTGATATACTCGAATAAACAATGCCATTTATGATTACAGATTCACCCGAAATTACCGTCAGCTACACAATAAATAACAAACCTTTGGGGCAAGAATTAAAGAAGCCCCTGTAATCAAAACCAGGCGTACGTTCATCTTGCTGAAAGAAAACCCAGAAAATGGAATTGTCAATACTTGGGGGGGGGGGGATATCTGGAGTGCTGCTCACAATTTCCAGTAGTAGTTGCCTCGTCAATGTTGCATTTTGCAAATGATATCATTTAACCGAATAAATTACACAGAGTTGGTGTCACTTTTTAAAAACAGAACGTAACGAGCTCTGAACCCAAGCGTGTGAAGCTACAGCACAAAACGGACATAGCGCATCGGTGAATATTCAATACAAGAACATTGTCCATTAAACTGGAATCATAACTTGTTTTCTTCACATTTTAAACAGATACGAAGGTAAACATGGAATTTGAAATGAGATATCAAATGAAACAACTACACGATTATTTGATTTAAAAGCAAAAAGAAGTAGAATTCACCACGTACTTTTAAATGGCAATACAATTACAAGGCAATGCTCTAAAAATTGTAGCTAGGGCGATACCTACTAGTAACTAGTAAAAACATATGAAATACATTTTCATACTTGAACATCATTCTTAATTCATTCCCAGAGACACAATATGAACAAAGAGTACTAAATACAATGTTATCTTACTAAGTATGAAACAGAACAATTTTTCCTCAAAAGTGCTCACCCACCACCAGACGTATATTGGGTAAACGGCATACTCTTCAATGAAATTGTTGCTATCATTCATTAACTATTAAGGAGCACAAACAATATGTGGATATATAACTACAATTCCAAATAAAAGTTAAACATAAAAATATGTAAAATCACTACTAATAATTATAAAAATGCACTTAAAAGTTAAAAATAACACTTTTGAAACACACTTAAGAGCCACTCAAAAAATGTGTTCGCACAATTTAGCCTCTTCTAGCCCCTCCCTTGTAAGACTCACAAACCTCCCCGAGGGGAACCCACCTGCAACCTTTCTTGAGAAAAAAAATACTTAATTAAAAATTGCTTTACTAATATATTTTAAGACAAGTTTACAAAATTTAAACACGGGATACATTTTGAATAGGTTTATAATTTATAGTACTTGCAAATAATATTACAACTGTGATGAGAACGTTCTGCGCCGTTTACGCGAAGTCGGTTATAAGTAAATTCTGTTGAGTAGTTCACTTATTTTAGATACAGACTTTCCACAGATAGTGAACGATTGATCAGATATACACCATCTTGCGAGTTCTTTTCAGCAGACTAACCCCGAATTAACAAGAAATCGATAAGCTTTTCACGGCATCCTTACTGTAAAACATTCGTGTTAGATAGGCAGATCGCAAAGCACGGAAAGAGAGATAGATAGCACACAGCTAGAACCTTTATCCGTAGTAGATCGCGAAGGAATGGGAAGAGATTGGCGTCTTAAGCATATAGGTAGCAGTCATACATAATTATGCATTAAAGGCTTGCACTACTTCCACATGCGTGTAGTCGATCATTCGAGGGTGACACCCAGTACCGATTCCTCTTGTGATCAGAGAGATTTCTCTGGTTGGCAACTGGACTTCTGAATTATTGCAAATTACAATCTGCTAATTATAATCAACCCTGCAAATCGCAACCGTCAAATTTAGAAACGAATAAAACGACGTACTATAAAAAATATTAGTATTACTACGACGTACTATGAAAAATATGAACAGTAACACATCAATAATATTATAAATTGATAACTAAAACAATTTTTACAAATTATGTAACATCTTCCACTCTTTAGATTTTTCGATTCCATAATCGAAGTTCCAGGGAAAATACTATCATTTTAGTTTGGAATGTTGAATATGACTTATGACAAGAACAAATTAATGTTCTCAACCTACTGTTGACGGCACACGGCGGACTGAATAATGATGTCATATACGAGATTCAATGAAGTTGTTCCCAAAAGAAGTTTTTCTAAAACGCGAAACTGAGTAACATTATTACTATATCTAGTATTTATAATATCGTTTAACGAATAATTTTGAATTAATCAATATTCTGCCTCAGAATTTTAGTTATAAATCTCCCGTTTAAATTTAAGCATACGCGCTCTTTTTTAAACGAATCAGTAGTAAATCTTTGGTATTTGAAACAGAAAGAATGTTGGGAATTCGTACCTTTAATGAAATAAAAATCGCCCTTTTCACTAAGAGGAAGACAAATTTACTTCATTTTCCCTTTGTCCTTGACATTTCATTCAGTAGAGAAGGGGGGTAATAAAGAGGGGTTCAGAACAGGTCGGTTCAAAATAGTCTTGAAATAGGGGCATTAAGATTAAAAGTTGTCTCGTAGGTGCGTCTTGCAGGGCTCCTCATTAGGCCAGCTGATATTCCATAGTGTCGGTGGCGCGCGAGGTGAGCGCCGGGAGACGGTGTGGACCGGGGGGAAGGGGGAGAAGGGGAAGAGGCGGAAAGGCGGAGGGGGTGGGCCCCGGCCGCCGCGCCGTTGTAAAAGCCCTGCGCCGCCACTGCGGCGAGGAGCAGACAGGCGCCCCGCCGCCGCCGCCGCCGCCGCTCATCCATATGGAAAGACGCCCTCCTCCCGCCCCGGCGCAAGTGCATCCTGGCGATGAAGACGCCAGGGCACGACACAGGGCGAGCTCTCCCGCTCATCAAGATACAGATACAGGCGCAGTCGGCGGGACGGAACGAATGACGGGCGCCGCCGGCGGAGAGCTCCGCCCGAACCCTCCCCTCCGCGGAAGCGCTCCTCTCACACCAGACGCACTCAACGCAAACGATTAGCAACAACTGCACTGTATAAATTAAAAGAAAAACAAAAACAATCTGACATGTAAAAAAGTAGATGAAAGTGTGCACAGACACTTCGCAGTATGTCACGTCACTTCGGAAGCTAGCTTCGATTGAATCCTATTCGCAACCAAATACGGAGTAGAGTCCACAGCAACAGCAGTAGCAGCACAAATGCTGCTGAACAAAACAGCACACATTAAAAAAAAAAAAAAAAAAAAAAAAAAAAAAAAAAAAAAAAAAAAAAAAAGCACGTACGCAGATCAAAGACAATACATAAAATACTCTCGTATAACAATGTAATAAATTAAATATTTTAACAAAAAAACAGTCTTCACGAATGACACAATAACTTACTATATATATATATATTGTGTGTGTGTGTGCACCAATTTTTTTACATATCAAGAAAATGAAAATTGTTGTCCCATAACTAAACACGTAAATAGCAAATATTTAAAGGCGGGCGGCTCCTCCTTGTAGCCTTGTTCTCGCGTGACGTCAGCTGCGCTGTAAACGGTGGCGCATTGAAATTGAGAATTCACTTGTGTACGCGCACCACGAGAATATGTGGAATAACAGAACCAAATATTTGCACATTTCAGTCAAAATCGAAACTGTTTAATGGTGTTTGGATTTTTTCCGAGATCCTGGGTATCTATGACAATTGAAAATTAGTCCTACACATTGAACTACCTTCACAAAAAAATTCGTTTATCGTAACCTTCCATTCTTGCCTGTATCTGCATTTCAAATGCGCGCAGAAATTGAAAGAAAACTTGCTTCCAGCCTTGCGAAAGACGTCTATGGTTTAGTTAGATACCCACGATGTAGGAAAAAATACCAAAACTGATGGTGTGGATAGACGAGGTCGCTAAAGCTGTAGGGCCGTAGTTGCCTCGGCTCGAAGGGTCGCGGATTCGAATACCACCTCGGGCATGGATGTTTGTGTTGTTCTTACGTGTCGTGTTACCCCAATGTAAAACAATCAAAGTGGTCGCCCCATGACCTAGTAGTTAAAAAGCGACAAACAACCATCAAAGTTTCGATTTTGA
The DNA here is from genome assembly GCA_038098605.1 of Gryllus longicercus. Lineage (NCBI taxonomy): Eukaryota > Metazoa > Arthropoda > Insecta > Orthoptera > Gryllidae > Gryllus > Gryllus longicercus. Next base: position 172,011 of record JAZDUA010000602.1, read on the forward strand.
CTTAAAAATGCAAATAGTTGATTGTGTTATTACGTCTAGTTTCAAAGTGCGCAAATCGACTAACTTTTGAAACTCATTGCGTCATTGCTTCCGACATCTGACGTCGTGCAACAGAAAGGCTCCAAAGAAGAGGCCTCCTAACATTAAATATTCTCCATTCTCACTTGCGTATTACTGTTGAATTACTGTTGACCAGTGTTTTTTTTTTTTTTTTTTTTTTTTTTTTTTTTTTTTTTTTTTTTTTTTGAAAATCACTTTGTGTGGCAACAGTATTTGTTCTGCTAGAGGTCCCAAGATTCAGGGCATGTTGTCTTATTTTGGGCTACAAATCGTATACATGTGATGCATATCTTCTTCCGCGTAAAAACGCACGCGCACTCAAGTAGAAACGTTATTCGTATTCGTCAGTTATATAAGAGAATACAGACAGATATTTTAATTTTGCTGACAAATTAAATCACGGATAATTATTGTTAGTTGAAGTGTACTTAGGCAAATTGTTAACACTAAAGGTTGTTTATAAAAAGTAGATATGGTATCAAATTAAAGGTATATTTTAGTACAGCAAAATTTGAAAACTTGAACATATTTCTATCAGATATTTCACTTCACATAAATTTTTCTTATATTCTAAACCTTTGATGTACAATGTACATTCACTTTTTGGCGTACTATTTACGTAGTATGAAAAAAGTACTGTAATATTGCGGCAAAAAAGACCATTTCAGATCAGTAAAACTCCTATTGTGAGGCCCTGATACCGAAAATGTGGATAAATCATGTTCATTTGTAGAAAATTACTTCCTCTAAAACATTATGTAGTCAGAATTTATTTATTTATTTATTTACGTCAAAAACAGTTAAAAACTGTTGTGTGATGTGCTACGAGAAGAAGTTAATTTGAAGTTACATTTATCTACGTAGAAATAAAGATCCCACGTTGTGTGGCTATCCTTGATGTCCAAAGTTTGGTTTACGGAAAAACGTCTGTCAGTCGTCTCTGTGGTCCACGCTAGTGTCTAAACCGTGCACATGATTTTCTCCAAAATTGATACTGACTGACTGAACTCGAGACCCTGAGTTTGAAACAAATATTTTGATTTTTGGGGTACTTTTATATGAAGACTCAACATTTTTTACGTTTTCTCAAAACTGGCTCCAAATTTTTGGATTAATTTATTCATCATATACAGCAAAGGTCGTTTAAAAATGGCGCAATTTCTATTTTCGTTGAACTCGTAGAATTTTCGAAAATAGAAGCTACAAATAATATGTAAAAGTATGTATTATTGTTCCACACAGTTTAATAAGAAAACAAATTGTTGATACAGTTGGTATTTGGATATATTCTTTCTACTTTTTGAAATTGATTAAAAGAAAAAAAACAGTGTAACAAATAGTCGGCGGGGGCAATTCTGCAAATATTTTCTACTCTTGTCTCTTATTATGCAATCTCTAACACGAAACACGTTTTAGCAAGTGTTGTTCACAGAGGCACGTACTGAAAAGAAACTTTTTCGGAATGTTAAACTCCATTACTAGTATACGAGAAGTAAACTTTTTTAATTTGTGAAAATGATGAAATAATGTCAAGAATTTAATATGAATAAAGAATTGAAATATATGTCATAAAAGTTCGATATATAAGTAAAAAGACACATTTGTAAAGGGAAATCATGACAATATAAGTAATATTAATCATTCATTCTCGATGATGACATCGCCTTTCTCTAGAAATATTAGTATTTTTTTATCAAGCGAAATTGTAGAAAGAAAATGTTCATTCACAACAATGTTGCAATTCGGCACTTAGCTTGGAGAAAATATTTCGTATGGACATTTATTGAAGTCGGAATGAAGAGCCTGAACACTGGCATTTTTTTAGGTTCGCTCTAGAAAACGAAAAATGAAGTGCAGTAGAAATTTTTTTACAAATGAGGTATTTTCAAAGATTTTTTTATTTTTTATAATTTTATTTTATACATAGAAGTCTTGCATGCATCTTGAAATGCTCTCCATATGTATATCACGACACATCGTGGTCGTGTAGAAAAGTGTCCACTGTAAACAGACTTCCCCTACGCTAAATATTAAACCCAAAAATTAAGGGTTAAATTCAATATATCTGTAAAGTCAGGCGTGTAAACGATAGGCTTACATATTGTCATTAACATATAACAAAAGCAGCTGGGACAGCGAAAACAAGCTGCGTTGCTACGTTCACTGCAAAGTAGGTCGCCTCGTAATCATGACCCCTTTCCGAGCTCGCATAGACCTGTCATTACCAAGCGCTCGGTTACGGCGACGTAAAAGGCTGGGAATATTATGGAAAGATCTAATCAAATACCAGTATTCTCTTCATTATGTATTTTAAAATAAAAAATCTCAAAAAATCTTCGTCATAAAATAATAACCCACGAATTCAAAACAAGGCGAACGAGTATAATGTAGTATAATGTCGCGCCTCCACAGCAATCACTCACAGTAAATTGTAGGCAAATTACGCCGGGAAAGATTTAAAACGCTAAAATTTTTCTTTTGAAACAGCAATGCACAATATTTCTTTGAATCAATGAACGGGACTCGTGAAAAAAAATGTACACAACTAAAATACAAAATTATTCTCAAAATCGTATTTTTTATTCGCAAATAGATGCAGTCAATTTCCATTATTGACGGTACTGCCACTACGTAATTTGTAATTTTATTGTGTATTTTAATTCCCTCAAAAGTTAGTTTTTGTCTTTTATAAGCACCACCGTACAATGATTAAGGACAGATTAGCAATGGCATTGAATAGCCTTGTAGTTGTTCTCAAGAAACAGAAAAAAGGACAAAAGTAATTTAAATAAAAAGTCTTCATTTATAAGAATATACTATTTGTATTCAGTACACCTGCAGCAATATGTTTTCAGATTCATTTTCATGTTTCAGTTCTTTCAAACATCATCGATCGTATGTTTTACAACCAATATTAACACACAGATATTCTGTAATATACCACGTACTGATTATAGAATGAATTCTACGCAAAATCCAACTACGAACTGTGATGCAAGATGTCGCAAACTGTGATGCAATTACTCTGTCAACGTCTAATCGAGTATGGCACAATACGTAACGTAACCAGTGAAAAATTAACACAAAAAAGGAAACAATTACAAACACTAACTTGTATTTACAATAATGCACATTTCTACCTAATTATTGTTGTTTATGCCACAATATTGTCACTTTTACGCATCTTATTTCTGTAAAATGCTTAAAAGTTGCACATCCATATCAAGAAACACAAACAATCGTGATGGCAGATTTTTTAAATATTTACAGTACATAATTTATGTTGAAACGATCTGATGTTATCACAATGTTCGATAAAATTAAACATATTAAATTGGCAAAGCGCGTTTCACAAAAATTTAGGTCGGCTTTAGTTCACGTTCAGATTCCATAATTGACAAAAATATTATATCAACAGTAGTTATAAAAGAAAACATCAGTAATTATTTAGAAAAAGACAATGTTAACGATTACATATACATACGCATGATGGCTTATTTTCGTAAGTAGGTCAAACCTTCATATCACGGTATCACTTATATCGCCTGAGATAATCAAACGATACACAAGCCATTTCATTTAGGGAGATTACGAGGAACGAAGCCACATGATTCAAGCCTTAGGTTCCTGATCCGGGAACATTTGAGTGGCGAAGGGCGTCTATTAGACTCCAGCACATAAGCGGAGGAAGAACCAGTAGAATCCAAAATTAAAATTTTCTAATATATACATATCTTCTACTAATCACACTACTACATCTTTTTGTTAATCGAAATTAAAGGGTATTTCAGGGAATTAAGCAAGTTATAGAACACGGCATTCCATAATAATAGTTTAGTGATAATTTCGTAAAACAATTAATGAACGCTTATTCTAAATGTTTAATTACATCCATGAAAACCCTAAAAACGTACATAATGTACGCATATTAGCCTGTCACATGATCGTATTAGCAAGACGATACCAATATTTGATATTAAGACTTTGTGTACATCAAGGAATGATTCAGAACGTACCTTAAAATAAATGACAAAATCTTTTCCCAGTAGAATCCCATTTCTTAAAATGAACGAATAAAATTTCCGAAGTTTAAGACGTCAATTCAGACCATAACCCGTATGAAGATATATAATCAAAGACGTATAATTTAGGTCGATTTTTAAATTAATTTGTAATCTATAATCCAATTAATTATAAATGAATGCACAATCATTTTGATGTCCAGTTTTTTAAAAGAAATAAATATTGAAACATATTCAATTCCATTGAATATTCTAATAAGGATTTTAAATAAAATGAAAGTACTTTTTTATTTGCAGAAAAATGTAAAAACTAACCTCAATTGAGAAAAAATAAAGACAGATACAATGCGGACTAAAGAAGAGCTAAAATATGCAATATTCGCAGAATAATGCTGTGCTCTCATATGCACTGCCCAAATTTTCGGAGATCAGTCTGTGGTTCGTATTTTGGAGAAGATAACAATAACACCGCGAGTGAAAATGAATTATTCAAGCCATATGAACTTTAAACAAAGCATTCGCTCATTCATGCCATGCCGCAAACGCGCAGAAAGCGAGAGTGGCAGCCGGGAAGAAGGCACGTCACTCGTGACGCAGCGAAAAAACTGGTAACACTTCGAGGTATTACAACCCACTTTCGGTTTTATCCGCAATTCATAAGCGAATCATTCTCCTTAAATCCAAGAGGCCCATCTTATTTGGGTGCGATCTCCACCCAGAAGGCGTAGAAGCCGGCCGCTTGAAAATCGGCGGCGGCGGCGGCGGCGGCGGCGGCGGCGGTGGTGGTGGAAGGGGCAGCGGTAGGGGCAGCGGTAGGGGCGGCGGCGGCGGCGGGGCGGCCTCCTCCCCACCCGCCCGCCCGCGACTTGGCGGTGTGAGCCAGCGAAGTAGGTCGTGCGTCGGTTGGCACGGGCGCAAGTCCTCCAAGAATGAGGTCGGCCGGCAACAGTGCCAATGTCACTGGGTGACCTGGATTCTTTAAACTACATGTTTCGCGGTACACGTAATATCGAGATACTTCACACAGTGATTCGAAAAGAGCGCTCTCCCCGTTCCAGTTGCGATCTGCCATACTTTCCCTCTCGCGCGCGCGCGCACGCGGGCCGGGCGGGGCCTTTCGCTTTCCGTTTGGAAACCGAAAGGAGAGAGAAGTCTCGCGCTGGACTTTCGCGTTCAGGAAGCGCTTCCCCGCCCGCCCCGCTCCGCTCCAGGCGCCGCGCACTCCGCCGCGCTGCCGCCAGAGATACGCCCGCCGCGCCCGCGCCGCCCGCGCCGCCGGACCACGAAGCGCGGACCACACGCAGCCGCCCACGCCGCGCACGCGTTCCCACGACGGCCCGCACGGGTAAGTCGCCGCGGGCCCAGCGCCCTTCGTTCCCTTGCTACATTGCAGCCGCTCACAGTTTCTCACTTCACGCGACTCACGTACAACACAGATCGATGGACACAATTAAATACCCTTCATACTGAGCGCGAATTTCGGATTTAGGCTATTCCGTAAATGAGTTCAACATATTGGCCCTATACTATAACATCCCGCTTTATTATTATTATTATTATTATTATTATTATTATTATTATTATTATTATTATTATTATTATTATTATTTATTTTTTCAATTTAAAACTTACTTAGCCTTAACACTCCAGACATTCCACGATTATTGTTTGAAGCGTTCAAAATTATAATTGGAGCTGCTTCTACGAAGTACGAGATGAATAATCAAAATCGAGAAGATTACTTGCCAGACTCGCTTTACATAAATATATTAAAAATCGTCTTTAAAACAAGTATGTTCCAAGATATTTTGGAGAAACAAGTGAATGAATTTTTAACTGCTTTTGACAAGAAGCAACAATGAATACGTAAAGTGTCTAAATGAATTAAATCATACAGGATAATCGTTGGAAAACAAAAATAAATTATTAAATCAGTAAAAAATCGATAACCGCATGGAATGTATACTTTTCCGAGACCATTTACATTCTTGCCCATGGATTGATAGAGGCCATTCCATACGATATATCAAATTGATGATAACAATTTCTATTAATTATTTATAAAATATTTCTATTAATTTCACTGAGTAAATGATCGCAAACTTGAATGGTGCGTTTATACAGCCGAAATTACGACGGTTTGCATTCGTACAGCATTCCAAACAATTGCATTTCTGTTCTACGGTCAGAGGGCGGTGTACCCAAACGGCCAAGGACTGGGAAGGAAGAACAGTCGGGTACCTACAAGGTTACCCGAGTAGCATTTTCCTGGAGTGCCTGCCTGTCAGCTGGTACTTCCCGGCTCGAAACATATTCCATGTGGTCCCTCAAGGACCCTCAAGCGTATCACAAAGCGAGTCATAAGAGTTAGCATTCTACAAAATCCAAAAGGATAAGTCCGAAGAGTTTTATCAAAAGTAGAAAAGGGCAAGAGTGGACTAGTACCTGTAAAGCCTAGACAGTATGACTAGGCTACAGCACTAGGCAACAAGACTGGCACGTGAATGTACCATAAGAAGAGAAAAGTCACATATTTCTGTTAGGTCCGCATCCCTCAAATTACGAACATGCTTTTTCACGAGCAACCCATTCTGGCGCCTCAATAGCGGTATCTGATTCCAAAATATTGTCTTGGAAGTGTGTCAACGTCTGTAAGCCAAGGACGCAGACCAAAGTAGGTCGTCCCGATGTTCACTTCCAATCACATGTTCGTACGTCGTCCATTTCATTCAGAAAACTATTTTACACAAATTTAGTTATCACTTACTATAAATTTTCAAATAAAAGGTAGAATCTTTCATTGTTCTTCTTACAGCGAATGACTGAAATTAAATTTCATATCCATACTTTGAGTATCTCCTTCTTCTTGAAAGAAAGGGGTATTTTTATCGCGTAATTTGTTTTTTAAAAGTTAAATCTTTTCGGTTCGCGTTTTACATTAAAATGAAATATTTTATCTACAGAAGAAACGTATGACTTACGTCGCACATTTGCGTCACTTTCGGGAATAGCCCATCTCCAGCGGGGAGGAGTGACGTACTTGGGTGCTGTTTTGGGATTCCGCCGCGACGCCCCGCCTGTCCCCGCCCCCGCACGCAACGCCCGCCAGCCATTGAGGCCGGCCCCCGCGCAGCTCGCGGCGCCGTCGCCGTCGCCGTCGCTGACGCCGACGCCGGCTCTGGGTTTCCGGGTCAAGGCCGTCGGAGGGAGGCGATCAGTCTTGCGCCCGCCCGCCCGCCCGCCCGGACCTACGCGAAACGCCGGGGAAGAGCGCGGCGTAGGTCGGGGTCCGTTTCCTAACAAGCACACCCACACGCTGCCTGCCTCCCGGAGAGGGCCCCGTGGCATCACTCGCAGGAGCCGGCCACGACTCTTCGCCGTTCACAGGGTGCGCATCACATCTCTCGAGTTTCAAAAAAATAGACCTATTCTTCGCGAGGCGCACACCCATCTATTGCACAATTCAGACCCCCCAGAAAAGGACTTGCGCCGAAAACACTATCCGTCCCCAAACCTCGCTTCTCTTGCAAAAAATAGACGGATAGCAGCGCAGCTATCCTCGGGAAAATTGTCTGAAATCTTTGTATACACAAACCCAACGACTCTTCCACTTCTCTGGTCCCCGCTTCACTGTGTTTCGCAACGCTTTGCCTCGCTCTGCTCTCCCCGTCCTGTTCCGTGAGGATCCTCCCCATCGCCCTTTCCCGGGCAGCCTCGCCTCGCCTCGCCTCGCCTCGCGGCGCGGCGCCCCGCCTGCCCGTGTCCCTCCACGTGGCGCGGCGTTCGAACGCTGTCCGGAGTAGGTCAGTGGGGCGCCTCCTCCTCTCGGCGCGAGATTATTAATCTGCGCACCCCACGGAAAGAGCCTACGGCGCCGCCTGCCTCACTTCGCTCCGCTCCGCTCCGCCCCGCCCCACTCGCGCCCATACACGCGAGGACGCGCCCCGCACGCGCCGCCCGCGCCGCCCAGCCGTCCGGTCGCGTTGCTTTGCCTCACCTCGCCTCTTCCTCGCCCTTTCCAACTAGAGCAGCCCTGCACGCAGCCCTTGAAAGCCTGCCAGGGGCCGCGCCTCGCCGCCAAAGCACGCGGGTGACGCCTGCGTCACAGCGACGCACACCCGTTACTCATACGCCTAACCGCCACGATCATACTTCAGCTTGCGGGATGTGAAACAGTTTTCATTTGCCAGAATTTCCTACCGGGTGGGCGTTGTCTTTAACGCCAGCCAAACTCTTATTTTATTTTTACATTTGCACTCTGTGTTATTTTACTAATGTGATGCATGCACTCACTTTCGGTCTGAACTTACCTTTTTAAGGATAAAAACTATCCTCTTAAGTAAGGTGCAGTAGGAAGGAGTCTGTCTATAGAATGCAATTTGAGGCATGATGCTCTCAAGAATTCAAATGCCGATGAAAGAGGTACAGAAAACAACCTTTTCTTCACTGTCACAGAGGCCTAGAAAATGGACTAAGCAAACCAAGCTGCTTAGCAAACGGAACGCGAGTATTCTGAGAACGCTGTTCGTTACCTCTCTCGTGTCGCCTGTAAACAAGTGTAGCCCACGATCGCAATCAACCATCACAATTCTTTACACTGAAAATGCACAAGATCCTTCCTTCGTAATATAGGAATATTGAAAACAAAATTTAAAAAATATATATATTTTGTGCAGATAAAAAGTCGAAAGATTGCCTTTCAACGACCACAGCCACACCATATGGTGAGATAATGCAAGGTCAACTAAATAGACAAACCCCTTCGGGTGGCTCATGGAGAGCATAATAGCTTTCCTTGGTGAGATCCCTTGATCGATTCTCTGTTGGGGCAAAAATACAAACAAAATATGTAGATTTCTACCACAATCGTCTGTTTACATTGCTGTGTGACGAAGAAAAGCTCCGGCACGCCAAGTCTGCCAGATACAGTGTTGGCAATACGTCATGCTCGCCTCATGTCCCCCTACCCCAGGCGTGGATAACAAATTAAAAGCACGGCCTAGGTCGGGAACACTGCTTACTGGCAAAAGTCTGACTACTCTAAAAATGCCAAATACATACAAATAAACCTAATTGGGGTAAAAGGAATTAATAGTGACATTCTTTGTTAGAAAACCAGTAATTTATAATACAGTTATTTCCTATTTCCCTGCTTTCCAAGCGAAATGTGATTCTGACGAATAGAATCTGCGAACTTCCTTCTCCCCTTGGAGACGTCTGAATTTCCCATTATACATTATAGGAAAGAAATCCCAAAAAACTATTAATTTGTATTTTATGTGCTTAAAAGGTGGAGATATTCCTTAGAGATCCTTTAAAGTCTTTCCCCATGATACTTCTCCCCCATACATCACATCAGAATTTCTACTGTTTTTCGAAAAATAAATCAAATCAATTCGTTTATTACTTTGCAGTGAGCTACGCAATCTCCCAACGAAATAAGCAGCCTTGCGTTTGACGTTCCATCCTGTTGTGCCTGCCGTCATTCTGGAGCAAGAACTCCGGTAATAAAGGTGTCGGCTTATCAATTGAATATTAATATACACGACTCTTTCATATCGAGCTTTATACTGCTGACATACTTTTTAGTTACAAAATCGTAAAACCCATGATGATCACAGGCTGATGAGAACACACGATCAGAGGTAGACTCTGCTACTCCGATTTGCAGGCTTCTTCGTTTCTACATGCTGCCAGCCAAGCGGATAACGAACTTGCTCTCGTGGCACAGCCACTCGCAAATGTACTACATTATACATTCTTTGCGGTTATTCAACACGCCAAAGCAATGCATACTGTTCTACACAACTCTTTCAAAATCAAATTCCGTACGCTTCCGAAATGTACTTCGAAGTGGATATTTGCCAGCACCTCTGCAAAATATATTCTGCACCGTTTGTCTTTTGTCGCGGGCGGAGCAGGGGGCATAGTATTCCAAAGACCAAACACGTGGCTGACATCTTCAATCCGCCGGTACGCCCCGCGAACTGCCGGCCGCGCGCGCACTCCAAGAAAACTGCCTACGATTCCGTGGCAGGTGCTCCACAATTACTACACAGCAATGCGCTCTGCTGCCATCGCCGTTAATTCCAATGGCCATAAGGTAGTGCGCAGTAAACGCGAAAGGCATCAAACAAGGCCGGTGGTAGGAAGGTAGGAATCGTTAAAGGGTATGGATCACGCACCTAAGGTATCTATGCTGTTCCCACACATCAAACAAACGTTTTATAAGCATAAAAAAACATTTAACACGGGTACCACATGTTGCATTCCAGTAAACGCATTTGTATGTAAATAAATGTGACACAAGTAATGCAACAAAATGTAACCCAATTGACGTGACATAATGCAATTTTTGGAAAATCATTAGAAAAATATTTAAATGAGAATTAACACAAATGCAGTTAATAGTATTAAAATATATGTTCCATTATTCATTATTTAATTCTTACCAGACCAGTGCAGTTTGATACTCTATTAAAACCACTTCTCACAAATAAATAATAATCATTAAAATGTTAGCATTTCATTACCATCGGAACCATATATTTTGGTGACGTTGATGACTATGTATTTGAGATACATCGAACATCTTTTCCTGGCCAATTGTCTATTATCGAGAATTTGGGCGACGAGCCCTGTAAGATTTGGTGTTCATTGCTTTCATGACATAAAAACACATATACACATGTCTTCTGAGGGTGTCGAAGTCGCAATCTTTTGTTTTATGCAACACGATTCCACAGCGCAGACGCCGACTGCACCATCTAAATAGTTTCTAAGATATAGCAAGTGGGTTTATAAAAGGAGATATGAAGCATGCCCAGTGAAATAGGGAGCACTTTATTTGACAAAGTGCACTTCTCAATCAACAGAAATTTAGCTGATAAACAACTCTTCCCTGAAGATTTGGGCAAAGAACAGGCATAATCGTTAAAAACGAAAGTAGGTAACCGATAATATACTTTTATCTGAAGAAAAGCACCGAGTCGGCAGGCAAAATGTACTGCCGCAACGTAATGGCCGGCATGTACGTTGGTTCGAAAAGTCACGACAAACGAAATTTTATTCACCTTGGGACCAACTAAATTACTTCGCGACTGATATCGTCAGTCAGCACGAATATACGAGCATGTATCAGCAACAAAACAGTCGGCCGCAACTCTTGGCACGCATGGCGACATTGTATATTTCCTATTTTCGATCCGCCAACTCATCCTGGTTTTGCTCCAGTTTCCTAAAATACTTTATTGTTTGGGATAGGTCCCATCTCGCATCTGGATTAATTCATTTCAATTCACCCAAGGAACATCAAACTGCCTTTGTTTTAAACGAGGCTGATTTATTTACTTCTTACAAAACTAACAAAGTTTTACGACCTAATAATACACATTTTTAACACGAGACACCCAAAATAATCATCTGCCTGAAGAATTACCTGTGAAGGTGAAAATCGGCAATGTAAATCACTCAGTAAAAAACGAGTTTTTTCTGTGGAAAAATTGTTGTTGTTTTTTCTGCAGCATTACATTACATCCTCTATGCTATGTAGGTATTCTACGAGAGGGTAAAAACACAAGACTCCGCCGTTTTTATTTAAGAGGAATTAATGTATTGGGAGCAAGTCCACGGCCTTGGGGCGAGACGCGGGGCGGTCCTAGCAGCGCCAACCCCTGCGAACGGGTGCGCGCGTCAACCCTCCCAAATGCAAACGAGGCTCCCACGTCAGGGGTGGGGAGCGGCTGGCGAAGGGGCGGAGGGCGGGTGGCGCACGCGGAGCTGGATACGCTATTAATACCCGCGCCGTGTCAAGGCTAGCTGCGGCAGCCGGTCACCCGCCGGCTGTGCCGCCCCGCCCCGCCCCGCCCTCCGTGCGCCCATTCGGCGGCCGGCCGCGCTCTTGGCACAGTGCACCGCCACCGCCCGCGGCGCCACGCGCGTGGGCGGCGGCCGAGGCGCCGAGGCGCCGAGGCGCCCTGGCGCTGCTCGCTCGGACACCGCTCGGACGCGTCGCGTTCGGAATCGGCTTCCCGCGCGCGGACCTTGCACTCCCGACGCGGAAGGCGGTTGCTCACCACTGCGCTCGTCGCTGGCGACGCTGCCTTGCGACGCTGCCTCGCTTCGCCCACGCATTCGAGCTGTTACCCTCTTAAGGGACCTACTGTAGCACAACCTTTACCTAGTCTACAGGTGAATCGAGTTATAAACAAGCTTCCAATACAAGTAGGTGCGCTCTTCGGAAGCTCACAAAATGTCCTTTCAAAACTTCCGGGAGAATGCTTCCTGCTTAGTTCCGACAGGAATTTTAAAACTCCCTAAATCTACATTAAAAAACAATATACTGATTTGCAATTTAAATGAAGCATTACTGAATTTATACCATGGTTTTCTTACAATAAACAACTAAATAAGGCGGCGACAAATTTTGAAAAACACATTTCCATGAGTTTTTCTCGGTTTTCAGACATCAACATTAATTTTTCCTCACTATAATTCTCGGAAATCTGAAACACTTCTGTCTAGAGAGGCTATGATTTAAATCAATGGAATTAAGTCAATTGATTTAAATCAAGGATTCAAAACAAATGGTTGTGAAAAAATAATTATTTAAATCAACAATTTTTTTTTCATATTTTTCATCAAAATTGCTTCAAATTGTATCCTTTTACAGCCGCGCATCATTATCACGAATATGCTCAAATTGCTACATTTAAAAAGTGCAATGTAGAAGTATACTTCGTTTATTGAACATTTGAAAATTAAAAGTATGCAGCCAAGTTCATAACCAGTTAAAAGAAGATATACGAGTTAGCAATAACTTTCCTTAATTACTTCAGTGAATTATTGTGAATAAACGTGTAAAATTCTTCATCAATATAAAAAATATAAATCTTCTCGGAAATAATATAAATGAATAAAATGTAATTTTATTATAAATTTAATACGACTAAAATTATTTTTTGTTTTTCATTTACTATACTGCTTACTTAAATATTTAATCTTACTATAAATATTTAAAAAAATAGTTTGTAGATATTTAATATCCATGTAATCACAAAAACATTAGACATTAGTCTGCACCTATAAACTAGCAAGAAATTCTATTGTTTACTACTGTTGTTTTTGTTGTTGTATTTGAAATACAAAACAAGTGTTTTCTATAAAATTATATAAAATACAATTTACTGATTATTTTTTAAATTATTCAACTTAAGGTACTGAAAATAGACAGAATTGAAATAAATTCCTTTTTATGAATTGTTTTTAATAATTGTAAAATTAAAATTTACATATTTATTGTGTGATTTTGATAAATTCAACAAATTATAGATAAAAAGTACTTTCAATACATTAATTTAATTAATCAATAATATAATATTTCTGTATTATAGAATGCACAAATTACGGGTTAAATAGCGTTATATTTACAACGGGTAGACTGTATGGACGAGTTTTGCGAAAGAAAATTGAAGTACAGATAAAAAGATACAGAAGAACAATGTGGTTTTGGAGCAGGACGTTCCTGTGTGGATAACATATTTTGTGAAAAACAATTAATGGAAAAGAACTTAGTTTATGGCAGTCAACTCCACCTGCTTTTTGTAGATTTAAAAAAAAAGCTTATGACAGTGTGCCAGTGAAGAAATTATGGGAGGCAATGGCTGAAAATGCCAACCACCCAAAGTACATAAATGCGGTTAACCGCTTTTATGATGGGAATATGAGCTGTGTAAAAGAGAGGAGAAAACAATTGTTCGGAATTCTTCCCTGTATATAGAGTTAAAATAGAGGTTAAAATAGAGTTGCTGCTGTCACCCACTTTGTTTAAAATATATTTAAATACAGCTTTAAAAAATTTGGTCAAAAAGTGTAGAAAAATGGGAGTCCAAATCGGGTCAGAAAATATTTTTAATTTACTGTTTGCTGACGACCAAGTTGTGCTTGCTGAAGATGAAGATAAAGATATTATCTATATAACTAGAAAACTTGTGAAAGAGTATAGGGTCTAGAAATCTACACAGAAAAAACTGAACACAAGGTACTAGGATGTGAGGAACAAATTTTAAATATTGATGGGGATATAATAAAGAATACCTCTAAATACAAATATCTTGGTGTGACATTATCACAAGAAAAGAGAGATTGTGATATCATACAAAAAATAACAAAAGGCCGAACTAAGGTCTCTAAATTAAATTCTGTATTATGAAATCTAAACATAAGAATAGAAACGAAGAAACGCATATTTAAATCACTGGTGGAAAGTTGTTCAATACTATATGGATCGGAAGTTTGGACTATAAACAAAGACTTGAAAAACAATAAATGCGGTTGCAAATAACTTTCGGAGACGGTGCTGCGGGCTCACTCTACAAGATCGAGTGCTAACAAACGTGGAAAAAGAAAGAGTAACTGAAAACGAAAGTCTGATCAGATTGAAAAATAGCAACTATGGGCTATTTTATGGTAGGTATGGGCATCTGAAGAGAATGAGACTACTTCTGAAAGTTTGGGAATCGATTCCAACAAAAAGAGGAAAAGGGAGACTACGCGTAAAATGGAATGACCATATAATTGAATGCATGAGAGCGAAAAACATTGATGAAGACGCATGTAGGGTCAAAGCAATATAGCGGAAGAATTTGCGATAGACAGCGTAAGCTGTAAAAAGAGCTGACGCCGAATCTCGCTTCCCGTTCTCCATTTCTCTATCTTCCCAATCTCCTTCCTGTACTCCTCTGGCAGCCATCGCGTCTTGTACGTCTTGGGTCCAGCTTCTTGGTGATCGACCCAGTGTTCTCTCGAGATGAATCCATTTCCATATTAATTCAGGCCATCTAAACCCCTCCATTCTTTCTAGATGACCGTACCAGAGGAGGCGATTGGTTTCAATTTTGTCGATAGTATTTCTAACGCCCATAAGATCCCTTATTTTCACATTCCGTACGAGTTCCAGTTTAGAAACGCCACTGCTTCGTCTCCAAAAATCCATTTCAAGAGCAAGAAGTGTGCCTCGTTCTCTTTCAATCAGTTCCCATACTTCTGCACCGTAGGTAGTGATACTTCCAACCACCGAGGAGTAAAAATATGTTTTGTTCTTTTTGTTATTATATCGTTCCACAGAATGGGGGTTACTTGCCGTATCGCTCTTTTACCTTGTCCAATTTTATTACTGTCATCACTGCTTTTACAATTAGATAATAAAGTGACCCTTAAATATTTAAAAGTTGTACAACCTTTAAGTCTCTATCTCTATATATTCTAAGCTAGTATATATTAGCTATATAAAGCTATATTCTAAGTTTATTAGTCTCTATTTCCATATATTCTAGCTCGTCATCTCCCACTTTCAGATACTCAGTTTTAGACATATTAATATTTAGGTCGCATATCTCATATTCCTCTTTCAACTTACGGAGCATATAACTCAAGTCATCCATATCCCTGGCCACGATGACCTGATCATCGGCAAAGAGGAGGGTATATATAATTTCACCACTGACTGAAATGCCCAACCACATTTCCTCTTCCACTCTCCAAGGGCTTCCTCTAAATATATCTTAAAACGTGTCGGTGCCGTAGAATATCCCAGTCGAAGGCCCTTCGTAACCAGAAATTCTGAGGAAACAATTGCGTATTTTGATCACGCTCATACAGTTGCTGTAAAACACTTTTACGACACTAACATAAGTTATCGACAGTCCATTCTTACATACACTGGTCCAAAACCTGTTTTGAGGAACTGTGTGGTAAACCTTGTGTATATATACAAAAGTAGTAATTTTTAGGTTTCGTAATGTAAATATCCCATCTATACATAAGCGCCCTGGTCTAAATCTATTTTACTCTTCAGAATTCTTCACTTCCCTCTCTATTCTTGCAGTAAATTACCAAGCGACTTATTAAAGCAAATGTGTCCATTTGCAAGCTTTTGTACTAAAACACACCGTCCTATTCTTATAGATTTATATTACAATTTAATTTTGTAATTGAAATTATCCTACAAAAGGGGATTATCCCGCTATCACTATCATATACGCTACACATAATACAATTATTCTATAAAACTAATTATCCTACAGGGTGCTAACGCAGGCGATGAACCTTTCCCTTCCGAATGATCCTGATCCTGCACCGCATACTGTGATCAGCGGCGTCTGGGCGATAGCGACCTGGTTTTCATCGCCAAGGTACGCGGGCAGTCTCATTTAGCTGTCATGACAGCATGGCGCTGGGGCATAAAGTTCGTGCGGTCACCGCTAGATCGCAGCGCTAAAAAATGCGAAAACATGTCTTGAAAATTTCTTAGAATCTTCTGAACGGATCCGCAAACAAATCATTCGTTCCCCACCAGGAGAGGAACTTGCGTCAAATGACATCCCATTTGTTTCGATTGGTGGACGGAAAGGGGTCTGACCGTGACTGCCGAACGGATACAAGTGGAAGGATGGACAGACACGCAGGTTACTTAAATACAAGGATATTGGCTTGAATGAACTTCGTCCTTAGAGCCTGTTCTTAGACTGCTAACACCGACTCTAGACCCGTTTCAGACTTTCCGTTCATCAAAATGTCATCCACGTAGAGGTGACAGAATAATTCTTCTTTGATGATTGAAAGGTATGGCCGGAAACTTATCTTACGCAAGACTTGTGGGAATATTGGAGCTGCAATAAAGAGAAGCAGATAGAGCAAGGAGATGTGTCCCCTTGACTAAATTGCGTGTATTCCAGACGCGCACATGCTTTGAAGTTCATGTTTTTAATAAGGCCTAAAACTTCAAATCTCTCCACTACCCAACTGTGAGGCAAGGAGATATGTGCCTTCTTCTGTTCAAGAGTCATGCAAGTTACCTCCGCCGTCTTAGTGCACACCATTTGTTCCTCGAGATCGCTGCTATAACTTCCTTAGTGTAGAGAAAGTATTAAAATGCTGCAGAAAACGGCGATTTTTTGACAGATAAACCTGTATTGCGAGTCTCTGATATAAAAAAAAAGTGGATAAAACTTAATCCTATACGTGGTAAATTATTTATCCTAACAGGTTTAGTCAGAATTCACGTTTAGTCTGTTCTTGGTATTGAAATTAGTATGCTAAGAAAGCACATTCTTTCTCGCATTACTTGTCTTTTCCAATTTTCGAAAATTCAGAGTTCAACGGAAATGAGAAAACCATTTTAAGATATCTTTACACTATCCGAGAGAGGGCAAATAAAAGAAAAAAATTGGAGCAGTTTTTCAGAAAAAATATTGCCTTTACTTAAAGCAAAAATTACACGAAAACTACCCAATCTTCTTTTTTAATGAACAAGATATTATTTAAAGATCTAATGTTTTACAACAATTTTCTTTATAGAAAAAAAAATTATCTACTACATTTTACATTTGCAATGTTAATATCTTGCAATTTTCGAAAATACAGTCGAAAATGGTTTATCTTTCAAGGAAAATATTTCACCAAATTTGGAAGAACATTGAGGAGTTATAATTTAAATTTAGCCTCTTGTGAATTTTAGACGAGTGTTTCTTATAAAATATTTGTTTTTATTCTGATTCACTCCATTAGGGCAGTTTATTTTCCCTATCAATTGCAATATCTAGTTGCAAACGTTTAAAACACAAGTTTAAAACAGTACACCATTTGCAAGAAGGGGCTACAACAGCACATACTTTTTCGAAATATTTGTAACGGTTACTCAATATTATAATACTACATAAACCTACAAAAGCGATTTCAGCCAAAATTTCTTCTCCGCGCAGGGATTCGAACTTCGGTCTTTAGAGACAGCCATGACAGACATGCTGAGATGCCTTGTGATGAAATGAGATGTCTTAGAGCCAGACATGCCATTGCCGTTACCCGCACATTACCAGCCAATAGTTATCCTCAACCTTCAACAGGCATTAAAAAAATTGAATATTTGCAATCTCAAGTTTCAAAAACTCCGAAATTTTCAATTATATAATTTCAAGATCTACTTTTAAATAACAGATTAAATGAAGAAAAAAAACTATTATCAAAGTCGTAGTTTTGCGATGTTAATTTTTTTGTTTGCGATTTTTATGAATGGCCGAAAATAAGACCGGTGTCATTATTATAAGTATCGTTTGCTCTACCCAAGGAAATAATTGAAAAAAAAAATTGCATCCACGAAAATTACTCGTAAAAAATGTACACGAACTTATTTAAAGTTCCGATGATTTAGAACAGGTTCATTTAGCGAAAACAAGATCCATCATCAATACTGTGCCTTAGCAATATTATATATAATAAGCATATATAAGCAATATAATAAATAGCACATTTTGCAATTTTCGAAAATACGAAGTTACAGAAAATTAGAATTAAGCGTTCTATGATACATACGAGGAAAAAATATAAAGAAAATTTGAAGCCGATTTCAATAAAATAACTATTTAAAAATTACGTGCCTATATTTCACATAAAATTACGTGAAAACTGTACTAAACAGTGAACATGGCTTTATTTAAGGATGAACACATTTCATTTTTTTAAAATCTATTTTAAGCATTGTAGTTGAACGAAGGCGCCGACAAAATGTTGAACTATTGCAATTTTTGAAAGGTTAGAGATTTCAACAAAAATGAGAACCGCGCCTATGACAAAGTTTAATAAAAAAAATTGGCGCCTTATTCAGAAAATTTAGAAAATGTTGAGGCTTCATGTAGTACTCCCAAAAATCAAAATATCCTTTTTCTAACGAACAGGGCCTCAAGTTCATCCAGATAGATCAAGGAATATCAATTTTTGGGAAAATAGTCTAAACGGTAATGCGCTGCGTTATGCACAGACACGTTTTCGTCAAATCGATGTTTCGGTATCAAGGGTCTACGAAGCGTTAATTATGATTACACAACGTGTTAGAGGAAATTTACTACAAAGAGGAACAAGATTTATTCTGATGCTCAGTATTGCCTCCAATTAAATAGCAAGAGTTTTGCAGCAGAAAATATTTTACCATCTGAATTGGATGAAGATATTTTCCCATCGTTCAGTTAGTTAGTTTTGACAAAAACTACTGATTCGTAAATCAAGAGGGAAGGCAATTGAAGAATTCCCAATTTAAAAAAGAGAGTCTTGTAAGACTCGTAGGTGGGATTTGCTTATTATTCGTACAACTAGCTTCTCTATTCTAAATGTCTGGGAGCTACAGGAATTTTCCCCACAATAAACTGCGATATCTCAGGTGGGAATGAACATTCGCGAAATATACATTACGAAAAATATGAAGGCTGGTTGAATTTGAGAGAATTCTGAACGCGTGGCACAATGAGCTTAATTTTGTGTTAAATTTTATTAGAACGTTCCATTTGAGGTTTGACAGTATTGAGAAACCCAAAATTTATAGCTTAACATTAGTCAATTGCAAATCGTTATTTTCAATACAATGGGAGATTGTTTTTTGAAATGGTAAATTGTATTGAAACAGTTTTCTCTTCACTTAATATTGATTTGTTATTACGAACCCAATTTGAAAATCTGATATTGTACTATTCACCGTTTTTTATTGCAAATAATATTCGAATCATCCGCCAAGTTCCTCGGTTTCGAATCGCTGAGGGCATATCGTTTACGTGTAGTAGAAAGATAATAGACCCTAATATCGAATCTTGCGGGAATACATGTGCAATTGGCAATGAATCGGAAAGGTGAATAAATTTCCCTTCAGTACAAGTACGGTATTTTCACTCTCCGCGATTGTTGTTTTAACGTACGAAGTTAATTAATCTAGAGCAATAGCACGATTTCCATACTAAGGTAATTTTGACAGCAAATGTTAGGTTGATAATGCTTTGTGGGGTTGGAAAGCAGAGAAGAGATGGAAGCCACGAGATACGCTATTGTTTAGAAATGAAATACAGAGTTCGATTGGTTTTACATTATGTTCTAATCACTGAAACTAATAAATTAATTAAGAATTTGAATAAAAGACTGATATATTACTCCCACTTAATTTTCAATGGTAATATAGGCAAAATGCTTCGTTAGTGTAGATAGATATACAAAAATTATTAAATAATTTTAGTGAACAATCAAAACTTTGTGACTTACTAACCAGTAAGTTATTTCTCAGAAAACTGTATTGAACGTGCTATGGAAACGCGTGTGCTCTGGGTATGGCTATAAATTTTGTTGGCTGTTTCCGATGCAGCCATATATTCATAAATATTTCCCATTAGCGTCATTTTTGATTGTTTCTCGTTTCGCAAAGCAAGTTTTATCGCTTTAGGCTGATGCTCAAGTTCAGCTGATCTCATGCTCACTGGCAAGCACGCGGTAAACAGAGCGGGAAACCTGCCTCAATTCAATACAATAAAGAGCAAATTCTTCGAAACCACATTCAAATCCCTGTGTCCGAAGCTGCCACAGACTGTTCATGGAGCTGTGTCTACATTCGCGAAAAATCTTAGTTTAATTCAATTCAAGCAATTATGCCGTTCTGTTAAACTAGTATCTTCGTACATACCGATAATATGGTTACATTTAGATAAGCAAATTATTCACGGAACTCTTTAGAGTGTAACTTAAAATTACACTATAAAAATAGTATTGATATTTATAAATTTAGTATCGTGTTTATCAATCATTACCGCTTTTACTAATAGTCCACCTAAATTACTTCTAATGAGAATAATATTTGCAAACTGTTTCGTACCCTGCCACATATAAACAAGAAATGCACAATACCCATGACGATAATTCACTGTATATATTTTCCTGAACATCATGACGAATTCTTTGACCCCGTCAATTTTTTTTCATTATTGTAGAACACTTATATACGGAATTCAGATTAAGTATTGTTTTAACCTGTATTCATGGAAGAAAGCCGACATTTAACGGGAGCGAAACATGACACAATGCAAAATCTGCCTTTACAAGTGCTGGACGTAGCATGTCTAAGCAAGTCAGCGAAGAATATATTGCAAACTCCACAGAACAAGAGGCAAGCAGGTACACTGCTTTTGTTGATGTCACAGCAATCATCCCGTAGACGATTTCAACATTTAATCACTTCCGTCACGCACTAATTAATGAGCTTCCTTTCGCCCAAGCCGCTCTATAAAGCGGCGGTCGTAAGGCAGAGTGCCAACAGCGGGCCTCTCCTGCAGCCCGACCTGAGGGGGCGGAGGTACACACGGTGGACCGGTGAGTTGGAGAGGATGCGGATCGGATGGGGCTGGGTTAGATGCGGGGGGACGAGGCGCATCGGAACGCGGCAGGGGCGGGGAGAAGGGGAGAAGAGAGACGTCGGCGCGTGGCCCGTGAAGAAAGGAATCGTAAGGTCCACCGGACGAGACAGAGTTTATATATATATATATATATATATATATATATATATATATATATATATATATATATGCCTTACCCGAAACGGAGGAATGATTTTGATAAGGAGGTGATTACGATCATATGAATGAAGCAATGGTGAAAAGAGAGACAGGGAAAACCGAAGAACCCCAACCCCCCGGCCAAGTGTGAGTTAAAGGGCGAGACTAGAACAAAGGAAGAGGAAAGAAATATCGAGCACCGCCCGTGAACCCGCTTTGTCCACCACAAATTCCACACAGAACGAGCGGGAGGTGAACAGGAAGGATAGCAGTATCGCCGCTGCCCCTCGGGTGCACGACGGGTGTGCATTGGCGAGGCAGAGCGATGCGGTCGGGCGATGTTCGCCATCGGTAGAGCCCCCGGCGCGGGCAAGTCCGTGCGGCTCTCATAGAAACAGCTTTGGGATATGCTCTGCGCCTGGTGGGCTGCCCGCCTCTCCTCAGGGCGTTGCGGAGGGGGCCGCGAGAGCGTAAAGGTCGCCAGGATAGAGGCGACGACAGATAGCGCTGAGGGGGAGCCGAAACTACCTAAAACATACTCAAACCAACTAATCGAAAATACTGCACCTATGAACACATTGATTTATTGTGCAGTTTAGTGTAGCGCAGTTTAGTGTAGCGCCGTTTAGTGTAGCGCAGTTTAGTGTATTATCACAGGAGGTGGCGGTATTAACTTCCTCCCTGGATGATGAGGTCTGAAGCCGACCTCGGCTTGAGGATTTATCCATCCAAGTATATTGTCCCAGCAGGGCACCGCCCCAGATGAGACAAGCTCGACGATCTCGACCGGTCGCTCTACATGTCTGACAGTTTATTGCACTTAAGTATATGTGAGTAAAGGGCGAGACTAGAACAAGGAAGAGGAAAGAAATATCGAGCACCGTCCGTGGCCCGTTTGTTAAGAAATTACTCCGGCATTCACCTGATATTGGTCAGAGAAAAGACGGAAAACTAGCAATCAAAACCGGCCGCCAGAATTCTCCTCCAGTCACCTCTCGGAATGTCACCTTTCAGTTCTTTTTCTTTTAGTTTCTCAGGGTCATTCTATTTTATGTACAATTTTTTACAGAACATGAAATTATGAGGAGCTTAATTCAAATCAGAAAAATAACAAATGTCACGAAGAATGATAATTCATACGAACATACGTTTGCCTGATGTTTTCTATCAAACAGCAGAGATTTGAATTAGGTTGATACACTTAAATATTACTTTATTTCAAGTTAATTTTATTTTTCAATTCTGCCTTGTATAATCATTTTTGCCAAGGGGCAGGAATGTATTTAAATAGGAAATTCTTCCCTTGTTTTTGTTTAGTGTTATTTTATTGAATAAT
The DNA here is from genome assembly GCA_038098605.1 of Gryllus longicercus. NCBI lineage: Eukaryota > Metazoa > Arthropoda > Insecta > Orthoptera > Gryllidae > Gryllus > Gryllus longicercus. The sequence continues at coordinate 194,783 of JAZDUA010000602.1, forward strand.
TTTATTAATTATTTTTAAAATTATTATATATTATTTATAAAAATATTTTAAGTAATTATTGTACCAAGTCTCTATGTAGTCCATCTCCTATTTTTGTCCGCTCATTAGTACTCATTAATGAGCGGACATCCCTTTTTAACTCTCAAAAGTATTTTTAATAACCGAAACGTTAGGAACTAATTCAAATATCGCACTTTTACGTGTACGAGATTATGAAATCAAGATACTTTTCGTTGAAATAATACATTGTACTCTGAATTGACGAGTTTATTAAAATTCATTATTTCTTTGCTTTAGTAGATGAAATGGGAATTAATGAAGCTAAATTTGTTGCAAGAACTGTCAACCGATGTCTTAAAAAGACCGTCATGGGCCAGATATCGAGGTACATACTTCGCCTGGACCAACTGGTTCAACTCTTACGTTTCAACCTCGCAGCAATTGCTCTGGACGCAATGCCAGCAAATTGTACTAAGATTACCCGCGACCTTGCCACACCTCCTTTCAAATAATGTTAATACGCAGAATATCATAGCCGTAAAAAATGATTCCACCCAGAACACTTTCATTATCATTCCGCTGTCCGCTACGGCGCTGTCTGGGTGTGTGGGTGCGCGTTTGCTTACGTGAGCACGCGCGCAAAAACAGTGCGGCCACGTGCGCGGGAGGTGGGGAGCGCGGAACACGTGTCGTGGCCGGCTGAGTGCGCAGGGCGGAAGGCGACGGGCGCGCGGGGCGCTGGGGGCGGGGGCGGGGGCGGGGGCGCGTACTCATCGCACACTGGCAGATGGAGCGGGAGGGGGAAAGGGCGGCGCAGGGGACAGGAGCCGGAGGAAAGCCGAGGGGCAAGTAGCACAATGCAAAGTGCACCAGGCGCGAGAGCAGGGGACCCCCACGATGCAACCGAGACAAAGTTGAGGGTCCTGGGGGCGGTGGAGCGAGGATCAGGTCGAAAATGAAAGGGGTAGCGGAGACAGAGATGATTTGTGGCAGGGGAAAGGAGAGAGTTCGCAAACCATTCGCGAGGAAGGAGACACGGCAGTAGGGGAGGCGAGGGTCCCGGAGTGCAGTTCAGAGAGGACAGGCGGAGGGGCGGAAGCGACGGCTTAACCGTAGTGACTTATTAGGTGTTACCCATTGACTATTTATTCATGAAACGAATTCTACTTCTAGAGGCGTGGTCTTGATGACTGCATCTACAGCGCAACAGCCGGCGCGCTTGCTATCCATTGTTGAATTATCATCTCAGCTACTCCGTATGAATTTAGGAACTATGCGTATTTCTAGGACATTCATCGTTCTCTCATTGTTTCATCACCATACATATCATTTACATTCATTCGTTATCCCAATTAGGGTCACTCACGCTCCGGAGCTGGAATCGCAGAGTAACTTGAAGTATCTTAGTAATCGTAAATTGCGTACGACCGTACTGGTTTATTTCACTTTTAACCGCCCAAGGAGGAATAGTGTTTTTCTCTTAACAATTTCGATTCAACTGCTACAACTCACAATTTATCGAGACAAATTCACTTGTTGATACTATGTCTTAACTGTGTAGGAGACACCACAAAACCAACTTTTCGACTGTTAGAAAATACTTGTTAATTTGATTTATTTAATTGTAATTCAAAAAAAAAAATTCGAGTTCATACTGTCACATACGATAGTAAAATACAAACAAAACTGTTACTGCTGAAATGGAACAAGATAATTTTGTTTGCAGTCGGATGTTTCACGTCATTCAAAGGGAATAGTAGAGCGAATTACAAATCCAAGAATTATAGTATTTTTGAAATTTCTAACTTGTTTTGTAGTTTGCAGGCTTTAGTCGCTTAATTATAAATGCAACGCCAAGTTTTCACACCTGTACCGCCTGGTGCTCGTTTTAAATATCTCTGGCATTCGTTTTTCTCATTGTACATGTATTCACAGGAAAATGCATTTGCTCAATTGCCTGAATCCATACGAACATTTATATGACGTCAACAAAAAAGCTCAAGGACTACTTTCGCCAGTCTCCGATTGCTCATCGCGCATGAATTTCATAGGACTACCTCAACCGGTAGCGGTAACCGTTTCAAGAGGATCGGAAGTAGAATGTGAGAAGGAAGAACGCGTGGCCATCGCAGGCTTGTAGAGACGGGCGCCGAGCCGCGACCTGGATTGCGATACGGGACGAAGCTGCTTGTGCCCCGCCCCGCTAAAGAGGGGGTGCGCCAGTGGGTAAGTGGTGGAATATAATCCAAAGGTGGCGTTATTCCTCTGCAGGTGAAATGCGAGATCAGGCTGATAGTTTTTCCCTGATCCAAGTATCTTCCTCGACGGGGTAAGCTCCCAGATAAACAAGCTTTAAGATGCCGTCATGTGAAGCAGTGTAGTACTGAAAGCGTCAGCGTGTTTATGTGGACGTTTGTTGGGGAGCTTCAATGGTGTTCGCCTGATATTAATAAAAATATCAATTCTCTAGACGGCGCCGGAATTCGATCCAGTTATTAAGTATCGAAAATCCTCCTCGGTCCGAACTCGAACCCGAAGAGTTGTCGTGAGTGACGCTGCAGGGTCAAGGGCAGCGCTGCCAGCGAGCCATCGCAGCCGGTGTGCGTGGCGACGCACGGCCATGCTCGTGGGAGGGCGCGTACACTGCCGCCGCCAGCGCTGTCCCATCTCTTCGCCTTCGCCCCGCGTTCCCACCGCCGCGCCGCCCGCGCCCTCGGCGTTGGACACCCACCGCTCTCGCTCTCGCTCCTGACGCCCCGCCCCCGCCCGCCGTCGCCGGATGCGCCGAAACGGTCTGCTGCGTGTGTAAGGGGGAATTCCCCTCGCCCGCGAGACGCTTCCCGTTGCTCTGCTCGAAATGCAAGTGCACGTGCATGCTGTCCCTCCGCCAGATTCTTCTTCCAAGGTATCCCAAGCGGTGCATGTATACATACGAGTGTGAGACAGAAACCGTAATTGAATGAGTGGTGTATGAGAGAGCAAACGAAACGAGAAGAAAATATTGTGAAAGATAACTTCACAATAAAATCTTACTAGCATTATTTAAAAAACAATAATTAATTGTACTACAAATAATAGTACTAGTAGTAATAATATTAATAGTTATAGTAATAATAATAATAACAGTCATAGTAATAATAGTCATAGTAATATTGGTAATTTATATTTATTTATTTAATTAATTTATTGCTATCCATGTGGTATGGGTTCCCAATAAGTTCAAAGGACTTGTCATTGGATTCCAGTTACAAACAGTACTACATTGTTACAATGAATTACATTACATTATTATCTTGATAACAGTTACAACGTATTTACGAATAATTTTAGTTCAGGTACTGTAGCGGCCAAAACGGAAGATATTGTGTTGTGTGTCAGAAGTATTTTGTAATAGGAATATATAAAAACCTTAATAATGGTTATAATAATTATAATAATGCTCATAATAATTCTAAAAATGCTGATATAATAATAATAATAATAATAATAATAATAATAATAATAATAATAATAATAATAATAATAATAATAATAATAATAATAATAATAATAATAATAATAATAATAATAATAATAATAATAATAATTGCCCAAAACTAAGTAATCTGTGTTATTGAGGCGTTCGTGCGAGCCAACATAGTACACAAAGAAACAGCTGTTACAAACTTTATATTCAGCAAACATTCACAATACTATTCTCTTTCGCGGGACAACACCATTCATCAAACGCATATTAATTAAACGGATTACTCAACGCTATTTCAATCTCCATCGCAAAAGGATTAGATATATAATATAGAATATTTATCCCTACACGTTCGTTGCAAAACCAACAAAATCAGTGTAATATTGGAGTCGAACGCGGTCCACAAAGGACGCGGCGCCGCGCACAGCGCAGACAACTCAGCGCCTGTAGCGGGGGGGGGAGGAGGAGGGGGTGGCGGAGAGGGACTGGCGGCGGTGGCGGCGGCCACGCGAGCGCCAGCGGTTCCCAGCCAGGATTCGGTTGCGCCGTCCGCCACCGCCGGCGATCGCTCGATACCCGCGCGCCTTGGCACCTTGGGGCGGAAAATGCGAGGCAGCACAGGCGGCGAGACGCGGCTTTCCTTCGCGTGGTAGCAGCCATACAGCCCGGCGCGACACGTCGCGGCGCAAGCGCGGCCGGTGGGGCGTGCGGGTAGGGAGAGGCGGCGGCGGCGGCGGCGGCGGACGGCGGGCGGCGGACGGCGGGCGGCGGGCGGCGGGCGGCGGGCGGCGGGCGGCGGGCGGCGGGCGGCGGGCGGCGGCGGCGGCGGCGGCGGCGGGCGGCGGATGGCGGGCGGCGGGCGGCGGGCGGCGGCGGGCAGTGGGCGGCGGCGGGCAGTGGGCGGCGGGGGCGGCGGCGGTGGGCAGTGGGCGGCGGCGGGCAGTGGGCGCTGGCGGCGGCGGGCAGTGGGCGGCGGCGGGCAGTGGGCGGCGGCGGGCGGCGGGCGACGGGCGACGGGCGGCGGGCGGCGGCGGGCAGTGGGCGGCGGCGGGCAGTGGGCGGCGGGGGCGGCGGCGGCGGGCAGTGGGCGGCGGCGGGCAGTGGGCGGCGGCGGGCAGTGGTCGGCGGCGGGCGGCTCTGAGCGGTGGCGTGCCGCGGGCGCCCCCTTCGCCTCCTCCTCCTCTGCCACCCGCCGCCGCAGCCCGCCGCTCCCGGCGCCCGCGCCGCGCCGCGCCATGCTACGCCACGCCACGCCGCCTAACGGGAGGCCCGCCGTCTGACCTTGGCCGAAATGAGTGGAACGGACGCACTCTTTCCCGCATTCTGCCAAGATAACTCGCACGAACGCCTGGCCGATGAAAAGTTTCCAAACGGGATACAACACGAAATTCACTCGGAAAGATCCCCGATGAGCCTGAATGAAAAACAACGAATGAGAGGCGACACGTTTCCCCACTTTCCCTTTCCGTTCGCTTTCCTTGGTATTCGTTACTTTCTTTCCTTACAGAGAGAGAGAAGGAGAGAGAAACAACAACGATTTCTTCCACGACTGGCTTCGGTGAACAAAAAACATCCTTAATGATTGTTTCATTTGTACCTTAACTGTCTTTAGTTAAAAAAAAGAAAAAACAAGAACTGAAACCAAATGTATAGTTAAAAACGACACGTGCCAAGAGGTTCCTAGTTCCCAATTCATTAAACAATTTATCGTGCTTTTGGTTGCATTTGAGTAGGAAGAAAATAAATAACAATGAAGACCATGTGCGATTTTTAAAGATTATTATTATTATTATTATTATTATTATTATTATTATTATTATTATTATTATTATTATTATTATTATTGACCACTTCAAATGGTCAATTATATTTTGAGTCGGTTCATTACATAATAAATACAACTTACAATGTTTATGGATCAAAGGTTATCCTAATTGCCAGGAGAATCATCTTCAGTTTGGGTGAAACCTTTAAAAATTGTCTTCAAATTGAAATGGGATTAAACGGTGTCGTTAGAAAAAACATTCGTAAAGATCAGAATGTTAATATTGGGTAATAACTGGTAAATGATCAATACTCACATATCCTAGATATAATGAAAAAAAATATTGCCTTCCGATAAGTTCATACCGTGTTCTGATAATTGCATTTTGATAGAAAATGTTTCCAAACAAAGACAAAGAAACTGGAGAGAAAAACGGAGCCCCGCAGCGCAGACGTACAAAGAGCTGCACGAAACGGAGACTTCTACGTTCACGACCACGCTTCCGCTGCGTTCCCCTCCACGAATCTCGAAACAAACAGCGTGTCGAATGCCTCGGAGCGTGGTTAGGAGCGGGGTCTGGAGCGGGGTCTGGAGCGGGGTCTGGAGCGGGGTCTGGAGCGGGGTCTGGAGCGGGGCCGGGAGCGGGGCCGGGAGCGGGGCCGGGAGCGGGGCCGGGAGCGGGGCCGGGAGCGGGGCCGGGAGCGGGGCCGGGAGCGGGGCCGGGAGCGGGGCCGGGAGCGGGGCCGGGAGCGGAGTTGTCGAAGCACGGTTGGATGGAACAATCTGCCAAGAACCTCGGCGCGGGGCGGGCGAGCTCGCGCAGACGGGGAAGACATTGCGGGAGCGGCTGCATACGCGCAGTGTGGCACCCGCGTCTGGTTACTAAAGGGACGCCGCGCCGCGCAGCACCGCGCAGAGCCATCCCGCTGGCCCCTCTTGCCCCGCTCGCGACGACCAGGCCGTCCCGGCGCGCCCCGCCCGGTTCCATACCGTCTCGCCTCGCCCCACCCCGCGTCGACGGGGCTCCAAGGGGCCGGTCCAGACGACCAATATACGTTCGCGATTCTCACAGCACAAGACTGGCAAGCCGTGAAGGTGTTCTTCCAGTTCTCAGAAACAGTTAATTGCTGAACATGAGAAGCGAATATATTCTGATGTAAAATCAATACTGTAAACGTCGAGTGTTAGGAAGCCAGTAATCAAAGAACGAATGAATTTACTAATAATAAATATTCACATAAATATTACATGCAAACATGTAAAACGACCATCTTTCCTACTACACTTTCCCTATCAGCCAAATGCGTATTATAGGCTGAAGATTTTTCAGTACTGTATCGAGATAAATTGGCGGTAGCATTGCATATAGAATATACCCCTTATGATTATGAACGTTTAAGTATTATTCTCATGTGTATGTATACCAGAGTAAGGTAATTTAATATATATATATATATATATATATATATATATATATGTGTGTGTGTGTGTGTGTGTGTGTGTGTGTGTGTGTGTGTGTGTGTGTGTGTGTGTGATTGCAACCAAGAAAACAAGTATGTGAAAACATACTAATATTTGAATACGTTATATATAAAACAAGTTGAAATACTCAGCGGTGTCATAAGCGAAGACGCGCAGAGTTTAAGAGTTCATTTGAAACGAGCAATATAAGAATAGGCAGAAAAAGCACAATCAAATATTTGAATTTTCTGTCAAAATCCAAAGTGTTTCATTGTGTTCCGGTTTCCCCAGAGTTCCTATATACATATACGCACTACATAGAATATACACATATACACATATACACTACACATCTCAAGTGGCCGGAGGCTGCGCAGTTTTCTTTCAATTTCGAAAGAATTTGCGAAAACCTGGAAGAGTGCTCTCTTAAATTTTGCTCTAAGGGATTGGATAGCGGTATAAGGGTATGTTTTACGAAATCTACTGCAGAGAGCAACTACACTCTTCTTTGGAAGATGAGTACAACATTTCACTTATAATTTCTCGAATTTTCGTAATTCCAAAACGAATGAAACATCGACAGTCAGATTTTATTTACTGGACTTCAAGTAGCTTCCGAGGCTCCGCAATGTCCTTCCCCCGATATTAACTGCTTCTGGGGGTAAACGCGAGAGATAAAATAGTGTCATTCCAGAGAGAAAGAGAGTGATAGTGTGAGTGTATATGCGTGGGTGAGTGAGCGTGAGACAGTACGAGTATGAGGGGGAGAGTGACTGAGTGGACGATGGAATGTGTGAGTATGCATGACTGAGGGTGTGTAAGTCTTTCTACATTATCAAGTAAAAAGTAAACCATTGATTAAAATGTTGACTTTAATTTTTCTTTGATTGTAAAATTAATTAGATCAATAACGAAACATGGGAAAATTTGAGAATAAAAAGAAAGAACTGATACGATACAGACTTGTGATTCACAAGGAGAAAAAGCGACTACGATGTTACTTTTAACCGACCTCGAAAGGAGGTTATACATGTATCGTCGTGAATATATATATATATATATATATATATATATATATATATATATATATATATATATATATATATATATATATATTTGTTCAGACACAGCTTTAGCAAATTAACCCCGATTTAAATTTGTCTTCCTTTGTCTTTAAGAGATAATTTCCTGAGGGTACCACGGCTATTTAATGATATTTTTCGGATAATGTGGTCCACAGCTAACATAAATAATGAAATAGTACGTCATTTTACCCGTGCAAGCTACATTACCGCGTAAACAGTTCGCAGAATTTTTTCTCCCAAAATTGAAAATACTTGGCTTAATATACCTAGAAATTTGAAACGGATCTTCTAATTTTGGGAGTTTACTATGAATCACATCCAACATTCAAATTTCCAAATTTTCTTGAAAACTGCTACAGCTAGAGATTTTTCTTTACTCTTTTCTAATCAATATTAGAACTTTAAATTACTTTATTAGGTACAGTTATTTTAAAATATTAATTTTCCCGAAATTTCGGATCAAAATATGTGAATTTTCCAACAATATGTTCTCAAAAAAGTCTTGATATTTTCTTTTAAACTTTTGATACGAATAGAGAACAATGCACTGAAACATCTGACATAGTGCTATTCTTATTCGCATCTTTAAAGTTTCAGAAACGACTCAAAAGTGTTCCTTTCTCCTAGGGTTTCGTGATGACGCAGGGATGGAAATGTACATTTATTTTTGTCCATCAATACTACTAAAGTTCTAAATAAATAATGTAAAACTGACTCGGAATTATAAAAAATGCACTTAAAAATAACAAATAATATCACACAAAATGAGTCTTCTGATCCAGCAATGACTCTACTTCTTTTTTTTCTGACATGAACTCGTAAGTATTCTAGTACATATTCGGAGGCCAGACAACCAAGTATGAACTAAAGTCTGAGAAAATGAGAGTTCATGGACGAAGAGTACAAGAATCAACAGACTGTTCCCGAAATGAGATTGTTGTGTTTTCATGTATTTATTTATGTATTGTTTTATTTGTTTCCAGAGCTCCTAGATGACGAATAATGCTGCATGCATCTCAACGAAACAAGAACAGTTTAAAATTACATCCACGAAATTACATGAACTTAAGACTACGCAATGACCTATGAATGCATAATGCTAAATAACGCACCTGTTAAAACGACGCGGTAAAAATAATACGTATGTACTACTTCGTATCGCACATTATGCTTTCAAGATATGGCACCAAACCAAACTACGTTTAAGTTTTGGGTGGACTTTTTAATATCGATATGCGACGCTGTATCTCCCCTCCGGACGAAGCTACAGCGGATCATTCCGAGTGGGTGTCCCCGCTTCCTTCCTCCGCGTGCACCCACCCCGCGCCCCGACCGCCCGCCATCCGCCTACAGCCGCCGTCGTCGCGGCCGGGGACCTGGCCGGCTGCAAATGAGCGCAGCGCGGCGCGGCGCGGCGCGGCGTCAGGTTCTACCCTGGCACACCGTCCCCGCAACCCCCCACCTCCCCCGCCATCGCCCCGTCCTCACCGCTTCAGACCCCGCACCGAGCCGTGCAGCACAGCGCCGCGCCGCAAATGGTGCATGCGATCTCCCGGCGCACTTGGAACATCGTTCAAGGTTTACAGGTCACGAGCACGCACCACTCGCCCTTCCGTGTAGGCCTCTGGGTCTCCGGGCCTCGCCGCGCGCCTATTGTTTCCTTTGCGGCGCCTCCCTTCTGGGGCAGGTCCAGGGCCTTCGGCGGTGGGTCGGCAGATCGACGGATCGACCATGGTGATGGTGGTACTCAGACTGAGACTAATTATTTAATGACTCGGAAAATAACTCTTATTTCAATTAACACATACTGGATCTCACAGATTCCAGTCGACGTGATACACTTCGATTATCAGTAATATTATAGCTTACTTTACATCTAGAAGATTTTGAAAGAGGAAATTAAAGAGAAGGGAGAGTGACACGTCTCTCAAGAATCTTCGCTTCTGACGAGAGTGCCCTGTGATCCAAGCCGTAGAATGGGCTTTCTGTTTCTAGTGCCAACTTCGGGACGTGATAACTGCAAGAGTTAAATATCACTGAAACAACTCACAAGCCGAAACCGCGGGGACAAAGAGCGCGTACGACCAGACAAACGCCCACGCTGGATGGCTTCTTGCCTCAGTTGCCCACATTTTTGACACTAGGTATCAAATGTAAGGTAAACGTTAGACTAACAGTAACTATGCGTCTAATCGAACAATAATGACCAGCTTGAACGTAACCGCTGGGACGATGTATACACGCCCTTTAATTTCACATTTGCCTCACACTGAGGTCAGTAAAAAAATATGAAATAACTTTCGGGCCCGTTTATGACAAAGCTGGAAAGTCGCAAGAAATTTTTCAAAATCTACAAGAAATATGTCTAACGAAGAGATCAGCCGTTGCATCAGAGGCATTTGGCATTTCGAGAGCACAGGGCACATTATTATAAATACATCGCCACGTAAATAATGTCCTTCTCGCAACACTTGCAGATCTCCGTATAGTACTACGTACATCGGAGAACGTTTCAGACCGCAGTTTCGTACCAAATGCGAAAACAAACATTTTTTTTTCTTATAATGTCTTCTGGAATGTGACAAGACTGAGTTATGATACAGTTTGACATCATGTACGATCGAAAGCCATCTAAATAAGTTTATTAGTAGCTTCTCGCGATGACGCATGAGGCCACGGCCATATTCTCACAATTCATCCTTTCTCAGCCCGGAATGAAGATAGCACTAAATGTCAATTACGCTCTCATACCATTCAACGATTGCCTTCGCATATTTTTCTCTTGATACTATACGCTACTTACTTGCGTAAGAAATCACGTGCAAACAGAAAACCCGAGCCGCAGATGGGCCCAATACAATTGTTGCACCGCGGCAGCGCCGATGTCTCCGCGATCTCCTCCCAAGGAAGAACTAGGTGCGCGGCGAGTCGCCCTTCACCCCGCCCACCCTCCTGGGTGCAGCGCCGCGCCCCGCCCCGCCCCGCCCCACCCCGCCCGTTAATTCGATTTCAAAATTAAAATGAACGCAGCAGAACTCTTCATAAATGGTCAAACTATCATTTACCAGACGGAAAATTGTTTCCACTGCAAGAACATCACAATTAATTTGTCCCAAAATGACAATAGAATAAAACCAATTTAATGAGTTCAAAGAAATCTCTTAGTTAAAAGACTTCTATACGGAGCTAACCCTCAGAAAAATCACACACCTCTGAAAACATTCCCCCATTGCATATTTTACTTGTTCAGCATTAACACTGATGTCACCTTTTAGCACATATTCAAGAGATTCATGAATTGTATTAAATTCAATTCTTATTCAATTTTAGTTATTTGTTCTGTGCGTGACCCTACAATGTTGCCAATCCATTTCGCCATTCTATTATAAGTGAAACGGTAAAAAAACACATGTTATATTATACAAATAAAACCTATTAAAAACTACCCCTAAACTACTAACAATGAAATACACTAGTGACAATTGCCACGTAATTCGGAATGACAACAGAAATATTTAACTGAAAATAACAGTTCTTTTAGAATTAATAATGACGTAATCTATATTGTATTCACAGAATGCGTCGCAAGAAACTGTACCTGTGAAAGACGCGATAGAAAGCACAATCAATCGATAAAGAACACAAAAGAAAGGTTTTTTGATCTTCACAAATTTTATCTAAAAAATTAAGAAAAATAAATTTTCAGCAGCAACTTGTATTCTATAAATATCATCTGCGGTTTAAAGAATACCAGGGAGAGATTAGCTACCAATTTAATCTGCAGAAATCACATACCAGAAATAAAGACAATGAGCGTGAAAAGAACGACAAGTAAAATGCCAAACTCCCTACGTCTACGGTTCGGCAATAGATGGCTATGGCATTCATAGAAATAGTCTCAGGGTATTACAGTATCATTAGACCATTTGTGATCGAAGGGAGGGAGTGTAGCTCCTATAAATGACACGAGTGCTTCATTTTGCGAGAGACGTGGAAGACAATAGCCGTGTATAATATTCGCATCACCTACATTTATCAGTAAGCCATGTCTCAGTACAAAATAACTCAAGTCAGGAAATTCTGGTACTTGGACCCCCCTTTTCCTTTGTTATAGTAAATTAAAATGTGTTGATAACGTAATTTTTTCAAAACAAAAAACGCGCCTTATGTATCTGAACATCAAATTTAAAAAATATGTAACAAAAACCAACTGAAAATGAAGACAATGAAATGTCTCGCATACTGTTTGTATTCAGATGGTATTCTCAAGAATGTACCGTTCATTACTCAACTTAAATAAGAAAATAATACGAAAAATTAATGAAAAATATTCATACAAATGTCTTATTCCATGAATTCTGCTTGAAACAATATCGTTCCCTTCGTTTTTGTTTACGAATCAATAGATTTTGTAGTAATTATAGAATGAATGATATGTTTTCTAGAATGTGTTTTTCAATATACAAGAAAAAACTCAGAACTTCTATCATGTCTCTGAATCTTTAGCGCTTTATCAAAACTCCTCATTCAACATCTTATTCAAGCAATGAGCAATAGTTGTTCTCGATCACACTAGAATAATATTGCATTTGTTCGAAATTTTAGTCTTGTCTTTCCTGATGCTTTACTGTTCCTATTAGAAATTGTGTTCAGAAATTAAAATAACTTAAACAGCATACATTTTCACTTATTGTAGTTTAATACAAATTGGAGGTACACATTTGGTCAATTATTTATCGCCAAAAAAACACGTCTTAAACATGATAAAATTGAAAATATAAGAGAGTTACTGATAAGTACGACCATTTCGATTTTGATTTCTCCGCTAGTTTGCCCGTGATTTTTAGACCAAATGCTGATAATTATGACTTGTTTGACTAAGGGCCGTTAAGTAGCTTATCAACGCCAAACACCTAGCTTTTACTCTCAGTTGTGGATATAAATATAACAAATTTCACTTCCAAAAAGTCAACATGAAAATAGTTAAAACCATATTAACGTACTCATAGCACACTTTCATAAATTACTAATAATTTATACAAGGGTTCATTCTTTCCTTTGAATGCTAATGGTACATTTGAACTATCATTTGAAACATCACACCATTCACAACACACACGTTCGAGTGGCGTTAGTGTCATTCGAGGGCAAATACGTACATGTTCGAGTGGCAATCTTTGAACCAATACGCTAGATATTCAATTAATTAGTGATTGTTTGTTTGTTTGGTGGTTGTTTTTCCAAGTTTTTTGTTTTCCGTGGAAGAGAAAAAATATGATAATTTCAATATATTTATAACCGAGATGTTACAAGTAATGTGTAGATGTTTTAACATTTGAAATTGTCACCGATCAAAGATCACAAATGAATTTCTGTACTCAGTACATTTTCTCTCAAACGTACAATACTGACAAAAACTGATAACTCGAGCTGTTCTGAAAACAAATTTATACATTGTTTACATGTGTAGAAATGGAATAAAATGAAAATGGCACTCTTTGATTCCATTCGTAAACAAATTTAAATTGCATTTCATTCCAGGAAAAAATGTTTTTTCGAAAGACAAAACAACATAGAAATTTAACATCTTTCTGAAACTAACGGTATGCCGCCCCCCCCTCATTTAATAATAAGCCTTTCCCCACTACTGCCGTTCTGTTTTCTTTAAAACGACAAAAAAAATGGATAATTTTTTATCTAAACGTAAAGCCACTCTCAAGCATTTTTGATCACATTTGTTGCGTTCATTCCATACTAAATGTTTATTTCTGATTATACGAACGGATTACTGGTATCCGAATCATGGGAACTTCATAGAAAAAAGAAAATTCACTGTGCAAAGTGCTTCCAAGTACAAAAAACTTAAGGTCAGACAATTGGCCTACATGTATCATCATCTGGGCCACTCGGCGTCGCGAAAGGGCGACTGCCGGTCGCAACCCAGTCTCGACTAGGCAATGCTATGGCCAATGGTGGTTTCGGATTCGCCCAATTCTTTCTTTCCCAATTTACTAACAACTTATTCCAACAGACAATGGATGAAACGGGTTAAAAGACAAGATTTTAGATTACTTTAAATAACCAATAAATCGGGTCGTAAATGACATACCTAGAAATTGTAACAAAAACGACATAATCAGTAAATCAATTGGCACGACGAAACCATAACAAATAACTAGGAAGGTTCTTTGAAGAGTTTACTAAATGAGAAATATTCCCCGGAAATTTCAAGCAACTTTACATTAAACATTTGATGTTGATGTGTCCAAACAAATGCAGAAGGGCGTGGCTATGGAGGTTTGAAAAAAGATTTTTCCGAAACTGGATTGTTTTTAATGAACTCCCCGATGAAATCGCAAAGAATTTGAAAGTCACAGCCATCAAAACACATCTTGTGTTAATTCATTCCAAGACTGATGTAACAAAATGTTCGGAACAGTTGCCTTTCATTTGTTCTCCATGAAAATTCAGAATATATTCATACAATTGCCGTGCCCAGTAATCATTGAAAGAATATGGTGCACTGTAAAATTATTTATTCCACAGATTCGCATTGTTAGACAGCTGTACCAGCTGTAGGACTTAATCCAACACTTATTTTATCAGCAATAAATGATAGTTTCGAGAAGTCTCAACAGATTTCGAAAGATTTACTTCCAGAAGTCGAATATGCATTCAGAATGTCTCCTAAACCCCTTAAGCCCATTTTCATTGACAAAAAAGGCAGAATAAGGAATTCTATAAGGACTACTAAATCAGTTTTTGTTCCTTCACAGTATTGCTGTAATTGTACGTACAGAAATTTAAGGGACAGTCAATAAAATAGGGTGAAGGGATTCAATAAAATAATAGGTGAGGAGTACGGGGGCGTCAGTGCTGGTTTTGTCGTTCGTTCGTTCGTTTCGAAGACGGACAGTAGAAATTATCTTAAAAATTCGAGCTCATATACTGTTAAGAAAAACTACAGGCAATTATAATGAGTATGGTGAGTAATTATAACAATATTAAATACTAGAAAATGTGAGAGTACAAACTATTCAATAGGTCGGAGACCGCCACAATGATGTCAAATGAAAGAGACATGAAAGTGACAGGACCGGCGGATTCGTGTTGATAACCAACACAAAAAAACAAACTAATATGTAAGAAGTAATCAGCGGGCAACTTTACAAGCTAGTTGGTATGGTTCATCGAATTTGTCGCAATTTGTGTAGTACGGGTTGAAATTTATTATCTTTACAACAGGTTTTGGTGGAGGAATCAGAAAGGCCATTCAAAAGCAATATCGTTAAAAAAACAACTTTCTTGTTGAAACGTGGGAACAAATTTGAATTATTTGCTAGTTTTGTGTGGGGCCAAAACAATGGTAATTTTCCCGATTTACTAGTAATGAAAATCAACAATTGTTTACAATTTCACCTTATAACTAACTGATGAATAACATCCTTTGGGTGAACTTCTGAGAATATTATTCAAATGATTCCACATTAAAAACAATGTCAACGAAAAATAGGGAAATAATTACAAACTTCTAAACAATTAACATTAAGCCATCTACTTCAAGTTCAAAGTTTCTGAATATTTGTGATTCTCAGCATTGTATATGTTCTGTACATTGATATGCAGCGCCACAGTATTTTTAAATCGCTTGCTTATTTATTGGAAACTGAAAGAACATATATGCAATTGTACAAAATTTGAATACTATTTCACTGCCATTATAAACATCAATTTATTCTATCGACACATTAAAATTGCATTCCCATAAAAATAAAAGTCACGTTTCATTTCACGCTTGGCGTGCAATGACAACGTGACAAAATCGTAGAGAAATATGAAAATGTCAAAGTTAAACGAAAGGGTTTTAAAATCCACCTGAATAGGTGGTTCCGATGAGCAAGTGGCTCGACACAACCTGTCCCAACGTCTACTCTTCCTTTCGGGCAAGCGTGACCTACTAACACGGCGAAATGGCGAGTTCCGATTTCCCTCTCAATCGCCTCTTATGTCATAACCACTAATCGCTTGGCAGGCGAAACAACTGGCGTGTCAGCATCCAGGGGAAGAAGAACGTATTGGGCAGTTCGTTAACAGCCTCCGCACGCCCATGTTCACATTATGCAAAAGTTCAATAGGAGGTATCTCACTACTTGTGGTGGTATGTGCATTTAATTGCTAAAAATATGTTACGATATGTATGTTCGTGTTTAAACACAATTTTGAAGGGTTCAACATCTATAATTGGCATCGTAAACTTCCAAAACAAGATGATGCTTCAAGCACCAGACAAAACTTCACGCCTCCAACATTATTATTTCTGTACTATGCAGATGGATTGTAAATACGCGCACTGAAGGCACATATTCACTCAACATCAGTCAAACAAAGTACATATGACTATGATGTTTTGCAGCAGCCAAATTACCTGCTGAACCAGACGAGTATGACACTTGTGGCTCGCCTGTACTGTGGTCCGTGGCCGTGGGTTGTGTAGTGGTAGCGGCAACAGAGCTGGGAACGCTCATAGGTCTCGCAGTGCCCTCCTCGTGCATGATTTATGAAAAAAATCGTCAATGTTGAATACCGTTCTTAAGCCTCAGAGCTTCAGGGAGCCCTGAACCCTTTTCACTATGCCAAGGTTTCACTAAAATCTTCTTCGTTACGCGGTATTTGAAAAAAACGAACAGAGGATAAATGTAGGTCTGTAGGACACTTCACTTACACTTTGCATTCAGACATGATCTCGAGTCAAGTGTATGGCTATATTCCATAACTGTTTGTATTTTATAATAAACGCCAGTCATTAAAAAAATGAATGAAGAAACACTTTATTAGCAATAATATATATTTTCAAAACGATCTTTAACCTTTTAATGCAAAAAAAAATACTTTGCTATATAATTATGGATTCGATTTGCACCTAGTTACGATGTCTGGTGGGCGAAGACACCGAGTTAGTCTCTTAAATATATTATTTTAGAGTACCAGAATGTGCCGTTTCAATTTTACTAGTGTATTTAATTAACTAATGATACATTCCATTATTTAAACGAAATGAAAAATGCTTGTATTGAACTGAGATCTGAAATGACTAGCAATCCGTAGTTGTCGCGTACAAAGAGGCAGAGGCATCTGCCGCTATACGGAGGAACTAAGTTGTTGATTGTGCATGGCTTGTAACTTGGATTCCTGAGCCCTCATGGTCTGTTATTGTTTGTAATAATTGATGCAGTACCGAACCCATTCGTTGTAAATCTTGAATTGTACACATACCATCAATCCATGCTCTAACCGACTGTCAATTGAATTGATATAAAAATAGTCCTTTTAATTTGAAAATTAATCGGTGCATTTTTTATTTGGTAAAATAAAAAAAAAGCTATGAGTGTTGAAATAAAATAAACGTATATATTAAGTCTTGACAGATAATGAAAATATGTTTTTTGGGGTGTGTTATTATTCTTTAAATAAATGGACACAATCAGCTGCAACAATTGTTGTCTAAAGTAGTACTGAAATTGAATCGGACATTCAGGTGGTCCGATAAATAATGCAGATAGGCACGGATAGGTAGGGTTTCTTTGAAACGACATTGGAGTGTTAAAATGTTTATTAAATTTTCATTAAGTTAGGTTAGGAAGTATATTTAATCATGCTAAATTAGATGGAAGAAGCGATGTATTTAATATCGTTATTAATTTCGTGGTGAAAATTGAAAATATGATACATTTCTATCCCAATATTACTTTTAGTACTTGAATAAATGGATGTGGTGACATAACGCAATTTTCGAAAAACAATTTTGTTAAAATAAAAAAATTCGAAATAAGAAAAAAAATAATATCTTTATCAGTTTTTCTTTATGAAAAATCAAGAACAGGAAATTAAATAATTTTTAATTTCTTTTTTTCCCAAACAGGCCTAAAAACAAATTTTCTACATTACTCCAAGAAAATACATTTAATGATTGAATGTTTCACAATTTATTTCAATGAAAACATTTCAAAATTATGACTGGGCTTTACCATTCAAAAATTAGTAATATTTTTTTTTCTATGTTAAACTTGTGTAAAAAATAAATAAAATAAAATGAAAATACAATATTAACTTTTCCTCCCATTCTGAGTCAATAATTATGATCCAATTTCAGCATTTAACATTCCATGTAGAATTTTTGAACATTAATCAAAATGTTGTCTTGTCTTGTGCAATTACGGATTTATACATCAAACATCTTGTATATCCATTTACATATTGCCCAATTGTCTAAAATATTAATATTTTTTCCAGTTTTCTTTACCATGTGCTCTATATAGTCTTTAAAATTTAATTTACTCTCGATTACTTAATTTAGGAGGAAAACTGTTAATATTAAAAACATCAGGTAGCTTTCATGAGATAGTTCACGTTTTTTAAATATTGCAAGTTAGCTAATTTAATATTTTAATGATTTAATGACGAATTACAAAAAGTTCTTGCAGGTACCTATTATGTTAATTATTACACATTCTCAATATACATGCGTAGTTTATTTGTAGTATTTCTCTAAAAGAAGGTAGTTGGTCTTAAAAAGGTATCTGCTTTAAGATTTAATGAGCTCAAAGAACATTCTTCTTTCTTAGAGGAAAGGAAAGGAAAATTATTCTTGAAGTTGAGTAATAAATAAAATGCTCAATTTGAGAAAATATAAATAATTTCAGATATGAGATAAATGGAAAAGGAAGAAAGGGAAATATTTATCATTTCGATCATCACATACACTAGTTTCTCAATGCATATATTTCAGAGAAATAAATTAGTATTTGGATGAAGAAATTCATAGGATCAGTGTTGATTTTCTGCACATTTTAATTATCGAGACAATAGCTTTTCCTGCCTTTCATAGAAACTTCTACTTGACATTTTATTTAAATTTAAAGTAGATAAACATTTTTCCATTGAACATAAAATGAAAGAAAACCGTACAGGCATAGGCCATTTGAGATGCGTCTTTGGTTTCATTAGACACCCAGGAACTTGGAAAAATATAGAAAAGTCTATATTGTTAATTTCCAAAGTACGCAGAAATTGAAAGGAAAGTAAGCAGCTACCAGCTATGTGAGTGGTAATATGATTTTTTTTTTTATCCAGGAACTCAGGAAAAATTCAAAAGCAGTCCTAGTTTTGACTGACTGAAAAATGCAAATATTTTTATTGTGTTATTCAACCTATTCTTGTACTCATTTCTCATACTCAAGTGTGTCACTCCATTCAGCACAGCTGATGTCATGCTTCAGCAAGGCTGCGAGGAAGAGGCTGGGTTCCAGTAAATATTTGCTATTCTTTTATTAAGCTATGGAACAACAACTTCATTGATGTTATTGGATGTAAAGTACTGTAAAGTACTGCTGTACTACACTATTGAATTGCAGTGTTTGTGAAGGCTGTTTTTGTAGAAATATGTAATTTATTGCAGCATTACAGAAGGGTATTTTATTTGTTGGTCTTGAGCAGTGTGTGTGCTACTTCTTGGAAAACCGTTTTGTGTGAATTTATTCAGCACCATTTTTACTGCAACAGGTCACTAGTATGAATTATAATAAAATGTACAATGAGCATTAAATCTGAATAACAGTTCCATTGTAATATGTCCCTTTATAGTAAACAAACTTGTAAAAGTTTTACTAGAAACATTGAGAGAATTGAATGTTAGTAGTACGGAAGTACACAATGTCAACTTTCTTGAGTTTATCAAAATGTTACTTGATTTCATTTTAGTTCAATGCACTGCACTGCTCTGTATGGATTTTCAATAATTAACATTGTAACTCACTAAGATGAGTGAAAAAATAATAAAATATCATATTTTGTTATTGTTTTTTTAAACGTTTGCGACAGAAGTAACGATATTCAAGACTTGCCAGATACTTAATTTTTTTATACATAATGGAAACATTTTCAGAATATGTTTTTTCTCTACTTGCCATCATTTCAATGCTTTGGGTACAATCAAATACGTTTCATACCTAAAGATTTGTATATAAAAGACTTTCCAGAGTCAAAAACAGAACAGCTTGTCTTCCGCTGCCTTGTATTTATTCTATAGTCTTTTTATTAATACTCAATAAATACTAATCCTTTTTTAGTGGTCGAGTACAACCGATTACCATTACAAATCACCATCAAAATGAGACTTTTCTGAAAAGTGAATCCAAACAATTTTTTAATACTTGAATCACTTCCTTTCATTGAGTTCATGTAATGTAGAAATTGAGGTAACCTGGCAATGCTTTTAACTGATTAATTGTTAGATTTAACTATTAGAAAATTTTGTTTTTTAATATCCTCAACAATAAAACATTAGAAAAACATAAAATCAAAATATTGATACTTAATTCATACAGGAATCCCTCCGCCTTGTAACGTAAACCTGAACTGAAGTGTTCTTAACCATAAAAAAAGAGAGAGATCACAAATTAGCAATTGAGAAGGTTAAAAAGTGTGTATGGTGCAGATGAACTTACAAATCAAAATTTTATATGTTTTGTAGGGTCTTTTCTGAAGTTTTCCTTAAAGTGTATTAGTCCTTGGGGTATGATAAATATTGCAGAGTAAACAAAAAATTAACAAGAGATTGAAATATAGAATTTATCTCGAAATTGACTGTCAATTATACTATCATACAATAGTTTTGTATGATCATAAAATTCCAAGGTAAAATCTGACAATGTCGATTAAATCAAATTAATTTTATAATCAATCGACCTGGATTATATTATGGACAATGCTCTGAAATTTGTGGTGCTAACCTCAGATTTATACCAATTGTAATTGAAAGAGTAAATTTAAAAAGCCCTTTGAACTCTTCTATTTGAAATGGTAACTGAAATGAAGTAAAATTGTGTGGAAACATTCTGTAGCAGCTGCATTCTGAAATAGCTGCAGTTTGCAGTTTGGAGGAGGAATAAACATTATATGTGATGTTTTGACAAAATAACTATAAAATGAGCTCGGCCCGTGGGATATATCTCCGACACAAAGCAATGATCATTTGCACTAATAAACATCAATGAAATTAATATTTTAATGTTCAGCATTTATTCGTTGTAAAGAAAATAAACATTTATAAAAAAATTGAGCAAGTTTTAACAAATTATTACAAACAACATAATTTGTAGGAACAGTAGACACAGGTGTGTGTAACCTGCAACAAGTCAACAATTTTTATGGGCTACTGACTGTTAGCTGGTATAAGTATTCAAGTTCTTTGACCAGAATATAATCACACTTACATTTCTATATTTGTAATAATCGTAAAAAATGAAACAAAGAATTCCAGTACAGATCTACGAGTCTTTCCCAAAATGCTACCAGTCAGCATTTTCTCATGCTTTTCGGTATTTTTGACTGATTTTTAGGGATATGTGGAGTCTAAATTGACCACATTTTGAGGGTAGCTTGGAAAATTTCTTTCAAAACGACAACTAGTAAGTGAAATGCTGAAATTTATCAAATTTGATAACCCTAGACAATAATACACTCTCAAACATAGATACAGTAACAGTATATTAGTAGACTAATTTACCCATGTGTTTGTCATCACTGTACACTGTAAAATGTATATATACATTCCATTTTTTTTATCAGGGATTTAATATATTTACGAAAATAACATGTTTTATTAATAAGGTTGTTGGACACCTTTCAAAATGTTCAGGGGATCCATAGTCCCCTCGCACACCTTTGCCAATAGAACTTTTTTTTTAACACATATATTGAATTTGTTTGGAAATTTCAATACAGGGTATTACGCTATTCTGTGATTTTATTGTAAGAAAGTTGGGATGTA
Source organism: Gryllus longicercus (assembly GCA_038098605.1). Lineage (NCBI taxonomy): Eukaryota > Metazoa > Arthropoda > Insecta > Orthoptera > Gryllidae > Gryllus > Gryllus longicercus. Next base: position 216,388 of record JAZDUA010000602.1, read on the forward strand.
TGATGAACATATTCACTAAAATATTTCGATCTTAATAATTATATAGAGTCTACTGTGTATTAATATAAATTGTTCTTCTCTTTGAATTTTCTAATTAAGCTCTATGGATACTTCTAAATCACATCCATTCTAATAGTCTAATGAGAAATTTCATATTCAATTATTATCATCGTGAACTACCTACACATAAATGAAATTATCGATGTGTGACATTAACTCCTGCTAGGAGGCTCAACATATTTAACATTTTGAAAAGTAAAGCACAGTTCAATTTACTCTCAGGAGGTTGTTGTGTCTCTGTCAGAATGTATTTTCAGGTTGAGTGCTTCAATATAAATATCATTAACAAAACAATTTCTGCAAAAATGGGTTAAATGGAGATAAAATATGGATATTAAGAAACATGGAAGAGAGTTTGCTCAAGCTTGTGTTTGCAGACCACATCTCCAAAGCAAGTGTTCAGACTTGAATTTACAACAAAGAGGTCTGTAAAAAGTTTAATAAGATCCTCTTGATTCCCTGAAGACAAGAAACAAAATAATTTGGAGCATTTTACTCTGAGAGGACTGGGTGCAAAACATGAATTTTGACTAGCAGGGTAGATTTTGTTCAATTCCCTGACTCCAGTGAATAGGACAGTCAGTGCTAGTAGACTCAAAAATTCATTATAATGTGGTATTTATTAAATAATATTGATGCACAAGCTATCATGTTAATATTAAAACTATACGATAAGCAGTATTTTCATTACATGTAATGAAAGAACATAGGATATTATACTCCTTTATGAAGTACAATTTTGATGCAAAACATAGGACATGTTTGCTATCAAAAGCAGCAAAACCATTTGCAGCAAATTCACAAGAGAGGCAAAAATCTCATTACGTCTGCATGCAGTTTGTTATGAACAGGATGTTTTAATCACATTTTAGGTGGAAATACACTAGAATTATACTAGTTCTCTTCATAAAATATTGAAGCTTCACAAAAATGTAAAAAATGTATTTTGGAAGGAAAAAGCTAGTTCGGATAGCAAATGGCTCAAAAATCATTATACAAAATAGAAATAGATGATCATATTGTAACTTCAGAAATTATAATCAAAAAGGATAGGATGCTTGTTTAAACAAAGAACATCCACTTTTCAATGCTTAAATAATAAATATTTTTAAATACAAACCAATACATTAATAAATAAAAAATGTGTATAAAGAAAAGAAACAGCACAAGATGCTGCTTTGGTATAAGTATTCAAGTTATTTGACCAGAATGTAATCACACATACATTTCTATATTTGTTATAATCGTAAAAAATGAAACAAAGAATTCCAGTACGAGTCTTTTCCAAAATCACAACAAAAATTTAATATGCATTAACATGCTGGGATAAATATAAAAAAAAAAATTATCATGATGGCAGCACGATGCCAACTCTACATAAGAATACATTGAGAATTTTGTTGCTTACTACGTTCTATTTATTTATTTAATTTTAAATAATTTAACATTCAGGTATCCTTTTTTCTTTTTGGACAATCAAAATAACACATAATTTTCAAATACAATGTTTTAATTGTTTGATCAATCTTTACATTTTGGAAAGTTCTCTCTCAAATATTTATGTATTTTATACTTCATATATTTTTACTTATACCAGATTTATTCCATTATTTAATTTCATTACTATGAATTATATTTCTAATACTTTCATACAAAATTATAGCATCGAAATGTGTTTTCATTTTCTGTTATAGGTAAATTTATATGAATTTTGTTCACACCTGATGTGTAAAACTGTAAGGTGAAATACGCTTCAGAATATGTGAAAAATAAAACATTAAAAAAATTGTTATGGTGATTGTCAAAAAAGAAAAAATGATACCTGAATAATAAACTATTAATATTATGGGACAATCACTCTATTTTAATATATTTTACTGCTATTTTTTTTTTTTTTTTTTTTTTTTAATTGTAAAAATGCTGCTGATGAAAGAAAATTTACTTTGGCACAGTATAATGCAATTTTCAAATATTGTAAGCTGCTTCATCTAGGAATGAAGCTAATCTTTTCAGGAAAGCAAACATTCATAAATCTACAGTAAATAAATATTTTTTACAGATTTAGTTCTTTCTTTTTGGTAATGAATGTCTTTTAATTTTAAGAACCAAATTCAACAGAAAGAAACATTCTAATTCCCTCACTTAGTTTTTTAATTTATTATTATTATTATTTAATGAATCAACACAAAAACAACTTATTGTATAGAAATCTTACTAAAGTGTTTTCTTATATTACTTTCAGTCTTCATTATAAAAAATAATATATTTCTTGACATTACATTACTGGTTTACTTCTGTTTATATTAGTATGTGCGAAATTATTAGTGTCTGAGATATTTTAAAATACACTGAAGGTCTCCTTTTTAATGCAGTCCACTGGCAGTGCAGGTGGCACATTGAAAAACTGAAAAATGAGCATTTTTTTTTATTGATTGAATTGATTGTCTGCACTAATCAGCAATATTTTTCATTTCTGTTCTGATGCTATCAACTACTATAATAAACTAATCTGAAGTTTTTTGGTTGTTGTTTCTTCCCCTTGCAATCACCATGTGCCAAATTTAAGATTTCATATTCTTCTCATTAACATTATGGTATGTGTATGTAGAAATATTTTATTAAACTCCCTTTAAATTAACTTAGTACTGAAATTTAAATTGCAACATAGTCTAAATTTCTCTAATGGTACAAATTGAAATTCATATTGTCATGAGCAAAGGTTACAATTCATATAAGTGATTGTTACATACTTCACATTAGTTGCTCTAAAGCAGAGATAAAGTGCATTATACTAAGACAGATATATGTTGCTAGCTCTTGCATTTGCAGATTCTTTCAAAACAATCTTTTTCATTCTTTCAGAATGACTCTGCTTACAGGTTTGTCCCTTCTCCCTAATAGCGCTCTTCCATGGTCTTGAAAGAAGAGAAGCTGGAAGTGCTCACCCTGCTTGAAACTTATTCCTCTTATGTTCCCAGGAAACCTATCAAGTTTACTACAGAAAATGGAATTTTACACTCATGATATCATGAAATGCCAACAACATGAACTGTTACAGAGAGAGTAGTCTTTATTGTCCAGAAAGTTTTCCATTACCAGCAAGAATGACACTTAAATCACACAAAGTCATACAGTACAAATTGGCAACACTGCTCAGGAGTTAAGAATTGTGAAGTACTAGAAGAATGGCTCATCCACTTCTGGATGTTTTCCTTAAGTTTCATCAATTATCTCCAGCCTTTTGTCATTATCCTTATTTTCCTAAGGAGTAAACCATTCAAAAACAGGAATTAGTTGGAAAAGGTTGTTGAGTGAACTCTAGGCCTAACTGCTGAAGGGATACTGACTGCAAAGGGCTGGAATGCATAAGTTTGAATCACATAGGAACTATAACATGGAGAACAAAAGTTGTCAGATTTTAAATTAGGTCAAAAATAATAACTCTCAGTAAAAGGAATCTTAAGCAACTGAAATTTTAAAAAAAGTTGTTGATCAGTTCAGTGAAATTAAATAATGTTCTAACAAATTATTTTAGAGAAATTTATTGACATGTGCAATGTTTGCAACTTATAATTTTTATGAAGATTTTCCCTTTCCTTTTCTTTGATTTTAAGAGTCCAAATTGCCAGTTCTGTACACATTGGTCCAATGTTGCCTTCAAATCTTTGTTTTTGGATCAATCTAAGTAGGTAAACTTATCTAAGATATTCAAATAATTGCAAAATATTCAAGCTAAGTACTTCAGATAATATAAAGGTTGTCATGACTTAAATTATTAAAAGTAACTGTGTATTGTATAACACTAAATTGTTTCTTAGATTTTCTTTCTTAGGGGGTAATTTTAAACAAATTGAGGCGCATATTAATTTATTTTGCCTGTTGAAATACGATTTAATCACTTTTCCCTAAAGCATGTTTCAAGTACTGTATTTCTTGCTGGGGTTCTTTTTTGTTCAGAAACACTACCACCTGTGTTATTTTCCATCCCAAACTCTGAAAAACAATGTAGTTAAGTCAAAACACTTTCCTGATATGGTACAGCTATTGAGAACAGAACACAGGGTCCATGACACAATATATGAATGCAAACAAATTATTTTGGTTCAAGACAGCACTTGAATTCTTCAAAAAACACTCTCCACTTTTCCATTAATTTAATGGTATCATGAACATATGATATCAATTTGGAAACACATCTTCCCCTTGATTGTTTTTCTTTCATCTTTGTTAATCTCCTAAATAATTAAAGGTGCATTTTAAAAATTATGATGCAGGTTTTATTAATTACTTCTACATACACACTGCCAAAAGCTCAAGTGGTAAAATAACCATAAGGGACCAATCCTGAAAAGGAAAATTTAACAGTAATTATTTCCAATTTCAATTGGTCAGAACAGCTCTTATGTCTATATTCAGTCTCTTATTTAATGATCTTATGAGTGTTAAGACAGTACCATAATGGCCACTTTACTCCTCTCTACAAACAGTAATGTGCAATCTAGGGCCTCCTTCAAGTGTTTCATGGGAGAATGGAAAGTTTCTTCAAAGCTGTACTGGAAGCTGTATCTCTGCTTGATCATCTAAATTCAGCGCACTGTTAGCTCTTTACTGGTTTCTTTCATTAAACATTAATGATTTATTTTATCTTTTTTCTTGTAAACTGATGAGCACAAAAATTTCTCTCACAAGCCAGAATGCAATCCTGGTAAAAGTTTTGCACTTGGTTCTGGTTCTAACAGATTTACATCAATTTTTGTCAAACAATTGCAGAACATAAATGTAATTCATTCAATCACAATTTCTATTTTTATGTCTACTTTTTGTGATCAAGGTCCAAACTCACTTCAAAATACTATGTTCTCTTGATAAGAAAAAATATTAAGTAATCATGTCCTAAAAAGTTCAGTAATTTTGTTAATCCCTACAATGCAGCTTGAATGAAGAAAGTTTACTTAAGAAAACTGCACTTAAACAAATTCTGAAATAATATGTCTTACTGACGAGCAGAGTGCAAATTGGAAGATTTCTCTCGAGAGGAACTTTGAAATTCCAGGAAGGAACAAATTGAAGAAATGACGTGCGAATAAAAGAACATCTCGCACAACACAGGCTGAATGAATTATAAAATTCTTTCCACAAGGGTTTTTTGTCTGTTTTTTTTTTTTATTTTGATTCCTTAGTTTTAATATTTCAAAGTGTGGAAAATATAATTGAGGGCCCTAATATAGATTCCCTCGCAAGGTCAAAATTAATACATTTCCTCACACTCAATAATGTTCTGAATACTTGATAATATATTCTGAAATCAGTTCTAAACAGTAATATCAGTGTAAATTCAGATTAGATTGGATAAGCATGAGCATTTTGTGCCAACTAAATAATACTAAGCTGAACAATGAATGATTAAATACAACAAAGGTTAGAATTAGTAGAATTAATTGGCCAACTTGTCTTGGAAGCACACTTGAAATCAACCAAGAGGTTAAATTCTTTCATTGAAATGCTGAAATAATCACATGAATTAAAGTAATTAATGCAAGGGTTAAAACGCAAATTATGTAAAAAGTGAACCAGGAATGAACCAAATTTGTCTTCAGAGCTGAAATTAAACTTAATGCTTCTTTCACGGTAGAATTAAAAACAATACATCTAAAATGCCTGTATATTTATATTTAATACATTAAGAAATAGGATGTTTCTATGTTCTGTATATTTCCTATTTAATATTTGGCATTAACTAGAAGTAGTTACATGCTATGCTACTTTTTTTGCATCATAATATGTAGGTTCAGGTTATGAATATTAAGGTTGGCATTAATTTTATGATAATTCTCTATTGATATTTATGAAACTACGCTTTTGAAGTAAGAAAAAACGGTAAGAAACACAGCAAATCAAAATACAGCTACTGAATAAACTTGTTTATTAAGTTGATTTTCTAGATTTAAATGGATTTGTTGAATAGGCTCAGGTTTAGAGCAATTTTTTTAATTGAAAATATTCGTTACGGATTTTTCAATTCCAAGTTCATTAGAAATCCACAATAACCACCACTAGATGCTGCTTCTTCAACAACAACAACAACAACAACAACAAAAATCTAATTGAAAAAATGAAATAATCACACCAAAAGAAGATACTTCTAATAATAATAATAATAATAATAATAATAAAGCCGATACGGTGGCCGAGATCGTTAAGGCAGTAGTGCCGTAGCGATCTCGGACCGAAGAATCGCGGGTTCGAGTCCCGCCTCGGGCATGGTTGTGTATTTGTGATTGTCCCTTCACCTATCATCATCCTTTCATCTCATAATTCACACTTCAAGGTGTAACAACCTTGTTGTAATCCAAGGATACAGCTGAAAAGCTGATCCTGGATGAATTACACACGTTAATCGTGTAGCGGGGTCAGTAATGGCCTATACGCCAATAATAATAATAATAATAATAATAATAATAATAATAATAATAATAATAATAATAATAATAATAATAAAAGAATAACAAAAAAATTAGTGGTCTTGATAAGGGAGTGGCAGGTTGGTGGATGCAAATCAGTGGCAGTTCCTTCAGGAGTGCGTATACAGAATTTTACAGTGGCTCGAAAATAAAAAATTTACAAAGGAGACTGCATACAAATTTTCCTAGTGATAGAACAACCACGAATGCAATAATGTAGGAGTGTAAGATTAAGCATAGTAATGCAACAATACATCAGAGGTTCCTGTGCAAACTGAAGGTTTATTTGCAAATACACGCCTCAGTGATTCAGAGAAAAGTACTTGTTATGAACAAGTTGTCACAGGAAAGGGTTTCTACACTAAGAAGAAAATAATGGCAGTGCACACCTTGCCCACAGTTTACCTTTTTGCTTCCTAAAATACCTGAAGGCAAGTTGTAATATGCTGGCAAGCTGATAAATCCCAGAATATGTTTATAGAAAAACAATACTCCACACACTGCAGTCCATTGTTTTTTGTCAGGGAATAAAATTACCATACACTTAGGTATGTACTGAACGTAGATATACACCAAATGTATTACACTTCTTACCACGAGATCTCATCATCAAATTGCTTTTGTTTTGTGAAAACAATACTGCCTCAAAACAAACGACAATTCAGTGTGGTCAGTTAGTTTATTAATAAGCAATAGCTAATAGGTCATGAATATTTGTGTATACCTACTAATAACATTCAAGCTGCCACTATGAAGTACTGAGAAAAATAGGCCATTGCTAAGTAGAAGTGGTAATATTACAATGAAAATTTGAATTTTCATTTGAAGTGGAAAGAGGAGACAAGAGGAGTAAGAAGAAACTAACTAAACTTATTAAAAAAAACTTGGAACACTACGAGTTTTGGAAGAAGAAAAGAAAGAGAAACACGAAATATGTACACAGGGATTAACTCAATTTCAAAAGTAAAAGAATAACATTTATTATATCTAAAAATAAACTTTGAAAGTACATTCTCGGCCCAAACCAAAACTCAAACTATGATGTAAACACTCTTAATACATTCAAAGCAATCCAAACTTACCTAATTTTTCACACCTGAGCACACCTCAACTTGTGTCAACATCTTAATACTTTATTTTTGAACTTGTCTTTTCATTCAGGATGTTAATTACAAATTCATAATACAAATTTTAGAAAAATGTACAAAAATACAGTTGAAAAAAAAAACGAACAGTCATTTTAACTTAACACAGGACACTGAAAAGTGTGTATTTCTGCACAATAGCACACTTTTTGTTATTACAGATATTCAAATGTATGTATCAGTCTTCTTTGGCAATTACACAGTTTACAGTGCAATTCAACATTTTGAAGGTATCAATTTGCTATTTTCACACCATACCACACATAAAACGCTATTACTGTTTCTGAGCAGCATTCTCAAAGAGCTCCCGAGAAACAATAAGGCGCTGAATTTGCGCAGTTCCTTCATAAATCTGGTATATCTTAGCATCCCTCATAAGCTTCTCAACTGGATATTCACTGTTAAATCCATTACCTCCAAACACCTGAACAAGAAGGAAAAGAAAATAATTATAATATATACCCATTAACGAGCAAGGACAGCATAATATATACACCAAAGAAATATTATAAAGTTTTAATACACAGTCATGAACAGAGATTGAAAATTAGATTTTTCAATATAATTTTCCTAAAAAAGATTTTACCCAATAATGAATACAGTTGATAACAAGTACATAATGAAAGAAATTGCACTAATTCGATTCGAAGTTAAGTAAGACGACCAGACAATAACTATTAGATTAAACTGTACAATCACAAACAAGTCTAATACCCTACTTTAATAGTGATAAAAATCGTTTCAATACCTTAATGTACAATAATGAATACAAAATTGATATATTAATGTATAAGCCCCAAGGTACTGCAATGAATTGTACTAATTGAGTATTGCAGGATACAAAGATTACATAAATAATGGCTACATAAATTCTTCTTGCACATAAATTTCTTATTCACAAACAAGTAATCTTGAAAAGCAGCATAAACTCAGATTTAAAAATGCAATTTTGCATTTTGGATTGCTTATTTTTTCAACATTACTGTTTTATTTTATTTTTCTTTTAAATTTTATTTTCTGTTGCCACCTCCGAATACATTTTTTAAAATAATTTATATCTTCTTTCTATTAATGTATAGCTCTTCTTCTACCTCTCCCTCTCGATGTGCAGGCCATAGGCCTAAAGTTTCAAAACCTTTCCCTACTTTCAAGGAATGTAGAAAGATATACATAGGTACTTCACTATCAACTTAATGCAGCAGGATAAATGATAACTAATAGCTAAGAATCGTGTCACATGGAAACATCTTGAATCTGTAACACCTACAGATATATTGCAGCTGATCTGAAGTTCAATACTCAATTTATACTTTCCAATATAATTTCAACAGAATATACAATGAACTACCTACAAAGAGATGATATTATAAAAGACGATATGCTTCCCTTGAAAATTACAAATTTTCAAGACAATAACAACAAATGAAATTTAAAATTACCATGGTCATTTTCACAAGCCATAATGCAATGCTGGTAAAAGTTTTGCACTTGGTTCTGGTTCTAACAGATTTACATCAATTATGTTAAAACAATAGTAGAACATAAATGTAATGCATTCAATCACAATTTCTATTTTTATGTCTACTTTTTGTGATCAAGGTCCAAACTCACTTCAAAAAAATATGTTCTCTTGATAAGAAAAAATATTAAGTAATCATGTCATAGAAAGTTCAGTAATTTTGTTAATCCCTACAATGCAGCTTGAATGAAGAAAGTTTACTTAAGAAAACTGCACTTAAACAAATTCTGAAATAATATGTCTTACTGACGAGCAGAGTGCAAATTGGAAGATTTCTCTCGAGGGGGAACTTTGAAATTCCAGAAAGGAACAAATTGAAGAAATGACGTGCGAATAAAAGAACATCTCGCACAACACAGGCTGAACGAATTATAAAATTCTTTCCACAAGGGTTTTTTGTCTGATTTTCTTGATTTTGATTCCTCAGTTTTAATATTTCAATAAATGTGGAAAATATAATTGAGGGCCCTAATATAGATTCCCTGGCAAGGTCAAAATTAATTCATTTCCAGCAAGTATCATCAAACTGTAGAAGGGGAAGACTCCCCTTCAATTTACACTCTACTGACAAGCATCCAGTACGTGATCACTTAAATTATCTTAAAATCCAAAAGATACAATCAGAAGAAATAAATTCATTTATAGAAACTAAGGAAGAAAGAATGGATGGAAGGAAAGAAAAATTAGTGGTTTCAACAGCACATACATTCTCGCACTTAACAACTATTGTGTAATATAATACAATTTTTGTGCATATAAACTCATTAAGACATCACTTGCAAAACTCATGGAAAATTAGGTGCAAAAACTAATTTTTTTTAAAGCTAATATATCAACACAAATTCAACAACTCAAACTGTTTCATACAGCTACATCTTCCAACAATGAGAAGAAATTCTCAGAATTTCAAACTGCCATGTCATGGCGCAGCTTTGCCATTGTATTGCAACCTGACATCTCATGAAAGACTAGCAAACGGAATGCAGGAAATTCTAATTTGCAATTTTGAAAATTGCAAAAATTAAGTGAAACTACTCATATTAAAAAATAAGTTCATGACCTTTACAAACGATCTGTTTTTGATGAATAGATTTCATTAAAGAAAAAAATTTCTGTGTATTAGTTGTAGGAAGTCGGCAAAAATATTTTGAACTTTTGCAAGTTTTGCAAATTCAGAGAGTTCAATAATAATAATGCAATCTATGCCATTTCTTTAGCATCTTTTGCTTCGCCAGAGAAAAACATTTGAAGATAAAAATTGAGTTATTTTTGAGAAAATTTTGAAGTCGATGCTGAGGCTTCATGTAAAGTACCCACAGTAATAAAATATCCATTTCCAACTCAGAGGACCTTGAGTTCCTTTAAATCGATGGAAGGATTTCAATTGCGGAGAAAATAGGCTGAATAGTTTAGGTGCTAACATTGTTCTCAGACAGACGTTTTGCCATAATACAATTTTCCCACAATCAAGGATCCACACAATGTGTTAGAGGAAGTAATTTACTACATATTGGAACAAGATTTATTCACTTTTCCATCACAAGGGCCCAGCAATAAGAGTATCCATCAAAAAATAGATGTCTGTTCCCACAGCATTAGAGTATTTTGTAAGCAGTGGACAAGAAAGTAAAAAAGAAAATAAGAATCAATAGAAAACGTGAAGGATATCCCATTTTTCTTGAAAATGAATCAAGTTTGGTATTCCATAGCTTAAAGAATGTAGATTGTTTATGCAATGTTATACAACAAGAACACTGATGGTTGTTTTGTAGTAATGGCGGGTCACTATTCAGGCATCTTATCCTTATTGCAGCGATGGCTTCCGTTCGAAAGGTGTAATTTAAATATTTATCTGAACTTTTAATATTGTGGTGATTGTAACACATTCTAAAATACATGAAAACTAATAATATTTGTGGGCAAAATGGAGTAGTTTTTGAGGAAATCTTGTTTAATTAAATATTTTTTTAAAAAGTCACAATCTCACCCAAACTTATGGGAAATTTACTCTAATTTAAAAAAATTGTATGATATTATTTAAAAAACTAATTTGGAGGAAAAAATTATATTAAAAAATTCTAATTCTTGAACATTCTGGGGTTGTATTGAAAATCAGACCTGTGCAATTTTTATAAATGTACATTGCACTATTCCATAAAGGAAAAAAAAGAACAATTTTTGGAGAAAATTTTAAAGTTGTTGCAGGACCTCATGTACAGCCCCCAAAAAATTAAAATATCTATTTGAAATTTGAAGGTGACCTCAGTAAGATCAATTCAGGAATATTAATCATTGTGCCAATTCAGTAAACATATTAGATATTTAAAGGCAGACAGATGTTATTAGATGAACACTTTTGATGTCCAAGATGCACAAAACATGGATTCTGACTACATGATGTATAACAGAAACTATTTACATATAGGAGCAACAAAATTTCCCATTTGCAGTTGAAAACCCAGGGTGTTTTGCAGTTGAAAAATCTGTACTTTTACTTGCAACTATATAAATAAATTAGGCCTTTTTGATTCTTGAACTAATATGACCTTTCAGTTTACAGTCCTGAATACCTTGTTACCTGCTTGAATTGTCTAGAGGTTTTTATTAACTTCATAAGAAATTATTTGAATCATTTGTGTCCACAATGCATTAAATTATAAAATACCCCTACAATGTAAATATCAACTCAAAAGAGGTTTGAAAGAAATAATAAAAGTTTTGAAATACAAACTTGAAATATAAATAAATACAAATTTGAAATACAAACTTTTTAATGAAAAGCCACTTACGCCAAATATTGTGCTCCAACCTTACAAGAGGATTCAACATAAAATTTAAAGCAGTTTGAGAAAAAATTTGGGTACTTTATGAAAATAGTCACAATTTTAATAAAAATTACTTGAAAACAATCACTAATGTGAAAATAACTGTACATGAAATGACTGAAAGATCTCGTATTGAGAAATACATTGCTTTAAGAAAGAAATCTCTATATTCAATGTTGAGAATTGAAAAGTTTTGAATATGTACCAAAGTCTTCTCATAAAAAATACACAATCCGTTTTTTCCATCCACATTTCAACTTTGTGAGGCTTGAGGACACACTGAGAATCTTGAGAATGTGAAGAAGCATCCGAGCTGAAGGCTAGAAATATTTGAATACTGACCTTTTAAATGAAGAATACAAACTTTTTAAAATAAAATTTCAATTAATATACTTTTGGCAAATGTTCATCCAAAAATCTTCTACATTTAAAAGATCAGTATGTGCTATTTCAAATAAAGTTTCTTCATATTGAGATTATTTTAATAATTTAAATCAGGATCCTTTTGTAGCAATTTAGGTTTTTTTCACAAAGTTTCAGACCTGATGAAGCTAAGGCGGTCGAAACATTGTGGAATACAGCATCTTTGATTTATGTTGGGTTATGTTTTGTTTGTATTAGTTCATCAATATATGTTCTCTTTTTAAAATAATAAGTAATGAAAGTGTATTTTTGTGGGTACATAAAAATTGTACTTTATAATCATCACATACAAGCATTAAAAACATTAAAATACCAAACTTTTTCTGATCTCACTCTTCAAATTGGTACAACAATATGAAAAAGTGAGTTCTCAAATAGACTCCATAAAATACTATTAACATGAGCCCTTGAGGGGTCAAAGCTTTAAATGTAAATAACAAGTAGTTGTTACACATCTAGGAAGAACACAATTAAATTTTGTGGAATTTTTATATACATATGTTCTCTATCTTAGTATGCAGAGATGCAGGGGACATAATGCTTACCTGAACAGCATCAGTTGCAGCTTTGTTGGCCACATCAGCAGCATAGGCTTTGGCAATAGAAGCCAACATTGTGTTTCGCCTTCCCTGATCCACCTCCCATGCAGCTCGTTGCCAAGCAAGCCGGGCAGTCTCAACACCAATTGCCATGTCAGCCAGAATGAAAGCAACAGCCTGGAAGAAAGTAAGAATAACTATGAAAATCTACAATTAATACCTCTAGGTAAAAATGCACTAGTGTGAATTGGAACCTATCTATATCTAGTAACCATACACATTTTCAGATGGATCTGTTGTATGGGAGAAAAAAAAAGAAAAGAAAAGCAAAAAGCTGAACAATTTAATTTTTAAGAGAAAATCAAATTAATTAACAATGACATTTCCAATTACTATACAATTCTATTATTAATACACATTTTGAAAATCTTTCTATTCTTTTTTTTCTTCTTAACGATTTAATTTAATACGTTTTTGTCATTTTACACACAGGTTTGAATAACGATTTCTGTAACATTCATTCTTTTACCAAATAAGACAACAAATTTCATTATTACATAATTATTTAAGAAATTGAGAAGAGAACATCCTTGTACAACCACAAAACTAACAAGAAATAGAAGACAGTGAAAGGTAATAGAAAAATCAAGAACTTTTCAGAACCTCATTTAAATACCCATTGGTGGTTAGAAATGTGCATCGAGGTCAGTAAGAAGTATGATGCCACTGATGGAATTCTTGGATATTAACCCTTTCGACTCTTTATATTGAGTGTGACAACCGTAAACTAGGTGCTACATTAGCTCATACTTTCTCACATTATTTGTAACTTTTACAATTTTCAAAAATGTTGATAGTTCAACAAAAATGAGACCTACTTTGCTCTATCCAAGGAAATCAATGGAAAGCCTACTTTGCTCCATGCAAGAAAAAAATCTGGAGCAGTCTTTGAGGAAAAAAAAAAAAAGAAGGGGGCTTTACTATAAGAAAAAAATATCCCAAATATACTCATATTTTCATAAAATTTAATGTGACGTTTTTTAAGATTTAACAAGTTGTAAGAATTAACAATTACAAGAGAATAAGTTTTCCATTTCAAATTGCAACCCCATAGCTACTCAGCATGAAGTAATTATTGTAAATGATGTCTTCATTGTTCAAACAAGCCCGCCCATCCATACAATAGAACAAAACACACAAGATTAGCAATAAGAAATCTATAACACACAAAACAACTTAGCTGGAAAACTTGTGTTGACAGTGTTCTTTAAGGCCTTGGCATGCATTCTTACATCCTCACATTAGTTTTATACAAAATGATATTTTAAAATTATTTGAAATGCTTTTAGAAATAAATTTCAGCACACACAGATGAAGCACTAAAGTCGTTTAAACATTGAAGTGACAAGTTACAGTCCAGTAATCTTATTCTAACCCTCCAAACATCTAAACGGTTGGCTTATTTCATTTCTAAAACTAAATTTGCACAGTGAAGCATATTTGGCTACAAACTGGCCCTAGTTACAATACTCATCTCAAGCATGATTTTTGAAATTTGACTTTACTTACATGACAATCACCTTATAGGCTTTCTCTCATTTTATTGCTTTTGAATTAGGGTGTCCAGAAAAAAAAAAAATATAAATCAGATAGATTTGTTTTGATTGGTAAGGTATCACATTACACAGATACTTCAAAATATTGTATAAAAAAGGCAGGAAGAGAAAAGAATAGAAATAATAAAGACAGAATTCAGGAAAGAGGATGAAAAAAGTAAAAACTAAAAAAATGGAAAAAGGACAAAATAAAAAAATAAAAAAAGATGAAAAAGTAGTAAAAGATGAAAGATGAAGAAGTAATAAAAGATGAAAAAATACAAATAAATGGAAATACAAGAGATAATATGGATATGAGATAAATGGATAACAAGATATAATGGTATACCACAAATGTACACAGTAAAAGACCCAAGGAGGACAAGTCAAAAACTGTTCAATGAAAAATCTGCAAATAAAAGTAAATGTTTGATAGGAAAACAAACAATGCAAGGGAAAATATTCAAAGTAAAAGAAACTGGAGACTAAAATTGGTACAAGTACAGCAGGTTGCTAGTATCTATTATGATAAAACAAGAGAGGAAAAGAACAAAAATCATTTAAAAAATTTTATATATAAATAGATAAAGGGGTAAGAAAAATAAAGAAATGCAAACACAGGTCACACAAATGTTTTCTCCTACAAGATCCAGCAACATTTACCCTTTCCAAGTCAATTTATTGTGGATATCCGAGTTTTCCTTAATTCATTTTTAACCTTATATTCAAGTGCCTACACATACCAAAATTTATTTACACATTTCAATGTTTAAAATTTAATTAAAATGTAATTTATTGATATAATTTCTATTGCGTAAATCACTATACTCCCAAAGTACCACTGCTTCCACCAGTCCATGTCTTGACAGTAATCATCATAATATCTTATTTCTATACTAGAGGTCCCCCATTTGTGGCTCTCCCTGAAACTATCTTCACTAAAAAGGTGTCAAATGAAAGAATTTCACAAAGGTGATGCATTTCATTTTAACTTTCTAATTATCAATTTTTTTAAAAATGCACCTGAATCAGGCAGGCAAAAATGCAAAACTCAACACAAAACCTGATTAATGGTGTCTTTCCTGACATCAATCATGCAAGTCTAATACAGCATCTACTAGTGCTAGTAAGTTACTGGACACTTACTGTCTGTCACATTTTGTAAATTAGTTTGTGAGAATAACAAAATATATTATTACACAGAAGTGATACAATTTTAGCCACAGTGAAGTATGTGCTATGAATAGCACAATTCACAATTTAACACCAAGTGTTAACATGAGAAGTCTAAACCTAAGTTTTTCAGATCAGCAATTCTAAGTATCTACTTCATCAATCTTTCTACAGTTGGCATCAAGGGCCGCATCTACAATTAGGCACCAAACACCACATCGATAGTTTGACTGCTATGAATGTCAACAGGACCATTCTTTGAGTTTACGGTTCATGGAAAAGTTTGCCCCAATTTCAAGTTTGTCCCACTTTACTGACATTGAAGCTCAAAAAAATTTATATCTAACCCTGGGTATACCCAATCGTTTAAATGCATCTATGGTTTGGTGTCGACATAACAGAATATGCATAAAAAGACTTGAAACTATTCAATGACATTCTATGAAATGATAAAGCCAAATAAAACTAGTAGAAATAATTTACTTTTCAGAGGCCTTTACTATAAAATAAAACTAAACAAGTACTGTTTTGATTGAAATTTATTATTGCAGACTCCACAATAAGCTTCAATAATGGATAATAAAAAACCAAGTAAAACCAAAAACGTAAGAAGTCTCAAGCTGTCAGAAATATATTATAAAAATATACTTTCACATACGAATCCATGGACTGATGGTAAAAGGTGCTTAAAATGGAAAATAATGTAGAGTGCATTCACTGTGAAATCTCCTAAGAGTAAATATAGACATAAGATAATAACTTTTTAACAAAATTCTGAATTTAAAAGCACCAACACCAGAACAATCACAAGTGCTTTCCACAGTGTTCAGTACAATAACTGGTCCATTCACAAATATCCAGAGATGCACTTCACACTATTGTCTTGAGGAAAAAATAACTCTTGCTGCGATATAGTTCTGGATTTAAATGTAACATTTTGTAATTTGCAAAGTTATGATTTGAAGTTACTTAATTAAAATTCTTATTCACATACCTCTACTAATTTTCTTAAATAATTATTATATTTTAGTTTTCAAAAAGTAATTGAAAAGTAACTTAAAATCATAATCATCGTTATCATCATCATCGTCATCAGTTAACAAAGTCAGTGAATTTTAATCAAGGGATTCAAGAGAAACATGAAATGGCATTAACTGACAGCAATAACAACATTTTCATAAACTTACAAAAGATATTAAGAAACTTTGGTTCATACTCAAGTTTGGTAACACTGATAAAAAACTAAATTAGACAAACTGTGCATTTGCATGCAGCCTGCGAACACAGTAGCCGCAAATACTGGCACTAATATGAAATGTAAATTACTGTTTACGCACATACATACACACACACACACACACACACCAGACAAATGTGAAAAGAAAACTGAGAATGACGTGGAATAAATTATTTCTGAAAAGAACAATAAAATGGAATATACAGAACTCCTAAAAGTTACATTTACACATTTGATAAAACTGTAGACAGAAGTTTGGAAATTGGAAGAATTATGGAGATTTTCTGTTTGATATGCATATGTAAAAGAACCAATTAAGAACTCAAAAGGATTGAAGAATTTCCCTCAAAATGTCCTTATCTCACATACACATATTTCTACCTCAATATATGAAATAGCATTCTTGCGCCATTTAATGATGCTGAAAATATTTAGGTGGATTACATGCTCAAGAAAATATGGGCAGTTTTATTTCATGAAGAATAAAGAAACATTTAATGTGTACTTTGTTATGAAATTAGTAATTTCTCTGTCAGAATGGATTTAATTAAAGGAATATAAACCTCTCAAAATTAGGAGACCATTTGTTAACTTTATGTATCTTTCAACTAGACAAAATTATTTTACACTTTTCAAGGGACTAATGAAATATGGCACAATTCACAGTAAAGTTTAGATGGTGGTAAATATCTTTTGCTTATAAAATACAAGTGTTGGAGTAGAAGTCATGGTAACTATTTTTTTCTAAAAGAATGTTATTGGATCACACAATATGACTTGTCACGTAAGAAATGCAGGGGTAGGATGTATTCACATCAACGGTTCTGTGAGTGTGTCTATTAGCATATAGAGCAATGTGAAATCAGTTTTCCAACTAGCGCGTGTGAGATAACTGTAACATATTTGGAGCAGCGTTCATACTTCAAGACCGCTGTTCACCATGGGACAAATGCCCGAGAATGTCACAGGAAATTGATGGAAGCTTTTGGGAATAATGCCCTTCCATACTGGACAGTCACGAGATGCCCAGGGGAGTTTCTGCAAGGACGCGTAGCAACCAGTGATCAGCAACGCACATGACAACCTGAGAGTGTGCAGACTAATGTGGCATGTGCCATAGCTGAGCATCTGCCTAATTGGGCCTTTAGAACGGGTACATAATGGTTTCGGAATTCTATTTTCTCTTCTTCTACAAATACTCTTAATACATTGTACAATCAAACAAACTTGAAAATTCAAAATTAGAAATAAAAACCAACAAACCAACCAGTTACTGTACTCGGATTAAGCATAAAAGCAGCGTTTTACTATAGATTACTTTCAGAATTAATTTAGGCAAAGAAAGCAATTTTTTTACATTGTGACAATATATTATACAAGATAGACAGGGAAATATTCAATTTTCACAAGGAAATGTCAATGTTAATAGAAATTTGATAGATCTTGATGAACATATAAGATACATAAATGTCGCAATTATGGATTACTTTACTTTTAAAAAAGTTTGATTTATCAGACAAATACATACCTGATGACGTGCAATGGGGACCCCAAACGTTTTTCTTTCCAAGGCGTATTTAGTTGCTTCATCTAAAGCTCTCTGAGCCAAACCAACAGCACCAGCAGCAACCTGGAAAAATCAACACTTATATGAAGCACTTTCAGGGAAGACAACTACCATATGGATGTACATGATATTCAAGACATCGATTCCAAAACTATATAAATATCAACACACACACACACATATTAAACTCTATACACTACCATAATAGAATAGGGTAGAGTGAGGGTAACTGGTCATGTAGGTTAACTGAGCCAATCCATCTAAAAAGTTCTTGAAGGGAAAATGTGTTTTAACTTGTACTAAAATTAATTAGGGATGCTCCATTGCACATCTGTAATTGTATTTTATACCTGGATATAACCAAATGTGGTGTTATTTTGTCCTGTAAAATTGAGTACGGCAGGTTTAAATGTTAACTTTTTACGTCAATAAAATCAATAAATTAATACATTAACTGCATATGTGAAACAGAAACTTTGTGGCATTTAATAGATATGCAATTTGCAGAGCTTATGATTCTTTAAAAGTAAGTTCTAACAGGTTAACTGAAACAGAACAAATTGGTAACTGTGCAGCACAAAGGAAGTATGATATGGATGGAAGTTGCATTTGTGATTGGCTTAAGAACAAAATGCTCCTACAGTGGGACTTTTTTTGGAATAAAGGTAAAAAGAGTGAAACAGTTGTTGTTTGTTTTTTTGTTGTTGTTGAAATTCCTTTCCGTAATACTAGGGTGTGGATGTTATCAGAGGGCTGCACCGTGGTTTAACAATCAAAACTGCGAGGAATTTTGCATATGAATATGAAAAATTTCATGTATAGAAATCAATAGTTCACCTTAAAAAATAGCAGACTTGTTGGGTACAATATCTTATTTTGTTGTAAAATGTTTCATAACAAATAAAGTTTCCAACATTTTGGAATATTTCCTCATAATATAGAATTGTTCAACATGCACACTGATTGTTCATTTAATCCCAGTGGGTGGCTCAGTTAACCTCATATTGGAGTTAAGTGTATTTCTCAACTCTCTTTCTGCATTCCACAAAATTTTACTCTAAGCTGAAAACTTGATTTTTATTACTACTCCTTTCATGAGACTTAATATTATTATATTATTATATTATTTGACGTGGCACAATGCAATAACAGATTTACAAATACAATTACGGTAATTGTATGGCTTATCTTTAGTTGGTTTGATTAATGAAGCCAAATTAAAAGTTTGTTTTCATTATATGACTTGCAAAGACCCAAAACTGACTGGTAGCTAACCCACTTCTTCAAAATTTTCGAACATACAATGCAAGGAGCTACTTACAGGAGGTCTTGTTTTGTCAAATGCTCCCATTGCAATCTTGAAACCAGCACCTTCTCCAATTAACACATTTTCTTTTGGTACACGTACATCTTCAAAGGTTATACCTCTGGTATCAGAGCATTTCTGGCCCATGTTAATTTCCTGTAGTTCAAACAACACAATTAGGAAAAAATCGCAAAACATTCATACTCTTATACTTTCTACTACCGAAAAATTGAAAGAGTTTTAATTTAATAAGAAAAAGGAAGTGAGGTGTGCTCTAATATTTCATCATGTATATTCTTTAGAAATCTAATAACTATTCTTAGTTTCACATGAACATAAAATAAATGTGATGTTTGTGTACTGAGAGATATGGACACAGGTAAAACTTTTTATCAGCTCAACTATCTGAAAATATTCTTTATTCTATAACATGTCTATAAGATTGTGTTTGACTAAAAAAATCACTCATACATACTTTACGTCCTGGAGTCAGCCCTGGAGTCTCTCTCTCCACAATAAAGCCTGTAAAAGACTTGCTAGCTGGTGCTTTGGGATCAGTATTCGTTCGAGCAAGAACAAAGTACCTGTAATACATACATTATAATCAATCTTCCCCAAAATTTTAATGCACACAAACGCAACACAAATAAAACTAGGTTACTCTTAAGAGCAATTCAAAATATTTAATACATTGCTTTACTGCACAAAATGCAACAAAAGAAACTATATATCCTTCTGATATACTGTTACAGACAGCAATTACGCCCAAATCATTATATCAAATCTTTATGGAGAGAGGGGAGGTGGGGAGGTGGGGAGGGGAGGCAGTCTTTCCTGACCTCAGTTTGAGTTTGTGTTTCAGATTAACCATTGATTTTCCTACGGATAGGCATGGCTTCAATACAGTAAAGTGTGGTGGAATTGCACCTCACTGCAACACACTGAACTGTACTGCATAGCTACTCGCCTGGCGCACCTCAGCTCTGAAGACCACGATCAGATTGTCGAAATGTGGGCATCACAGCCTTTGACACAGTGTCACCCGGGCAGCAAGTCATTCACTTAACTGTCCGTGGAAGCCTTCGACAAGTCATTTTATAAACTTTATGAAGTCATATTGAATGGATTGCATAAAAACAGTGGCATAAAGTACTGTATGTGAAAAAATTCGTGAATTTTCAAAAATCTATGAAAAAATTGAAAATTGAACGAAATGTACATACAGTAATGGCCTGAATTTGAGTTAAAACCTAAAGAAACTTTAGAATAAACCTTTTAATGGTGACCAATTTGGACTCTATCCCCTTACAGTCCTAAAAATGCCCAAAAAAATCCAATCAGCCGAAAACAACTAAAAATGTACGAAAATAACTCGAAAAATGCAGCCAAGTCGGAGTGAACCGTTCCTACAACTGCATAAAAATACATTTCAATAATTGACTGAATATTGAATAAGGGGGTCCAGAAATGTAATTCGCTCCCCTCTTGGTTTACACCGCATACACCTATCCATGTGAACAATATTAGGTTAATTGTAAAAGGGAATAATAGATAAATATACCAAGGTTTTGAGAAAAAATTACTTAATATTAGAATAAAGTAGCAAACAACTCACCAATTTGCAACACCACCATTGGTAATCCACATCTTCTGACCATTGAGAATATATTCGTCTCCTTTTTTCACTGCAGTTGTTCTAACTCCATTCACATCTGACCCAGCACCTGGCTCTGTTACACAGTAAGCCTGGAGATGAAAGTCAATTATAAACAATAAAAAACCTGTTATCTTCTGATGAAATATGAATATCCTTTCATTACATATTGTTTTTAACCATCTTAGCAATTTTCATGAATTTTAATTAATTTAAATTAATCTAATTCATTATGATTACCATACTATTACATAATTACACTTAATTCAAATAAAACAACCGGAATGAATTTCACAAAACCTGTCACATGGGACACTTTTTCAAGAACCACTT
Source organism: Gryllus longicercus (assembly GCA_038098605.1). Taxonomy (NCBI): domain Eukaryota; kingdom Metazoa; phylum Arthropoda; class Insecta; order Orthoptera; family Gryllidae; genus Gryllus; species Gryllus longicercus. The sequence goes on from JAZDUA010000602.1 coordinate 238,225, forward strand.
TATGAACATCCTCTGTGATTGAGCTAGTAATGTGATCTGTGGTCTTTGTGGATGTAAACCTCGAAAATTGTCCTTAAAAGTTAAAAAATAGTTTTTATGAGTAAAAGAAAATGCTTTTTAACCAGATTTAATGACTATCAAAGATTTATTTTTAAATTAATGTTAAAATAAGTTAAATTAGACTCAGGATTTCAACCTGCTATTTTATCTTTACTTCCTGCATACAAGCAAAGGAAATTATTATTATTCTCCCTGATTAAGATCATTTTAATGGCTAAAAAGTAAAAAATGCACAAAATATAAAAAAAAATAATTCCAAAAATTTGTCACAATTGATTCTGATGTTTCATAGCTAAAAATACTTTAAACATACCCCTTTTCACCCTCTAAAATATTTCCAATGGTTCCAGGAAATGTTCCATATTATAATTATTTTTAAATAAGTTTCATTTTTAAAATATTTAAAATTTTGATATAACCCTCTTAATGAAACAAATAATATTTATAGGATGAAATTTCTTTTATAATTCAGATAATCATTTCATTTATAATTCAAATAATCATTTCAACCTTTGATTATCAACCTCGAGTAAGGGCATTCCCTAATCTTCTAAAATAAAAACAGTAGTTCCATCGTCTTGGAATTAACATTTTTTTATTACTAAGAACTCTCCATCTTATGGAATACAACTGCGGAAATATCTAAATCCTTTTACAGCCTAAGCAAACTTAAATTTTTTTATGTTTGCTGTATTTGCAGCGTTGTCTTCCTTTAATGCATTAACAAAATTTATGTTGGCGGTAGAGTCTGTAGCTCAAGAATACAGTTACAGGAGTTTGAATTTGCTATATGGTAATTGAAAACTGGCTAGACTTGCCGACCTTTTCACTACACCACAAACTCACCTGGTCCCTTTCCACTTTCCTGTTCTTTCAAAAAAGTGCCAAATTTTGTAAATTCAAGAGTTCTTATACTTTTTGATTGAGCATTGGTTAAAGAAAACAACGGAAATTTAAATTTACATTACAAAATTAAAATTGCATTAATAAAAAAAAATATTTCAATGTAGAAAACTTTGACATTTCACTTCTCCATGCAAGAAAACTAATTTTTGGAAAAAATATGAAAATTAGTTTTAAATAAGGTTACATAATTAAAAAATATTTTAAAATGTGTTTAAATATGATTTTATGGGTTTGTAATAAAGAAATGTAAAGGATGTACGTTGTCTATAAGAATGATTGAAGCTTTATACAAAAATACATTTTGTGGAGGGAGAAAAAAAAAGAGAGAGAGAAAAGAAAAAGAGGAAAAAGTGCATTGCCAAGAACTATGGAAAACATTTTAGAGGATGAAAAAAGGGTATTTTTCAAGTATTTTTAACTATGAAGAATGAAAATTGATAATTTGGGGATTAGACTTTTAAATTCCTTTACATTTTAGTCCAAAATAATCTTAATTGATGAAGATAATAATTTGCCTTGTTTATTTGGATGCAGGAGATGAAGACAGAAGAGCAGGTTGAAGTCCCAGGTCTAATTTAACTATTTTAAGCATTAATTTATAAAAAAATCATTGAAAATGGATAAATCAGATTAAATGAGTTTTTTAAAACTTCTCGTGAAGAAATTATTTTTCAACTTTGTGTTTATAATTTCAGATTTTTTGCATCCTATTTTTTTGAAAAGAATGTTCCATATACTTTAAAAAGCAAGTTATAAAATCTTCAGAAAAGAAAATAAACAGTGACTGAAAATACTAAAAAGCAAGCAATTTTCAAAAATATCAGTTCTTTAAAAATCAATTTAAATATACTTAAACATAAAAAAAGCTGTTTCCAGAATAAGACATCTTCACCTAATGCAAAAGCCACCTGTCTCTATCTATGAAGTGTGCATTATCGGATCTTCAAAAAGTGCATTATCAGATCATATTAAAAAAGATGTTCAATTTCTGATGTAAAAAAAAAAAAAAAAAAAAAAAAAAAAAAAAAAAAAAAAAAAATCTTGAAGATTACAATGATAATTTTGATAAACAATAATTTTCAAGTAGACAATATTTTTTTGAACAAATGAATTTGACCGATGTAGATACAGTAATATAATGCAAAATTTATGAGAAATTACAAGTTACAAGTGGAAATTACATACAAAGTAAACAATGGTGTTGGACACAAAAATACTCTGATCCCAAAATAGTTCATTCTCCTAAAATCCGATATTCCAGTGACTATGTTGCAATTACAAAAAAGTCTCTTGCACTTCCAAAAGAGCTCTCACAGATGCATAATTTTGAACACTTTTTTGCAATGTTCTCGTAAAAGAGAAAAGAAAAAAAAATTGCAGACTATACTTACTGCAACAAGAGGCTCTTCAATGAGCCGACCTAGATACTTCTTTTGCTGTTCTTTGCTACCAGCAATGACAACAGGAGTTTGCTGAAAAATAAGCAATAACTTATATTTAAAAAAGTTATCAATACAGTGGAAACTATACAGTTAAGACACCTTGGATTAAGAATACTGGTCACCCATCCCAGAAAAGGAAAGTATGCTCTACAATCTAGGGCAACCATACAACACTGGTGGATTTTTGTATGTAAAAGAGCCACACTAATTTATCATCCTCTGTGATTCCTCTTCAACAATTTCTTCTCCTTTATTAAGAAGCAAATATGAATATGCTGTATTTTTAGCTGGGGATCTATTTATAGCAAATTAAGATTTCAATAATAATTTACTAATTTTGGGGTGAAGTTTACACAGTGAGTGAACAATGCACAGTAATTTCTCAAGAATTCATTTATAAAAATATTAGTAAATATTCAAAATTCAATTTACAAAACTTTATGAAATTAATATTGGCTAATAAAAATAAGTACTTAAAATGATACAGTAAATATTCTATTAACTTGTTTTGAAACAAAAGCACAATGCAAAACATACATATATAACTATATATTTAACAAATAATATTATTAAATCATTAAAAGCAGAAACTTTAAAAAAATAGTTGAGGTTCCTATTCTAATGACTACTGCAATCCCAAATTTCCTCCTATATACATGATAGTCATGAATGTCAAAATTATATACCGCATATATAAAAAAACTAAAGATACATAGTTATCTTAATTGTATTTAATAACTAGATGAGAGGCAAAAGTCTCACTAAGTAGCAATATATACATTTTAAACAAGCATTCATTTTTATTGAAATGAAAACAAAACATGCACAATAAATTTTGTGGATACAGATGCACAACATACACACTCGTATATACATGACACAAATTTCACCCAGCAACACTGTCTAAATGAATGGTTTAGGAAATGGGAAACAAGAGACAAGACTCAAATCACACTCTTCAAAAAGATGATATACTTTGAAATAAGCATAATGAAATTACGTGGTGAATATCAGATCTCCATGGAATAGGCTTGCAGCATAAACCTTAATGGTGATAAATCACATTCTTCAAAGAAACTCTAACCACATATTTTAAAAAGTATATCAACATGATGTTTACAGAATCTACTCTCTATTTGTCCACATTAGTTGGGTTGGCCTTAACGTAATGATGAATAAAAACTAATTTTCCTGAAGTTGAGGAATGCAACAGGCCAACATCTATCAAGAAAACCAGTAGCTTTCCCATTCAGCTAGAAATAACAAAGTTCAATTATAATCTACTAGATTTTGAGATTGATCTATAAAATTCTAATAACAACTTTCTTAACTGAAGATACATCAGTACACCTAAAACTACACGAAACACTTTAAAAGAGTGAAGATCAGATGATTGAAGCATGTGAAAGCAATGCAGTTTTGTTTACCAAATTAACACATCTGAAGACATGTGACCACTAATAAAATGAAGCCGTTAAATTTTACCTTCAATGATACAAAAAGCAATCGTCTTCCTTCACCTCAAAAAGCTAGTACTTGATTTGCATATACTGAAATTTATGATTCAAGTAAAATGCATTTTATGAACACTAATAAGATGATGTGAGGAATATTGAACAAATGCTGATTCTTTTGTTGTTATAATTCAAGAAGATCTACTATATACATTTCTGCTGAAGACCAGAAAATAGATAATGTAAACAGAAGCTGGTTAATTGACGCCAAACTGTTAGATAAAGCTATATGACAACGATTAATAGATTTTGGAATTCGTTCAGCTGCATTAGGCATAGGGCTCTAGCTTAAGCAAGGCCATTGTTAGAATGTGAGGCCATGGGTTCTCGAGAAATATTTTGGCATAAAACGTGGGTTGTTTATGTAAATCACGAAAGCCAAAGGCTGGAGCTTGTCATCAAATTGAAAAATTGTAGCAGAGTCAACTCAGTTTTATAGTGAAACTACACCCTGATTAGTCAACTAGTCAAAGAAACTTCCCTCCAGCAATTTGATCTCTATTTGTCACATATTAACAGCTCTTCCTCATCACCATAACATTTCACTTACCCTAGCCACCTCACATTGGTCCCTGTGCACTTCATCCTGCTAACGTCTGAAGTATGCTTTGAGGCAGTTCGAAATTTATCCCCCCCATTTTTAACACCAATCCACCAGCTATTTCAAGAATGTGTAAGATTTGGACCTTTGCCTTAACATATATAATTGTAAACAGAATTTCTAGGAGCCAACTAACTTTTATCATACAAAGCATAAATGGTACTGGGTTGAGTACCAACAGGGGACGTCTTTTAATGCAATTTTAACTATAAAGCTACCTTCATGTAGTGGAGGCACAATTTTGATGAATAAAACCTTGTCATATAATAATGATGTTCAATTAACCAATTATGTATCGTTTCCCAATGCAAGGTAAAGTCATTGCATTAAGAAACCTAATTTAAACTGCATTTCCTTGTAGAAATCATAATAAATGTAATTAAATATAATTAATTCATTTTACAAAAGTTCATGATATCCACAGAATATATTTATTTTCTGAAATTCTTTATACATTTTACATAATAGCAATTCAATGAAACTAAAATCATACTCTTTACATTTAGTCTAAAATTTTGTATGCAATCACATTTCATAAACTCATCGCATTTCAAGAACTGGTCGACTAAAATTATATCACTTATTCTTAAAAAGCAAGCCCACACACATTCAAATAGTCTATTTTTTTGCCACGAAACCTTGATGTGCTTACCAGCATTTAGATACAAATTACCTGAATTATTATATCCCATAACCATATATACACAACTAATCAGCAAGTTTATTAAGAACTACACATTTTTCAATCCTAACATACCATGTACTTATTACAGTGTTGCTTAAAATTGCAGTGCATGAAAACAAGTAACTGCACAAAAGATGCAAGTACTTAAGATTAAGCTGTGCATTCAGAACATTAACAAATCAGGTTGAAAGAAATCAAAGAAAAATTAATAATGTCAAATTATTTTCAAGCTAAAAAGTAAGCAACGAACACTTGCTACAATTCAGTTCTCCAACATGCTCCAAAAACTCATAGGTATACCAAGAAGAATATCAAACAACTACTACACAATAAAAAATCTAACTGCATGCTCCACAAAGTCACCACTCATGAAGACAAAGCAATCCATGCTAAAACGGATCATTCATACTCACGCCTAAGCCACTGCCTTCCAATGCTGTCATTATACCTGTGCAACCATATGCTAATTCCTCAGCAATCATACAACCATCAAAAACGCCTATGCCCAAGCCACCTGAAAATTTAATTATCACAGTAAGATCGGCAACATAACAAAATTCCCTTTCTGAGGACGACAGCACTCTGTAGGCCAGAGAACAACAATTCAGAATTTCCTCACGTTCACACACAAACATTCAACACAAGGCTCCAGGTTGCAACACTGAAATAAAACTAAATCACTGATGTACTCACGCCAAGACCTGTCCCTTCAATTGCAGTTGTAATACCTGTACAACCATATGCGAGCTCTTCTGTGACTAGACATCCATCAAATACACCTATACCCAAACCACCTGCAAAATTGAAATGCATATCAACTTACAGCAAGACCTGAACCGGTGATGGATGTTTGGATACCTGGACACCCATATGAAAGTTCTTCTGTCACCAAAGCTCGTTCAAAGACACCAAGACCCAAACCACCTGGAAAAGAATCTTCTTATATAAACACAAGTTTGTGCTACGTGTTTTCTTTAGTACAACTGGTACATTCCTCCTTCAAAGAAAATTTCATCATAAAAAATTGGAAACCTATGTACCAAGGAGGCTAGTATATATGTATCTGTGTATATATATGTATCTGTATATATGTATAGGCATATGTATCTGTTGTGGAATACATATGTACTACATAAAACAGAAACCAACTTGTTAATTAATTAATATTTTATCGATATATAATTAATTCTAGCCCCGATTCTAGTTGTCCTAGTGACAGTGATGTGAAATTTAGGTACTATAAAATGCACGCAAGTAAAAGCTTTCGCATTGTTTCTACAAATGACATTAATACAAAGATATGAAAAAATGCCCATATAAAATGAATGGTCTGATTTTCAGAAAGCCAATATGCTCTTACACCAAACGGCAATCATTTTTTATTTACCAAAACAGCAGATTAGTTTTGTAACCAAACTCATACTAAACTCAATATTAAAGCTTTTATTTTAAAACCTCACAATAGTTTTTGGTGCTTTAGGTATACAGACTACCGAGTGTATATTTCACTTGGTCTAATAGGCAATGTGCCAAAGCCTCAAATCTGATGTAAACATGTTAGTAACTATTCCATGAATCACAAGAATTCAGAATTATTCAAGCTCACAAAAATATTAATTTAAAAGCAAATTTCAATATTCCAGACACAGATTTATCTCCATTTTCCAAGCTGCAATTAAGAGAAGATTAAGAAAGACAAAAGCAAAAACAGATGCATGCTAAGAAATAACCAAAAATAGTGATATTCAGTACAAACAAATCCTGAAAACAGAAGAAATATTAGCAATTAATACAAAGCAATCCTTATGAAAATTGATATGCCTTCACATGGAAAGTCACAAATGCCCATCACCTTACAAAATATGAAAACATTTATTCAACAAATGAGATTATATAAATAATAAGCTAACACATACTACAAACATAATAAGTTAGCACATACAAAACTACAAACATGGATTGAAAGTTCAAAAATAAAATAAAAAGATTAAAATTGCAGTCCATGACAATAAAAAATATCAATCATGATAACAATGTTCAACAAAAATGTTAATGAGAAAAGGAAATTTAGAGCTCTCGGATACATGAACTCAACTCAATACCATCGAAGAATTCTTTGTTTCAACAATATCATTGACCACTTTAGATGTGCAGCAACAAACATTGCGGGTATTTACCATCATTTTGTTAAATATACAAATTTAATAAATGTACTTACATTTTTTAAATACTATAGTGTTTTATGCAATTAAGTATATTTTATCAGATTTTAAAATAAATTTTTGGAATATGAGCCTATCAAATTTATTAGCAAAGAAACATTACTAAATTTTAAATAAGCAAAAATTTAAATGCAAAGCTCTGCATTATTTTGGTTATTTATTATTTGGAAATTGGTTATGATGAACAATAGTACATCCACCCTGAATTGAGCAAATCTTTTTATTATAGTTATAGTCAACAGTTTGAGATAAACATAATAGAATTGAATCGCCACGTACATTGCAAAATGTTCTTAATTAGAATTTGAAGTATCCCTATGGTGAGAAATAAACAAATTACTTAATTTTTGTGGTTCACAAATTCTAAAGTATGCAAAATTTGTGATTCCTCATCCACTGACATGAAAAACGAACTTTGCTAGCTCACGCGGTCATTGATTATTCTTCATTGGCTGATGCAGCATAAACAAAAGGCCGAAATATTCTGGCACCTTTTTCAAAAATAAGTGCATCAGAAAAATTTTCAATGAATTAGATGCTTAAACATACACATTATGACAAAATATTTTAATTTTTAAAATTTGTAAGGGCAATTGATGTTCATTTTTTTTCTAATATTTAAACAAAATCTCTCTTCTGAACTCTTAAGTAGCATTTACAAAACATAAAACCAAATCGATCTACTCAGATAACTGCATAGTACAATGAACACAATGAAACTCAGGGCATCATCTACAAAATAATTCTTTTTCATGTTAATAGAAACAATATTAGCAGTAAATTTCAAGTATAATCTGATATTACAGCAAAGAACCCATGTAACAACACACATTAATGAGAAGCTTGAAGATAATATTTTTATAATTATTACATTCTATACAATTTTCTACAATATTCAATATTACAAACCACTTAACTTTTCTCTAGTTTCTCATGTACAATTCTAAGAAATCCCTAGGTTTCTAATCAAGGATAACAGTGACAAAGGTGAAACTATTTTCTTAAAAATTCTCTAGCAAATGCAAGGAGTACAAATTAGAAAAGTATTGATTATTGTAAAGGGCAGAATGAGAACAGAGTTTAATAACTTAAACTTCCAAATTCGGCCTTGCCATTGGTATTGTCATCACAACTCAGCTCAATTGGTAGTTGTGAACTAACAATGACTTGTGCAAATTAACTCACCTCTGAAATTTACTCAAATTTAAGACCTTGAAATGAGACACTACTTAGAGCTTGTTTCTTTTATCAATATATTAAGCCTGTTTATATACACACAGTTATTTTTAAAAATCTACTTTTGTTTGTAAATTACCTGTTAACTAGATTGCTTGTACAAATTTCTAATAACAACTACATTTCACAATTGAGCTTGCAACATGTCTTTATTTATTTTAAAGTGTGAGCATCACATCTGCTGAAAGGATGACAGTGGCAAGATAATCAACTGCAATTCTAAGGTTCATTCACTTCCAGAAAACTAAAAGCATTTTAAATCTTATATATGATATCTGTAGTAAATTTACTTCATTTTGCATTGTATACATGGACAAAACACTTTCATATTCATCTTGATTAGAAGACTTCAAACATTAGAAATTACTATTAGTACCTTCAGAAGCAATAAAGGTAGGTTTTCCCCTCTTTTTATCAATTTTCGTATATCATAATGGTTTTCCTGGATTCCAATTTTTTCTCCTTTTTCACAGCTTATAAGTTTTTATTGAGTTTTATAGGAAAATATGATTCCCTCATTAATCACAGTTACCCATTTAATACGTAAGAACAGGCTATTGCACCCTCTGACGTCATGCAGTAACTTATTCAGATTTCAATGCAGATGAAATGAAATGTTTCTTCAATATCAAGTAATCCCACATAATCAATGAAAACTATTTTTTTCCATACCTATGAAGAGCAAAATGCCTTCAGAGCATAGAATTTTTAAAAGCCCCATTGACACTAACTATATGTCTCATGCAACATTTTGTCAATGTTCACAACAAAGATGTTCTCAAAACAAGTTTGCAAGGGTCAATTTTAAGATGAATGCTAATATACTCCATAAAGCAGAAGTTCATAAAAATAAATGTAATTAATTTCATTGTATAACCAAGAGAAGGATGCTCAACTAAGAGCAACCTCCACTGTTACTTTCCAAAACAAATATTTTTTTCTGTAATTTTATTAGCATGTACATCAATCAACAATAAATGCATTTTTCAGATACATCACACAATTCCTCAAACTTGTTCATCATAATGCAGGAGAAACAATATCCGCAATTTCACCAAATGATGCCTATGTATTTCCAAAGATTTTTACAATAAAATGTATATATGCGAGTGTCACCCTTTCTTGACAAGGGGATAATTTCATTTAACAAGCACAGGAATGAAAGTGAATATCCATGTAAAAACAAGCCAAATCATTGCAAATATTAATCTCTCTGCACCTTTAGATGAAACTGACAGTTATTTAAGGAGGCTAAAGCCAGAATTTCTTCATAAATATGCAAATTCCTTCTGCAAGTATTATAAACAATCTTGTGAAACATCTGCTCCAAACAGACCAAGTGAAAATGCAATCAAACCACTTATTTTGTCTTTTTTGTCTGGCTTGTAACATTCTCCAATAAAAAATATTATAGAATAAACATTTTTGCTATTTACATCTGACCACAAATGCATGTAAAACTACTTTCATAACACACTAATATTATTATGAACTTACCACAGTGAGGTGGAACATGCCCATTCATAAGACCAAGGGCCCACGCCTTTTTCACAATATCCCAAGGATACTCCATAGTTCGATCGTATTCTGCAGCACGAGGCACAATTTCTTCTCTGGTAAACTTGCGTGCCAAATCTTGGAGTTCTCGCTGAGTATCATTCAATTCTAAGACAAGAACAAATGCTTTTGAAAACAGCAGTACTGAAAAAGGAAACATTAAAAAAAAAAGAACAAAAAACTCACCAAATGCCATACCACTAGGATGCTTTGCTTCAGATGACACAACTGGAGAGCTAGAAAAAGCCCTGACACCTGGGCGGATCAGATGCCTGACCATCTGAAAGCAAAGTTGTGATGTAATGCATATATTATTTTTAGTTTAAGATTTTTGCCCTTCAAATTCAACCTCAATATTTTTTACAATAATTCACTTATATAAACCTCACGCTGTAATATTTTTTTTAGAATATATTTAGTTAGGAAGAACAAACATTTTTTTAAAATTAATTGCACTTCTAATACAAGCAGTGCGAAGAATCATTTAATAGAAGTCCTCCAAAGCAGACAATCTTGACAATCCTCGTAATTTAATTCGAATATTTTTTTATGATTAAGAACTATTAGATTCGTGCAAACCATGTAGCATCCATTCACCAATAATCGTAAATAAATTTAAAGTCTTCACAACACATTACCTGCGACACTGAACTCATTTTGATGCGTTATGGCTTCTCAGATGTGAACGGGACGGATCCTACAACCAGAATGAACCACAACGTTAATACTCGGTCGGATAACACACAACCACGGACCACCAATAAATAGTACGCTAATAGCTACTAGTCATAAATAAGCACGAAGTCCAGCAACCCCACGTACCTTTCCTTCTCGAACAGAGTGCAGAAGTAGACCTTGCCCAGGCAAAGTCCAAAGATCGCAGAGTTTGAAATCCAAATCAGAAGATAAGGAGAGTATTCCTGCAAACGGACAACTTTTCTTAAGATATGACACGGATAATTAAAGTTAAAATAGTCAATTATAAAACTCAAATCCAACTGACCTCTCCTGCGCAACGTCACCCAACACCTACTATTCTTACAGCCCGTTACAAAACCAGCTGGGTGGTACAGACCAGCTGTGTGGGAACAGGAGGGGGAGATCCGACGTGGCAGCGGGCTTTTCGCTTTTGTAATTAACATGTAATTAAGGTCAACTATGGATGAGATTAAATAGTATAATCGGCAATGCCTACTCTCCATCCCGATGAACATGTGCTAGTCTAATACAATTCAGATATACAATAATAAAATTTAAATGATTTTTACAGTTTTATAATTGTGTCAGTATTTTCCATCTGGATATATAAAATTAACTTTTATTTACCGTAGCACGAGTTATATTCTCATGTTACGCGCATCATTACATGAGCCCTCGCGATCTAGTTCGTTTCCTCCACTGCCCTCCCTTTGTGCAGTTCGTGCTCTGCAGAAACTCGCTCCTCCTGTCAAAACAATTGCAATATATGCACCTCTCTGGGTAGGCACGTTTGGAGGTTGCCTCGCTTCGTGCCTTATTATCAGAAAACGCTCCGTAAAGACAACAGACTACACCGAGAGATGCGTTGCGAGAAATGTGGAAAGAGGTCAGAGGGGCTGCGACCCCATACTAGAAAACAGAAATAGGTCATTCGAAATGCTTTTATGTGCCACATGTCGCTCAAGCCACGGGCCATGTTTGCAGGGTTTGCTTTGAGATCATTTGCGAGTCCCATTTGTTGATTTATTGAATACTCTAGTCGTAGGCATGCGCAGTCTAAAACAAGAGGGGGGAAATACATTTCTGTCCCTCTCGTTTCCCATTGAGCCCCCTTTTCTATTATTTTTTTTATTTACAAATGACTTATTTTACTAGCAAATAAATAAAATAAAGTACAAGGAGAATGGAATAATTTTAATGATACAATTAATACTGGATAGCCACTTCTTCTGAAACATTTCCCTGGCATTTCCCGGGTTTCCAGTTTTATTTCCAGTTCCATTTACGTTTCCCTGATTTATTTTCCGCCAGATCAATCAAATAAATATGAAGAGAAAAATGTTTCAAAGTTCGCATGACATTATTATTATTATTATTATTATTATTATTATTATTATTATTATTATTATTATTATTATTATTATTATTATTGTTGTTGTTGTTGTTGTTATTATTATTATTATGTGCCGAGGAGGGGGAAATGCGTTACGCATACCGGTAAGTCCGGTTATGTCGGATCGGACTCTCCAGCGTGGCATACCGACTAAAACCTAACCTGCTCGATTCACATGGGCCGTGGTATCTTCTGCGCGGGACCGTCATTGAGACATTACTTCACGCAGAAGATTGGCTGATAGCATGAGCTTTCCTCTTCAGATGGTCGCTATAGTATTTTAGCTCTCTCTGCTTTTAGTAGTGGCTTTCTGTTTTAGTACGTGAGCCATGAAGTCTCGCACTGTTTTCCAGTTGTCTCTGGATTGCAGCATTGCCTGGGCTGTGTTTGCAGGCGTTAATTCCCGTCGCAATTTGCGGTAGCAGTCTCGTCTTTCTTCCTCCCAAGCTTTGCAACTATATATGGTGTGCATAGCGTCGTCTTCTTCATGACATAGTGCGCATATCGGGCTTTCAGCGATTTTAAATCTGTATAGATATGCTTGAAAGTTCCCATGGCCTGAGATGGCTTGCGTCAAGTAGAAGTCAATTGTGCCATGGTTCCTGCTGGTCCAATCCTTGATGTTAGGGACGAGGCTGTGTCCATCTACCTTTGTACTCCAGGTCCCATCGGTTTTGCCATTGGTTCAGGAGATCGCTTTGATACTGTCTAATTGTCTTTTTGACAGGGTTTGTTGTTTGTCTGCTGTCGTCCTCAGGTACATTGTCCTCCTTTCCTGGGCTAAAAGGTCCCCTGGGGGGACACTGGCCAGAACTAAGGATACCGTGCGATATCCTGAGATTATCCTTAGAGCCATCCTTCTCTGGATCTGTGTGAATTTACGTCGAATGGACTCTTTAGTTAACGCATCTGCCCACACTGGGGCGGCATACAGCATTTTTGAGTGTACTACGGCAGAAATTAACCTTCTTTTGCTTTCACTGGGACCTCCTGAGTTCAGAATTAGTCTGGAGAGATTTGATCCAGTCTTTGCAGCTTTTCCTGCTGATTTTATAATATGGGTTCCGAAGCTCAATCGTGAATCAATTTCCACCCCCAGGTATGTAATATGTCGTTTCCATTCAATAAGTTCCTCCCCCAGTCGGATCATCGGGGGGCGGAATGCTCTGCGGTTTGTAATCAACACGGCCTCCGTCTTGTCAACAGTCATCTGGAGGTTTCTTTGCTCCAACCATCTTTTAACCCTGCGTAGTCTTTCGTTGGTCTTCATTTCCAGTAGTTCCGTGTTGTCACTATGGCATATAATCAGTGTCGTCGGCGTAGCCTATGAGTCTGGAGTTCTTTGGGAGTATAGAGTATCATATAGAGTATTCCACAGGAAGGGGCCCAATCTTGATCCCTGTGGAATACCGCAGGTCATGTCTTCCTCAATCCTATATCCGTTAGTGTAGATTATTTTCCTCTCATTGAGGTAGTCCTCCAGGATCCTCACAAGGTATTCAGGGATCTTCCTAGCTACTAGGGCTTGTATGATGTCTTTCCAGCTGGCAGAATTAAAGGCATTATTGATGTCAATCGCAACCAAGGCACAAAATCTCTTATTCCTTTTTGCTGTTTCTGCATGGTGGACTGCTTCTGAGATCGCGTCTATTGTCAAGGGTTCCTTTCTAAATCCATACTGTGTCGTTGAAAATTGGACATGTCTCTTTAGTCGTAGAAGGAGCAAACCCTCCAGTAATTTGCTCATCGTATCCAGCAGGCACAAAGGTCGGAACGATGACGTCCGATCGATTGGCTTGTTACCTTTCCGCTTGAGAATTATCTTCTGATGTTTCCAACCCTTATAGAATTTCCCTTGTTCAATACACTGATTAAAGGCTTTCAAAAGTCATTCTGGGTATTCTTTTACAACTATCCTCAGGATCGCGTTCGGAATTATTATTATTATTATTATTATTATTATTATTATTATTATTATTATTTTGTTAGTTTGAAGGCTTAGCATCTAAGGCCTTTAGCCTTTTTACTGATTGATGTTATGATTAATCATATATAAAATCTAAATTTTGAAGAAAAGATTGGCTTCTTTCAAGAACTGTATTGTTTTGTCAGTTGCTGTCTTGTCGGTGCCGAGATCTATCTTCATGTTGCCTCTCATGCCGCATCTGTGTCTAAGTCTTGAGAGATCTACGCAGTCTGTTAGAATATGCTTCACTGTCAGAAGTCTTCCGCAGCTGCAGATGGGTTGTTCTTCATTTCTTAACATGTGTGAAGAAGTCATTCTTGCATGGCCTATTCTTAGTCGGGTTATGCACACTTGTTCTCGTCGAGGGTAGCTGACATTTGGTGACCATTTACTGATATTCTGTTTAATGGGGTGTAGTTTCGTGTGAAGACTGTTCCACGTGGTCTGCCATTCTGTGAGGATGCACTTCAAGACAGCATTTCTTGCATCCTGAGGTCGTATTTCGATATCCATTTCTGATTGGATGTTCCCGGCATTTCGTGCTGCAGAATCGGCTTCTTCATTGCCTAGGATACCCACGTGTCCAGGGCACCAGATAAACGTAACTGATGCTCCTCGCTGCTCTAATTTATGGCATGCTATGAGAATCATTTGTAGCAGTGGATCTACAGTTTGGCGCCTGTCTATTGCAGTGAGAAGACTTAGAGAGTCTGTGCAGATGACGAACCTTCCTGAATCGAGAGTTTCACAGTGACGCAAAGACTGCAATACTGCATATAATTCGGCAGTGTACACACTTGCTTCAGGTGGAAGCGCCCAAGCCCTCGACAAGTTCTCAGTTACAAATGCGCTTCCGACCTGATGTTTTGTTTTTGAACCATCTGTGTAGAGTATGATGTGATTTGCCATGTATTCTTCGAGAACTGATCGAAATCTGAGTTTTAAATCTATGGGAAGGCATTCTGTTTTCTTTACACTGGAAGTATAGAGTCTTACTTCTGGCATTTTCAACATCCAAACTGGAATTTCATATGGTTCATGTTTCAAAACTGGCGGTAGGACGATGTTGTAGCATTTGGCTATCTCGATTGCGCGGATGTTGGCTGGACGAGTAGCTGAAGGTCTCTGATCGTAAATATTTACTAGCTTAGGTCGCGTCATCAATGAGTGGTTTAAATGTTTCGGTAGAGACAGCAATTTTGATCTATAGTTCAGTAGCATTGTTTGTCGTCTGTGATGTAGCGACATGGTGCTGGTTTCACAGTAGAGGCTTGAGGAAGGACTAGTGCGGAAGCGCCAGATGCATATCGGAGACCTGCATTGTGAACGGGGTCTAGTTTCCTTAAACTTGATTTTCTGGCTGAGGAGTACACTGCACATCCATAATCTATTTTGGACATCACCATAGATTTGTACAGGCGGAGTAAGATATCTCTATCTGCTCCCCAATTTATATGGGAAATGCATCTTATTACATTCAGAGCTGTTTTGCATCTACGCAAGGTATATTATATATGCTGTTTCCATGTTAAATGCCTATCAAAAATCAAACCAAGGAATTTTGCCGTTTCATTGTATGCCAGTTGAACACCATTCAGCGCCAGCTCTGGATCTCTGTAACTTTTTCTTTTCCTACTGAAGTGAACGCATTTCGTTTTGGCTGCTGTAAATGAGAAACCAATGTTTTTTGCGTTCTGTATTAATTTATTGATGGTATTTTACATTTTGAATTTGATCATTCCCAGCGATTTGGCTGAGTAAAATATAGCAATGTCATCTACATACATGCATTTTCCTATTGACGCTTCTATGCCGTCAAACATCCCGTTAATCGCTATGATAAAGAGCGTACCACTCAATGGAGAGCCTTGCGGTACACCGTTCTCTAGTACGTAGCTTTCTGAGATAGACTGCCCAACGCGAACTTTGAAAGATCTGGTACTAAGGAAGCTGGATATGAATTTTGGTAGATATCCTCTTATTTGCCAGTTATATAGCTGTCTCAAAATGTTATGTCGCCAGGTCTTATCGAAAGCTTTTTCCAGGTCAAAAAATACGGTAACCATATGTTTTCTTTTGATGAAGGTATTCTGAATTGCATTTTCTAGATATATTAGCTGGTCGATTGTAGAGTGATGTTGTCTGTATCCGCACTGGTGTATGTTTAGGAGGTTGTTTCTTTCGAGACACCATGCTAGCCGGGTGTTGACCATTTTTTCCAAGATTTTTCCTAGACAGCATGTCAGCGATACCGGGCGATAGTTTTCAGGATTTAATGGATCCTTGCCTGCCTTTAAAATTGGAATTACTATCGCTTCTTGCCAGACTTTGGGGTAATTACTTTGTGTCCAAATGTTATTGTATATATTTAGCAAAGTGGACAGTATTTTCTTCGGTAATCGACGTAGTATGCTGTAAAGGATATTGTCTGATCCTGCTGCGGTGTCTCCAGCTGCATTTATGGCGTCTTGCAATTCTCTCCATGTGAAAAGAGCGTTATATGGCTTATCTATATTGGTTGTAAAGTCAAGTACTTGTTCTTCTTCTTCTTTCTTTTTGTCGAGAAAGTCTTTAGGATAGCTATTTGTGCCACTGGCTTTGGAGTATTGGGTCGCTAATGCATTGGCTATTTCGTCAGGGTTGCATATTAGTTGTCCTTCGTGTTCAATGCATGTTATTGGACTGAACACATTTTTCCCAGCTATTGACCTGATTTTCTGCCATATTTCCGTGACTTTGGTCGTCCGAGTTACGGTGGTTACGTACTTTTCCCAGCTTGATCGTTTTGCTGTTAGTATTTTTCTGCGAGCGAGCGCACGCAGACGCTTGAAAGCAATAAGATTGTCTTGGGTTGGTGCACGTCTATATCTATTGAGGGCTTTTCTTTTCTCCCTTATTGCTTCTTTGGTCTCGTATTCCACCATGGTACTGGAATCCTAGATGAGCGGCCACTGGTCTGTGGAATGTATTTTACAGCGGAAGATATGACAGTCTTGGTAAAATCGGTAACGTCTTCCTCGGAGTTTCCACTGACATTTATTGGTGGTATATGTCTGGTGAAGCTGGATCAGTCTGCGCGGTTGGTACACCAACGTTTTGGTAAGTGTACTGTGTTCTTTGGCATGTTTGATGATATCAACAGAGGAAAGTGATTGCTCTGATGAAGATCTGGCAGTGGTTTCCACGTCAGCCGAGTTGCAAGATTTGGACTACATATTGAGAGATCTATGGCTGAGAATGAGCCATTTCTAGCATTAAAATGAGTGCTTGCTCCTGTGTTTAAAAGTACGTATTCGTTGTTAAGTAGCAGGTCATCGATTCTGCGACCGGAGTCATTTGTCCTAGAACAGCCCCATGTGGTACTGTGAGCATTGAAGTCGCCTAGAATTAGAAATGGAGTCTGTAGTTGATCGATCAGGTCTTATAGATCTTCATTTCGCCATGTGGCATCGGGTAAGTATATGCAACATACCGTCATCTTCAATGGCTTGTATAGGGTTACAGCTACTGCTTGTAGAGGTGTGTTGAGATCAAGACGACTAGCAGGATGAGTATTGCTGATCAATATGGCAACACCACCTCTAGCTCGTCTATCAGGTTCTACGTCACTGCGAAAGGTTTTATATCCTCTAAAATTGAAACGGTCTTCTGGTTTAAAATGAGTTTCTTGTAAGCACACACACATTGGTGTGTGATTGGCCAGTAGCAATTTCAGCTCACAGTAATGCGAGATACAGCCGTTGATATTCCATTGAATTATATTTTCCATGGTTGGAATGGGGTTTTTCTCTTGTAGGATGCGTAGATCTTGCTTATTTTCTTGGTTTTCCTTTTGGCCATCCTTTCTTCTTTCTCTTCTTACGCGGGGTTTTGCATAGATCGATGGATTGGTAATCATTATTTTCAGCACTTACCATCGAACTTGTCTCAGAGCCAGTGGTCGTGTCTTGATCATTGGTCATTGATTTCATTTTTTGTTTGAGGAAGTTGTCCTGGGTGTGCTTAGGAGAACGAGGCGATCGACTTCGATAGCCTGTTGTCGATACTTCTTTGCTGGGTATGGCTGCAGGCGCAGCTACTGGATTTCTTTCTGCCTCATTTGGTGGGGGTCTTGAAGATTCTTTTTCATTTACCATTTCACATTGAGTGTTTGTGGTTAAGTCTTCTGTGTTGATTTTGTTATTGTGAATTTCGTTGAAGTACTTTTCTATGCATCGGGTTATTGCAGGCATTAGTTCTTTCACTACTAAAGAAGGTAAATTTGTGTTTTTAGTAACTGCTTCCACGTATGTAATATTTCCTTTATTTTCGGGACACACAAGTTTTTTTGCTTCAGGATAGCTGATCTTCTGTCTGGCTTTAACTTGTTGTATTGCTGCCTCCTGCTTATATACAGGCAGTCTCTCGACCTCGATGAATGTTGTCCACTGCAATTAATGCATTTGATAGGATCTAGGCATGGATCATCACTATGAAATGGCTTACCACAATGGCATACTTTGATTTTTGCACATCAAGATGCTGGGTGTCCAAATCGTAAACATTGGAAACACTGCATTGGTTGAGGAATGAACATTCGTACGGTTAGACGATGAATGCCTGCTTTAATCTTCTCTGGTAACGTACAACGCTTGAACGTCAGGACATGGGACGCCGAAGGAATAATCTGCCCATCCCGCCTCATTGTTAGCCTACGACAGGCAATGACTCCTTGAGAAGCTAGTTCTTGAACTATTTCCTCTTCACTGCAGTTTAGTAAGTCACTACAAACTACAACACCTTTGCAGGTATTCACTGTGCCGTGAGCACTTACTTCAACATCTATAGTGCCTATTTTCTTCAATTCTAGTAACTTTTTACCTTGATTGTCATTAACTGTTTCTACCAAGAGTCCAGATGAAGTTTTCTGTATATCTTTTACGGCAGATCCAGCGCAGGTGCTAATACTCCTCTCTATTATAAACGGGCTCACTTTATCAAAATTTCCTTCAGTTCTTTTTACTGTAAGGTACTTTAGTACCGCTGCGGTGTTCTTGAACAGGTCATCATACTTTGTTGATTTTCCAACTTTCATTCTTTTAGCATTGAACTCAGGGCTTTTTTCTGGACGAGGGTTTTTAAGGGTTCCCTCAACCCTAGGTTCGCAGACTTCCATTTGAGTTCCGCGAAGCTTGCTATCACTCGTAGCACTATCTGCCAGCGGTGCCGAGTGATCCGCACCCCTGGCATTGCAGTCGCTGGGTGACGACGCCCGGTGGCCTGCTTGCGCACCACCGACCGCCGGTACTGGGGCTCCGATCCCCTGCACCGTAACTGTCGATCCTGACAGATCCTCCATCTTGGGTTTTTTCTTCAGGGTCACCTTCCCCTAGCGTTTTTGAGCTACCGCCAGCTTAAGGAAACGGAAGGAACAAGGGGGACAGAGAAGACAGAGTTAGAATAGAAGGGTAGAATGGAAACGACTCCCTAGCCCTCGCAACCTAATAGCGTAGGGGCGGAAACACAAGAGTTGGCCGATACAAGATTGGCCTACAGGACAGAAAACAGATGTGTGCCACAAGTAAGTGGAAACAATGACACACAGAGTTAGTGGGAATGACGGGATGTTTAGGGGAGTGACAGCGGACAGCTGCTCCGATTAGTCGCCTTCTACGACAGGGGGAGGTCCCCTGGTGCTATTCTACTAAAATCCCCGACACCACACGGGGTATTATTATTATTATTATTATTATTATTATCATTATTATGTCTCTCCCTTTTTCTCTGGATCTACGTTGATACCGGGGTTTTCAAAATCATCCAAGGCAACAGTGGTTTGCGCGTAAAGTGGAACAAGAATTTTTTTCTTCTATGCGTCAATTCAGGCTTAAGAATTTACGGACTATGTTTGCTGCTCCCAATAATGCAGCTTTTGAATGGTCCGCAAATGCTTCTCAGTTTTCATTTCTTTGTGGTCTCTTGCCATTCTTTGGTGGCCAATACAATTGCTAACACTACTACTGGAAGCACTTTCACTGCTCGCAGTCCATTCACGTCCTGTGATTCAACATCCAGTGGTTGGTATTTCCTCTTCTTTTCAGCAACAGTTGTTACATGCCTGACATCTGCAAGGCCGGCAGCATCAATAATGTATAATATTGTTCTAGATATTATATCAAACCGAACAATATCTTGTCTATTTGCTTCCACTGTTCGACCAATGATGATTAGAACTATCCCACAGAATTCAAGCTCGATCATTGCTGATTACTTGCTTTGCTTTAAGGCCCATTCACAATGCAAACGTAAACATAAGCTTAGAACATATACATTAACATAACATGAACATAAGCGATAGACCGATCTTACTGTCGGCGTAGTGCGTCCAAGTTAAGTAGTCTTCTTCCTGCACTACCTCGAGGTAAGTACCACTTGTGCACTGAACTCTGAGGGTGGTGAAGTCGATGCCTTGTAAGAGCTGTTCTTATTTTCCTCTCAAAAATCTGTAAGGATGTATCAATCCATTTTATTACAGAAAATGTGTAAGTTGCTATGGGAATAGACCATGTATTAATAGCAACTATTTTACTTATTGAATTGACCCATGATTCGCAGACTATTTACTCTGGATAGCACTTTCTGTACAGTCTTGTTTCTAAAGTCTGAATCGAAAATTCCCAACAATTGTAGCAATCCAAGATATTTGTAGGAGTCCTCAGTACCAAGATTTTTAATATTCGAGTCACCAGATATTTGCTTATTTTGTTTCCCCTTTTGGACTCGCCCGCGGATAACGAAGGGTAGCACGTTTGTTTATCCCAAACTCCATACACCCTGCATTGTTGAAACTTTTGAAAAGATCGATCTCGTTTTGTAAGTTAAAAAACCGGTGCGAGATACGAACTCCAGAGTATTTCTTAACCAAAGATTGCAATGTCTTTCGTCGTGTAACAGCAGGTTCCCTTCTTAATCTGCAAATGAATTTTCCATTCTGACATGCAGAACCTCAAGAAACCTACCAGTTTTCGATCGATCTTAAATAAGTCGAGGACACTTAGAAACCATGAATAAGGCACCGAATCAAAGATTTTTGTGTAATCTATCCAGTCTACATAGAGATGCGATAGTGATTTCGTACTTCCAGTGTAATTACACTATCAATTAGTAATAATTCTTTGCATCCTCTATTTCTCGTGCGACAGCCATTATGTTCAAGAACTAAAATGTTCTAATCTACTAAATGACTAGTATACATTCTTGGAAAAATATTGAAGTCAAAATTTTATACATTGTTGACAGGCAACTGATCGCTCGATAATTTCTCGACTGGGATCTATCACCAGATTTGGGCATCATGCAGAGTAATTCAGTCCTCTTTGCTAATACGCTAGAGACATGTCCATATGTAATAAACAGACTGAATTTGCCACAATTGGACACTCTTCATCGTTTAGTTTTGTAAATAATTAGCGTTAAGCTTTGAACTATGCGCTTGTGTTCGTGTAACACGGGCTTCGGCAAGTAAGCGAGCGCCTGCACTTCGCGGTAAGGCTCGCCACTTCTCTGGAAAACTCAGTTATTACCATCCGCTACGGGCCGAAAGCGAGCGCAAGGCAAATAGCGTGTGAGGCCAACGCATTACAGTCACTTGAAGAACATGCAGAGAGGGTCGACCTTTCCATTTCCAGCGGGTGCAGCATTTGTGCAGTAGAGACTTACGTCGTTCTGAATTGTCGAGGCATTTTCTGCGCAAATATAAGGAAATCCACGAATTTCTGAAACCGTTCTTTGGAAAGATGAAGCCACCAAACGTGACTCTCTGTAATTGTGTCAGTTGGCATTGTGGATGAAGTTTTCTTTGGTTCTCACTTCCGACCCGAGTGTTTCAGAGGCGATCATCTGAATTTTATAACTCAAGTTCTCCCCAGAGGTGGATTTACGCATAGGCACAGTAGGCACGTGCCTATGGCGGCAAGTTTTCAAGGGCGGCAAATTTTCAAAGGCGCAAAATTTTCTTGATTTTTCTAAAACAAATTTAGGTTCTCTAAAAACTATAAGAGCATAAATCATATTTTTATTTTAAAAATCATTTAAATGATGAAAAATTTAACTGATTAAATATCCCCATTTCAAATGGGGATATTTTCAATGTTACAGAATACATGAAAAGAATTCGCCAACAACTTCTGATTGGTTGATTGAGAAGAAAGAATTACATTCTTAGAGTAAGGAGTTTGAATTAGCCAATCAGAAATCGCTGACGGATTTCGCCATGCATTCATATTGCGCTATACAGAAAGTAGCGACATCTATTACTTCTTGAGTTAGATCTAGAAGACGGATCTGGAAATAACCCTTTTCTTTCTTTTGTTACTATTGTTGTGTATCGTTTATTGTAAGAGCCTGCTGAGTAAAAATGATATTTTGAAGTATTTTTTTCCATGTACTTGTGATAAATAAATGTTAACATTAATATATTTTTAATGCAGATGCTAAAATATTCTCAAAATGCAAAATATGTTTAGTACAATGATTAGAAATTAAATATTCTTGACGTGTTGTATTCGTTAAAATGAACTATATCTTAATATAGAATTTAAATAAATTAGCATAAAACGCAAGTGAATTGTTTATTCTGAGGGCAATGGAACTGTTTTATGCGGTGTTTGTCTATTGTTTTCAAGCAATTCAGAAGTAATAACAAAATTATCATCGGAGGGATTCAATGATTGGAAAAATGCGCATATCAAATTAAAAGAACATGAGAATTCTACATGTCATAGAAACTGTACGCCCGCATTGAAAAATAGACAGGGGACTGAAAACCAAGTGAATAAGCAGCTCTTTGAGAGGACATGTCGAAAAGTTTTGAAATAATCAAAATGGTAATTACATGATGTTGCTTGAGTTAATTTCGAAATATGACCACTTCTTAGCAAATCACAAACAAAAATTTGGTAACTGCGGGAAAGAAAATACATCGTATTTATCCACCACGACGGTTGAAGAACTAATGGGTATATTAGCTAAAGCAGTTAAAGATGAGATTCTCCGAAACATTCGAAATGCCAAGTATTTTTCCATAATTGTGGATACTACACCAGACATAGCACACGTGGATCAACTCGCTATAGTTATTAGACATGTGGGAAAAGATGGTACACCAAAAGAGTCATTTTTGGAATTCCTTCCAAACACAGGCCATAAATCAAAGATGTTCGACGCTATATGTAATTTTATGGAGATTAACGAACTGGACATTAATAACTGTCGCGGTCAGTCCTACGACAACGCGTCAAATAAGTCCGGTCTTTACACAGGTCTTCAAGCCCGTATGAAAGATGTAAATGCTCTAATTGAATTCATCCCCTGTTCTGCTCATTCTTTAAATTTAGTTGGTAAAAATGCAGCTGAATCATGCACTGAAGCATCTACTTATTTTGTACTTCTACAAAAGTTATATAATTTCTTTAGTGCATCTACATCTAGGTGGGGCATACTTCAAAATTTAGTAAATGAAGGATCCAGTACATTCTCTTTGAAAAGTCTTTCAATTACGCGCTGGTCAGCTCGAGATGATGCATGTCAGGCTCTAAAACATCGTTGGAAAAATGTTTTAGATGCCCTTCAAATTATAACTGATGATTCTACCCAAAAACCGTCAACGCGTGCAGAAGCTAAAGATCTTATTGTTGCTTTAAATCGACTTGAAACTGCTATTATGACTGAGGTTTGGGGATTCATTTTAGACCGCTTGAATGCGTCGAACAAACAACTGCAAAATCGTAAGAGTATCGACTGAACTCCTTAGCGTTTTTGTGTATCGAAGAAAATTATCTCAGCGTTTTAGATTATACTATAATTATTGATGAATTTGCTCACCAAAAGGCACGTCCCAAAATTTTACATCAATAGACAAATTAGCTATAATTAATAAAACGTCATTTCAACTGTATAAAAAAACCCATCCAAAAAGTTAAATGTTATATTCCTTGTTTATAATGGTAAATCGAAAATTATAAAAACCGTTACAACGTAATATTCTAATCGTTCAGTTGTTGTAAATAAAAATCTATCATATTCATATTTAATACAAGCTATTTATTTGTCTACTTCATTAGAGTATACCTTATGATTTCAGAAGTATATGAATCTGAAAGTAAGGCCCGTTGACGAAAGAAATCTTTGCAATTCTAGTTGTCATGTTTTAGTTTCTTTTTAATGTTAAAGTTTCAGTGTTGAAAAGTTAATAATGTTGAACGTTACTTGCTATGAAGATACAGTTTATATCCAAAATTAGCTAATCCAAAAAAATTATTTAATTTATGAAAACAATGTACAAAATGTAATGTTACTTTTAAAGTTAAAACGTTCAAATTAATGAGGAATTGTTACTGAAACGTTACAATTTGAAATGTAACATTAATTTTAAACAGAGGGCGGCAAATTTGATGTGCCTACAGGCGGCAAAAATATTAATCCGCCTCTGGTTCTCCCTATGCTTTAGAGGACGTCCTGTTCAATGAGCGGACACAGATGTAGTACCAGCATAAAGGACAACTTCCCACTTATTATCACGGAGTTCGGAAATACTTAGATATGCATTTTCCAGATAGGTGGATCGGACGACGAGGTTCAATAACAATGACATTTCGGTCTCCGGATCTGAATGTGCTGGACTATTTTTTCTCAGTGTTAATGAAAGACCGCGTTTATACTACTGAGGTCGTGGATCGTTATGGCCTTCTTCGGCGCATTGAAAGCACGTCGACAGAAACAAAGGGGCGACTCGGCGGAGTTGTGCGCTTTTGAAGATGCCGATCTTGCGTTCACGCAAGAGGAGGTCATTTGGACTCCTTGTAGAGCCCCTGTTACACGAGGTGAAAATGCAAAATTATGGCTGTATATGCAAACAATATATTATCCTAAATTTATCCTGTAAGAAGTGAACTGTGTAAATAAATAATCAAGAGAACGGAGTCGTGTGTAAAGAAAAATAATTAAGTGTAATATATCTGTAAATAGACCAAGTAGTTTTTAGTGTCAGTAGATTTTAGTGTATAATTGATCAAGAATAAAAGTTTTTGTTTAAATAATACCAGTGAATTTTAATTCACCATGAGAAACGTTACAAATAGTAATAAAATTATGATAGTTCGGTCAAAAATTAGGTTTGGCACAGAGGATGAAGGGTGCAGTTTAAACTAAAAACACTTTCAGTACAACTTATTAAAACAATGTATTTCTACGTTCTGTAACATTCAGACTACAAAACATAAACACGGTGTACACAAAAATGTTTTGCCGTCCTTCATTAGTAAAAAATAATACCAGTGGTGCTACAACAGAACATACATTCTCATTTTATTTCTAACTTATGCAATCTTCGAAAACTCAGGTAGTTTGACGAAAATGAGGCCAGTGCCATTTTAAGTGTTCTTTGCTGTATCCGAAGAAAAAATTGAACGAAACATTTGGAGTCGTTGAAGATTTTTTAGAACATAAATTCCATGAACTTAGAGCAAAAATTATACGAAAACTATTGTTTTCTTTCAAAAAATTGTACTGGCCGCCTTTAAAAATTAACTTTTTAGAACAAATTTCATTAAGGAAAGTATGGCTATAATCAATATTGCATTTTCCGGTGTTAATTTTTTTACAACTTTTGAAAATGCAGAGTGTGCAACTAAAATGAGACCATCGTCATTTTTACTGTATCCACATAAAAAATGGAGGTGTTTCTGAGAAAATAATTGTTTAAAAATTCCACGTTTTCCGTAAAATTACGCAAAAACTTTTTTCGAAAAAAATTACACGGCCTTATTTAAAGATCAGTCTTTAAAAAAACACTTTTATTAAGGAAAATTAAGTAAAGTACTCCAAAAAGCAAAAAAAATCTGTTTCAAATTCGCAGGACCTCGAGTTTGTTCAGATTGATGCAAGAATATCAATTTTGGAGAAAATTGTCTGAACGGTTTAGGAACAGACGAACAGTCAGACAGAGGTGGTCAGACAAACAGACATGCAGTCAACCAATTTTTCGGTATGAAGAACTCACGAAACGTGGATTAGATTGAATTAGTTGCTTAAACTGAAATTTCGGGGAGATATATTCTTCTTTTGACGTCCCCGTGAACATGTTTACAAGTTAGAGAAGCCCAAGGTGCTTTTCAACTTATAATAAAATATACATAAATAAAGTAGTAATTTAGAGCGTACATACATTACATACATACACACCATATATACACATTAAAAATATTTCTAGAACTTTTAGATTTTCATAGAGATTCACTACATTTATTAATTTTTGTTCCATAAATTTGTTTCGTGACGAATTAATATTTTCTACCAAGATGTCGAATTCCAATACCCGAACGTATATCTAACCAAATGACATTGCTTTTTCCATTTGAACATTTTAAATATCGACAAAACGCCTTAAAACACCAATTTACGAGCTATAATATCGTCAATTCAATAAATGTAAATATTTAATGTATTGGTGAAGCACGAAAATACACAAGAGGCGATTAATTCATGTTCCCACCAGAGGTTTGAGATTTTAAAAATAGTAGGCAGATAAATTAAATAAACTACGTGTGAGAGATTAAGTTGAATGATTAAAAATAATATGCTCACTTTGTTTAATTAAAAAGAATATCATTTAATTAATGAAATTAAAGGTAAAAGTACCCCCTTTACACTCGCCAATGCTAAGCATGCATTTCATTAATTAATATGTTAATATTTTTTTGCTGATGCAGCTTCAATTTGCAAATCAAAATTGAATCGAAATCAAATATTTAATTCTTAATAAATATAATATTCATTGGCATATTATTCTGTTTAGCAGGTATAATACATGCAGGTTCTGCAGGAATAATACATCCAAGATATTTAAAGTTTGTTACTTGTTCTATAGCAGTTTTCAATGATTATTTTAAGCGAATCATTTCCTTTCTTTAATTTCCATCATATTAATACTCACTAAATTAATACCCTCGCCCATGAAACGCAGCATAAAAAGGTAGAGTCAAACCATCTCCCACTCTTTTGAGTTATGTAATATATCGACTACACGCCTGGACCTAATTGAATTCCCATAATTGGTGGTAAGACCGACAAGTGGCGACGTATTCCTTTCATCGTAACTAGAAAAATACACCTGCCTGAGCTTTTCTTCGTCACACAGACAGAAACTGGTAAGGTTTTAAATGAAAGCTACAACACTATTTTTCCCTTGACCGAGAATCGATCCCGCGACCACAACCCGGGCAGCAGCTGTCGCTAATGTCGCTAGTACGCTGATCATGAGCCATCCTAGCGGCTGGTTGAACATTCAGTTCATGAACTTATTTTGTTGGTTACCATATGACTTTCAATCAATTTGATAAAACCTGTGCTCCCTGTTTCCGAATTTTTATTCACGCCTATGGTTAAAAAAAACTGTAGCTGAAAATCCCATCGCACTGCGGAGCTGTCCTGCGCTCTCAGCCTCCGCCGCGCAGCCGGGCGCCCCAGGCCACCCGGCGAGAGGCCAGGCCTGGGCCAGGCTCACCCGGAGCAAACACTGACCACAACTGGACGCTTATCTGACTCTTCGTGCATCGGCAGACGGAATAGGAATTTGCTGGAATTTGACACTGCTGACAGAATCAAATGAAGCCGCGACGCAGTGGTCAACGATTCTGGAAATGGAAATTGGAGCTCCCGATTAATCATGTACGGATATAAGGCGCGAAACACAAGACACACGTACAATACGTACAATACGTACTTGACAAAACCTTAACTAACTAGTGGGGCTACAACATCACATACTTTCTTGCATTGTTTTGGGGGGCTACACAATTATATTATATTGCATATTGGACAATCCGCAGAAAGAGTTTCCAACTAGTAAATTTACTTTCTCGCTATACAGTAGAGGGGGAGTAATGTAATGCTGAAGAAACGGCGAATTTTTGGCAGAAAAACATTTGTTACAGGGCCCTGGAAACGAAAGAGTGAATCAATCCAGTTGCTAAATTTAGAAAAAAAAACCCTAACACATGATGTAGCCAGAATCTATGTTTTGTGGGTCTTTGATACTGAAAAATCGAATGACAGCAAAACGTCCGTCCGTCCATCTGTGGGCGACGCTAGCGGCTAAACCGTTCCGCCGATTTTCTCCACAATTGATATTCCCCAATCGATCTGGCTGACCTCGCGGCCCTATGAATCCCAATGAAGCTTTTACGACATTTTCAAAAAAATGGATCCATCGGTTTTGATTAAATTTTGTTTTTGGATAGGGTGAGGAGTGTGTGAATGGAATAGTGTAGGACGTTTAGGAGAATAGTGCAGGTCTCATTTTCGTTGACAACCCATTTATCGAAAATTGCAAAAATTCAAAACTTTTAGGTGTCTTCCCACCACTACAATTATGAAGACAGAGCTTTTTCCCTTAATTAAAACTGTTCCTTAAAGATAGATTTTGAAACAAGGTAATGTACAATTTTTCGAAAATTTGAGTACTTTTCGCGTAAAAATACGGGCGTGAAAGTACGTGCATTTTTTACCACTATTTTTCCTCGGCGTCGAGATTCGAACTCAGATTCAAACTCAAGGAAATGATCTCTCCATGCAATTTATCCATATACCACGCGGTAGTTTGGCAGCGCTTGAAAGTGTAATGGCCTGTCCCATTATTCTAATATATACAATTTTCAGAGAGTTCAATGAAAATGAGACCTACAAAACAAGAAAATGTTATTCGTTATACAAATTTTCTTCAAGTATAGTTAACAATTCTAAAGAACACACGTTCACTTCAAACATACTTTCCAAGTACTAGTGGCATTAAAGGCGGCTCCACACATTCGATGTTCGGCGAGTTGTTAGCCACCGCTCGCCGAATCCCGCCCTACCCACCGCGTGTCGGTCTTTTGTACTCATGAAAGGAAGCGAACATTCGCCGATCACACCAGCTGCTCGGGATTGGGTGAGCTGTCGCTCGCAACTTGGCGAATGCCGAGTGTGTGGAGCCGCCTGAAGACGAAGCGCCCGCAGCCTCCACCGCAGCTGAGGCAAGCAAATTTAATCAATGAAACGATTGAGTACAATTTTAAATCAGATCGAATAAAAATAGATACCGTAATATTATCAGAAAATATTTATAATTTTCAGTACATACTTTCACTTATTATGGTTGTACTTATTATACACTTAATATTAGAATTCTTGCATTCTAAGGTTTTCGAGGAAATAAACTAGTAAAATGCAATTCAACAGCACAGATTTTCTCGGGTTATTTGTAGCAGCTATTAAAACATTACAATCTGTCTCCAACAATTTTTTTAGTAATTTCTTGACAAAGTGTCTTCTGAAACAAAGCCCGAGAAACGATTAGCATTTTCGAAGGTCATCAATTTTTGAAATTTCAGGAGTTTTAAGGGAAATCGGACTGTTATCATATTTATTTATTATATAAGCGGCTCTATTCGAGACATGTAATGCTCATCTAATTCTGCCCAATACTTCAATTCGTGCTCGATTCGATATTTGAAGAGAAGAGTTTACCTCCTCAAGAGACGAATTCCAGTTTTCGAATTTGCAGAAGACAGTTTTTCCGACTACACCATACTTTAGAGAAATGAAATAGTCTGGTATGCAGTGACTGCTCGTGCAGGATTCGTAAGAGGAGGAAACAAGTCATGCACATTCTATTATATTACATCAAACACACAGAAATTGTATTACATGCAGGTATAAACGAAATTCGTTACCTTTGCGGACATCTTTACTGGCAGAAGAACTTGCCTCGTCGCTGTTGCGAAATCTTCCAGGACTTGATCATGCCATTTTGGATCTATTTTCAACTGCATCAATAGTTCTTTCTCGATTGACATGAGTGCAAGAGAAAGCCTATCTTGATCCATAGTGTTTCGGCAAAAGTTTTTATACTTTTTAGTGCTAAAAATCTTCTTTCAACACTTGCTGTAGAAACAGGTATTGTCGCAAACAATCATGCTAACTTGCAAATCCTGTGAAGGCATTTGCTAATGTCTTCCTTAAAGTGAATTAGTAACTCTTGAAATTTTGCACAGTTCCACTGGAGACCATGGATATTGCAAATTTGTTATTAGTTTATTTTTAAGGCTCTTACAGTCAAAGAATCCGGGAAAATTATTCATTAGCGATGAAAATGCATCAGTAAGAAAGACCTTGGAAAAACCTTGAATGTTTGTAGTATAGTATTTTCGGGATGATAATTTTCTTAGGGCTTGAAATCTTACTTCCATTTGTGTTTTAATCAATGGTATTAAAATACAACTGACGGAAACTTGTTTGGGGTCTTCAGAGTCAATACAACTTATATTTTGTAGGAGAAATGTCTCCAGTTATATTGAGAGCTACCTCGAAGTGATGCTCATTTACTGCGTCACTTCTTGACTTCTTGAAAATGTCTTTTACCTCAAAAGCACGGTAAGCACAGATACCTATATCATTAGCTTTCACTCGAAAAATCTCAAAAGAATACTTGTTTTCGAAAACACTTCATTAATACCAGAAAGCAAAAAATTATATTCAAAGTCCTCCAGTAGACGAATATATCCAGTATCTTCCTTAATTGTTATATTATTCCACTTCCTAGACTCATTTCGACAAAATCCCAGTAAATAGAACTAGTAAACTTTACCTAGCACTTTAACTTTAACTTTGCCTAGCACTTAATTAGGCGAGATTTGAATTCAGTTTGAGTATCTTTAGTATCTGCTTGACTGTTGCCTATAGACCGTTTAATTCGTCTGTCATTACCGGGGGTGTTCATACAGTTCGGCGCAACAGGTTTGCTGATCTAGCATATTGTATAGAGCATCGAATGTTCTATCCGCACTGACTTTGTGGAAACCAAGAAATCACTCTTGAATATAACCACATATCTCGCAATTAAAGGGCACTGTTCAAAGAGAGACACATCAGAAGTTTCATTTTTCACAGCAAAAAATGTAGCCCACTCATTTTTACACTATTAAAAAAAACTAACAATTCTAAAAAAGAAGCTCGGAAATGCATAGCACCGCTTACTTAGTTATCACACGAATCAGTTTTTGAAGGGCACGCAAGAAGAATACACTTTTTCTAGGCAAGCCCTCTTCACTGACTGAATATCAGAATGTTGGCTTAGTTACTACACTTTTGTTGCCTTGGGGGAGAAGGGAGAGAGAGAGACGATGCGATTTGACCTATCACCTGGGTTTCGGCCAGACCATCGGGCTTTCGCCAACGGTGCTGTCACAGGTGTCAGAGATAATGCGCATATTCCTTTACTTCATTTCAAACATAGGGTCTGTTGACGTAAATCAGCTGTTACGGTGTCATCCAATCGGGAGCTTGGATGACACTTACAGTAATGACGTTTAAGCTCCCGATTGGATGACACCAAACAGCTGATCAGACGTCAACAGACTTAGAAAATAAATCGAAGTATACGTCCTGTCCCAAGATTCATGCGCGTATTGTGGGCTTAGCAGGCGCCGTTTCGTTTAGTTCCAATAGCTGACAATAGATGGCGATCTGCAGGAGGATCTCCTCCCCTCAAGCAGTATAGCTGCATTAAAAAACGTTTATTTGTAGTAATATTTTATTACCTGTTATTGCCTTCGATACGGAACTGTAAATAATATACTGCGTAACGTACCTGGATCGAGAGGATAGTGTTTAATAGGGAAATACGAAAACAGTTGAATAATACTATACAAAATGTTGTATTCGCTTATGGAGGGAATTATGAAAGGGAATTATGGAAGGGAAATATGGAAGGGAAATATGGAAGGGAAATATGAAAAGACAAAGCTAGCCAAATTAACGTCTAGTTAATAAGTAAATCTGAATCAATACAATTAAATAAAAAAATAATTCATGTGTGTTCCTCGGGCGTTAACTGGTTCTAATGACCTCGAGCGACAAAAAGAGCTCGGGTCAAAGACCCCCGGGCCACAGGCCCTCGTACTTCTTATCGCCGCTCGATCATTAAAACACTTATAAAGTCTTTGGTTAGGTTTGCCATAAGGATAACAATGGAATTCACGACATCCGAAATATACGTTTTTCAGAGCAAATTGTTTATTTTCATACAAGTGAATAGTATAACAAGTAAATCGTATAATCGTGAATATGTGTGAGTAAGAGGTGAGGATTGAACATGAGAAAGGAAAGATCGCGCGCGGTCCGTGGCCCGGTTGTTAGGGTATTGCTCTGGCAATTGTTCAATTGCTCTGGCAATCTGACTGTTGCTGATCGGAGAAACCGCAACAAACTAGACAAACTACCGATCAGAGCAACAGACCACTAGAATTCTCCTCCAGACAGCGGCTGAATCGACATAGCGATATAGTTAGTCGAAAATCCTGCCACCGTCGGGTCTCGAATCCTAGGATCTCCCGGTCAGAGGCACTGCAGTGACATGTTGATGCTGTGAACCACCTCAGCCGGAGCGGATGTCGAAGGATGTCGTGCGACTGACCTTGCCCTCTCAGAATCTGCGCCGAAGCTGGGGCAGGCTGTCCGCAGATTTTTGCAGTAATTTAGGATGGAATGTTCTGTTACTACGTATCACACAGTACGGGTTCCCATGCTGTAAATCTTCTATTTGTCTAAATGCTAATGAGAAATATCTTACTTAGTGCCATTTTATTTCATTCATGCAGATATGCACTTCATAGACTCTCTGTGTTGTAGTAGTCAACATAGTAGTTTATATTCGCGGAATTCCTTCGAAGAGCATTGACCATGTACAATTGAGCGTGTACATCAACGGCAGACCATCGGCCTTGCGGGCCGTACGATACGTACGCGTACGATACGTCTGCGCGAGATACGCAGCCAACTCCGTCCTTTGCCTTGTTTATCGCAGAGCGGGTATTAACGCCCCCTTCTGCACACACCTGAGTAATTAACTCTTGTACATTAAAAAGTCCAATAAGATTGCTTTTCTCCCTCGCTATTTCAGTTTTATTTTCATTGCTATGAATAAACAATATTTACAAAGAGATAATTTTAAAAATAACGAAAATGGTAATATTAAATACTACGATTATGTGTTTTCTTAAACAGTCTCACATTTGTATTTAAATATGTTTTTGTTTGATTGCGTGAGTGCGATTGCTTTCGGTGTTAACAAGAACAATTTTGAACACGTACGATAGAGTCTCGCATTTTACCGTGTTACAAACTTTGGACACTACTGAGACACAAAGAAAGGAGTAGCAGAAAATGGTTACGCAATTATACTCGGCAACTACACACAAGGGTGCTCGATTTATGTTTTCGAATAAACACTTTTCGTTCCTCACATATGTGAATTAGTCATAAAAAGCTGCGAAAAATCAGTTTGCCATAGTTTTCGCATTTTTAATACCAAAGTATTCTTTCTTCATGGAAACAAACTCGTAGACATTTTTGTAGATGTGTATGTAGACAATATGTCTACAATTTTGTAGACAATATGTAGACGTTTGTAGATAATATGTGTGGTACAAACTGCAAACACATTTGAGAGTAAAGCCCATTTAATAAACTACAAGTTGGTGTAGCTAGAAGTGCTATCCGTGACATTCTGCCACCTAGAGTTGATTTAGTCAAGTGCTAAGGAAGAAGCCAAAACTTACTGGTAGAAAAGTAGATACAGCAAGAGTTAAACCTACTTGAACATGTTTTAGCCACAGAAATAGCGCCACTTAATCCTTATACCGGAAGTCCCACCAACTATTGGCCACCCTCATAGCTTCTAAACGGTTTCCGATATGGACATTCAGTTTTCGTTCAACAATGCGGAATCATGGGGCACGTGATATGGTGTAGAGATATCGTTTGAAATATTTTTAGTTTTCTACAAATTGAATCATCTTTGATTTTTTAAATGGAACCATATATTTTTCACACTTGCAATAGATAGATCATAAAAAAAGGAATGCAATGATGTAACATATGTTAATATTTTGATAATATGTTGTGCATAAAAGTCCTCTTTCTGACCTCAGATTTCAAATTAAACGAGTATTTTGTCCTGTAGCCGCAACTGTCGCTTTGGGCAAACGCGTCCTTCGCGGCCTCTCCCCTCTCCCCGTAAAAGTGCTGCAACCTTCCCCAAAGGAGAGAGATGGGTTGCTAAGGAAATCTTGTATATTTAATTTAAAATCACGTGACAGAAATTAATATTTCATACTCAAAATACTATCATAACAATAACATGTTACATCATTGCGTTCGTCTATTTATGATCTATGTATTGCTAGTGAGATAAATACATGGTCCCGTTTAAAAAATTAAAGATGATTACATTTTTCGGAAAATAAAAATATTTCGAACAATATCTTTACGGCACATGATTTACATTGGCATACTACGGCATATTGCTCCATGATGCCACATTGTTGAGCGAAAACTGCATATCGATATCGGGAACCGTTTAGAAATTATGGAGGAAGCCCATAGTTTTTATTATTTATTTCATTTTTACAGAGCATACGTAGATCAGTACTTTTAATACACTTGCATATGTTGTGAAGGCTTACATTCTAATTTACCTAAAAATGAACTACATACTAATTTGGGCGAGGAAATCTTTTGCAGACATCTCTAAAAACAATCTATTTCGGAAAATTTGACTAGGAATGCATGGTATGGATATCTATTTTTAATCCTGGTTCCGTGAGAAGGAGTTTTTCGGAGTCTGAAGTTGGCTAGGAGAGGAATTTGAGGTATGGAATAATAGAAATGGGCGGAAAGATACGTTATATGGTGTTGTATGGAGTCCATTTGGAATTCTTTGTAGAGCTGTGAGTTTGTGACAAACCAAGGAGCATTAGTGATAGTTCTAAGAAACTAGTCCTGGATTATTTGAAGCTTTTTGAGGTTTGTTTTTGCTGCGGAGATACATACTGGACAGACGTAGACGTATAGGAGAAGTGCTCTAATGATGGTTTTGTAGATGGTTATGGCTGTTGAGAATGGGAGGCGGGAGATCGATTAATGATGGGTTTTAGTTGATGTTGCTTATTTTTTTGCTTGTTGTATTTTACTATTGATGTGTTGGCTTCAGTTCAGTTTAGTGTCTATATTGTAGCGGTACAGAATTCTTAAGACAAATTAAATTAAGTAAACCAGACCTAAAGAATTTTTACTGAGAAAAAACATACGGCGTCACGCGCGCAGCCCCCCTTCTTGCAACAGCCACGGTCCCCTAACCCATTTCAGAATTTTATGACACCCCACCCAACGGCCGGGTCAAAGGGCTAATTGAAAACCGTCCAGACGCAGCCACATCTGGAAAATCTTTGGAACGCCTGTCGTCGTGATCGGGGAAACCCAAAACGATAATTCTGCAACCGGGGGGCCCCTTCACAGACATGGCCTATTTTCGAGACGGAACAAAGGGACACTGTATTCCGACAGAAACACAGAGAGTGGAAAATTCCTTTTGCTCCCCCGTCGCTATTGGCCGAATATAGTGTACAACGCCATCACCTTTAGCCAATAGCGACGCGATCGTTGTAGGGAGCCAGAGCACATGAGGAGAAAGGGTGGGGGTAAAAGTTTACTTCAGGCATTTTGAAAAACAAAATTTCAGTGGGTAGAGAAACTTCTCTGGGGTGGGAGCCATTCGCGGGGAGAGGCGAGTGCGCCTCTGAAGGCACTTGTAAAATTTCAGTGGGCTAAGAGCAGGGGGCTGAGAACAGTTCGAGAGAGACTTCTCTGGGGAGGGAGCCAGTCGCGGGGAGAGGCGAGTGCGCCTCTGAAGGCACTTGTAAAATTTTAACTTGGTTGAGAAATTTCTCTGGGGGTGGGAGCCAGTCGCGGAAAGAGGCGAGTGCGCCTCTGAAGGATTTCGCAACTTTCTGAATTTGTGCCTGAGAACAATTCTCATGAGAATCGGAGGAACACATTGTTGTGTGCTCCGCACCTGCGATCGTGAGCAATATCCCCGGCTACCTACAAGCTCCGCCGGAGACGCCGCCAGACGCTGCCAGACAGCCGCCCCCTGCTGACGTCACCAGACGCCGCCAGACTCTGCCGCAGACGCCGCGAGCCGCTGCGAGCCGACCAGCTGTGAGGGCGTGCCCGAGAGGGTGCAGGCCATCTCACATTCCAGGGAAGGCCGTCCCGCCCCCCCCCCAAGCTTCGCCGCGCCCGCCCAGGCAATGTAACTGGGGGCTATTCACCTCTGTAGAATTTTGTCAACGCGGTGCCGCGCCCAGGCACATCGAATGGTCACTTTTTTATTATTGTAATTTTAGTTATAATAATTTTGTACTCTTCTCTAGTTGTAAGCTTTCCTGTAACTTTTAATCTTTATTTTTTTCTCTTTCATTCAATCTCTTCTTTCTTTTATTTTATAAATGTAACTTCCCTGGTACAACTTTGTCCAGGAATAAAAGTAGTTTTTTTTTACCAGTAATCAAAGTGTTTATTTCGAATTTCCATTGAATCTAATTAACAATTCCTTCCATCACCGACTGAGCTACAGCCGGTGCCGCCGGATCTGTTACAATATTAAGCTCGAGATATTTTACAGTACTATTTGGGGGTAGCCAGTTAATGGGTTCATTATTTATTGTGAGCAGTGATGGAGGTGTATAGGGTCTTAAGGTAAATATTTTGATAGCTGTTTTTGTGGAATTAAGTTTGATTTTTAAATATGCAGCCCAAATGTCTAAAAGATTTAGATACAATTGAAGAGAGTTTCTGATATGTACTAGCAAAATCTCCGGCTAGGAAAATTGTCGTATCATCCGCGAATTGGGCCGTTTGAATGTTGTCTAATTTTGGAAGGTCAGAAACGTATAGAATAAAAAGTGTAGGGGATAGTGATGAACCTTGTGGCAAACCTGCACTTAGTGGTCTTGAATTTGAATGATGACTGTATACGGAGACTGAAAACGTTCTATTGTTAAGGTAGGTGGATATTATTTGATCTATTATGGGTACCTATCTTTGTTAGTTTGTAGATCATTGCTGTATGCCATACTCTATCATAGGCCTGGGAGATGTCAATCAAAATCCCGACCGTGTGCTTTTTATTTTGAAAGCCTTTGTGGATCTATTCCGGCAATCGCAAAAGTTGATGGTTGGTAGAAAGTTTTTCGGTGAAGCCAAATTGTTTGAGAATTGCATTAGTCTGTATCAGAAATGCGTAATTTTAGACGTGTAAGGAAAGTTTTCTCGACCTTTTTTGTAAGGGTAGGGAGTAAACTGATAGGACAGTAACTTTCGACTAACGAGGGATTGTTATGTGGTTTGTGAATCGGTATGATGACAGCGTGCTTCCGTATTATGGGAAAATATCCGATTGAGACACGAATTATTTATATATATATATATATATATATATATATATATATATATATATATATATACATTTGTGATGAAGGCGCGAACAGAGGAAAGGAAGTGTTTGACTATTATATTACTTATGTGATCGTGCCCAGGGGATTTTTTGTTTGCCAGTTTGGTTAAGATATTTTTTATTTCTTTGGATGATATTAACTTAATTCTTGGGTGTCGTCCGTAAGTAGGGGTATATGATGCGTTGTTGATTACTTGGTGAGATGGATGGTATTGCGTGGTATTTGTTGTAAAGGTGGACGAAAAATAACTGGCAAAATTTTCTCCCTTTTGAAAGGGAATATATGCTTTTGTTGTTGCAGCTTCAATTAAAGGATTTATGATTTTTTACCTGAGTATCTTTTTTGTGAATTGCCAAATTGTGTTTTGTGTATTAAGAGACTGAATGAGTTAGTGAAATTTATTATTTTTGTAATTCCTTAATGCTTTTTTTAGGATATTTCTGAGAATATTTAGTTCGTGTTTGACGCTATTACTTTTTGAGAGGTCCAACAACCTTCTGGTTTTATTTTTAATATTTATAATTTTCACGATTTCTGGGGGGAAGGTTGGTGTAATTTTTTTTCTTTCAAGCATTTGTCTTGAATTCTGACTTTTGGGTTGTCGTTTGGATGATAGAATTTAGAAATGATACTGATTGGTCAATCTCGAGAGGTGTGTGTAGTATTTTAATTTTGGGGATTAATGAATTTACTTCTGTTTGAAACTTGGGCCAATTGATCTTACAAATTTTTGTTTTGGGAAATGAAGCATGAGGGAGAGGAATTTGTTGGGAGGTTATGAGTACGGGGATATGGTCTGAATCTAATTCGAATATTGTGGAATCGTGAAATCAAAAGATGAGTTTATTATTCCTATGTCTAATATGTCGGAGGCCCTTGAGTTGTCATGGGGGTAGTATGTAGGTTCCGGCATATTATTACTTTCAATGTGGAATTATTTATAAAATGTGCCAGGTTTTTTCCGCGACGATTATTGTTTTATGTTTAAATTGATTGCCATTAAGACTCTTCCTCCTTTGTTCGGTGATCTATCTTTTCTGAATGAGACATAGTTTGGACAGTAGAACTTATTGCTGGGTTTTAAATGACTTTCCGTAATGCAAGCCACGTCAACACTATAGGTATGGAGAAATTGCGTAAATTATATTTTTTATTAGAAATACTATTTGCATTCCAGTTCATGAAGGTTATTAAGTTGTTAGCGTGTTGTGCTGCCATGGTTGCTATTGAAGTAAGATGACAATGAAGTTTGTATATTACTGGTTATTTCTGGAATGATTGAATTGATTATGTTTACGATATGAGTTATAATGGAATTTATTAGGAAGTGTATGAAAGAATTATTATTATTGCTTTTATTATTATAGTTTGTGTTGCTTAGTGATGGGTGGTTTAGTTGGGTTGATAAAGAGAATTCGAGTTGGAGGTTGTTGTTGGGACGAAAGTAAAATGCTGTTTGTGGGTGGGAGATATGGAAATTTGTGAGAAGATAAGCGAGATGAGGTGTTACTATTGGGTCTCTTTCTGGGATTCGTTGGTTGTGAAGTTTTGGATGGTGGTTCTCCATTATGAACTCCGTTAGGAAGGTTGGGGTTCAGTTAGTTTTTTGTAGAACAGGCATTCGTCAGAGCAGACGTCTGCACGATGTGACCCGTTGCATTTCTTACAAACAGGGGTGAGCATTTTATTTGGACAATTCACCGAATAATGATATTTTGAGCAATAGATACAGACTAAGGTGTGGTTACAATTATTGCTGGAATGACCAAAGTCTAAACACCTTAGGCATTGAATGGGTCCTTTTGTTCTACGTCTTTTTTCAGCTTTCACTTTTAAGTTGCAAAATTCCGTTATTTGTAATACAATGTCTATGCTCTGTTGGCCGCTAAACTCGGCAGCTACCACTGGGATAGGAATGTTGTCTTTGTGCAGTCTGGTAACACTGATTAGCGAAGGGCACTTTTCTTTGACATCCTCGAAGATTTCCTATTGATAAAGATTGATGAACATTTTTAAAAAGTATGGAGAATTTTTTATTTGCGGGGTCTTTATATGTGGGAAAGTTTCTTTTAGTATTTAATAGATATTTAATTGTTTTTCTGAAGTCGGTTATTTTTTTGAACATTAGCTTTATACGGTTATTTATTATAGTGTAGGTGAATTGATTAGAAATATTGTTTTTGATTTCTCTATTAAACTCTGATAAGTTTGTTATGTTATTCACATAAATTGGTGGAATCTCGACATTTTCATCTTGGCTTGGGATGATGTTTATATAATTAAACCTGGAATCAGGGTCTCTTACCCATTTTCTAAGGGCGCATATCTATTACCCACTGGTCCTGAATATACACTTTTAGCACTGTTGATTGTTTTTTAGGGAGATTTTCATTTTCATCTGAGTCATTAAATGTTCTCTTTCCACTATATGTTGAACTGTCCACGGTATCTTGGTTTTCACTTACTGTTTTTGACTTACTGTTTCACTTACTTGCCTTGGGCTGCATCGCTGGCAGTTTGCTGATCACTGACCTTAGCGCCGCTTGTCGATAGTTCCTGATTTTCCGGAACTGGCATTTCCTAGACTCCCGCGTGCGGCGGATGTTGATTGAGAATAGCATATTGAAGACCAATGTTGCCTTGTTGTGTAGCACCGCTTTGATGTTCACCATGGGATGGTGGCGTCGTGATGAATGAGGTGTCCATGACGCAGTCTGGATTATACAGAGCGGCCATGGCCCCGGCTATGCTTTGTCCTAGGCCAGGGTTGCTGGGTACTAAATCACTTTCAATGGTTTATGAATTTAGTACTGTAATTGGTAGCACTAATAATTGGCACTACAGTTGATGAAAGTACGTTATAGACTTAGAATAACCTAAACAAGCCTTAACGGCAGGCACTTCACTGTTCGGAACAGAGCTGAGCGCAATGTGGACTCCGCGACGACTCGAAGCAAACTGTGAAGCCCATAGTTGGTGGGATTTCCTGTGTATCAGAAATAGAGATAACTCTTTGCTTCCCTGTAGGAGACAGAGATAGAAAAATCTCCGAATCAAAATGGATCTGGAAATCCAAGTGCTGGAGAAGATGAAATACTATCAGAACAAGAAGCAAAGCTC
This sequence comes from Gryllus longicercus, assembly GCA_038098605.1. Classification (NCBI taxonomy): domain Eukaryota; kingdom Metazoa; phylum Arthropoda; class Insecta; order Orthoptera; family Gryllidae; genus Gryllus; species Gryllus longicercus. The sequence continues at coordinate 278,998 of JAZDUA010000602.1, forward strand.
AGGCCCATGTTACTGCAGTATCATTAATCTGAGAATTCGGGAATTAGCAAAAGAAAAAAAGAGAAATTGAACCAGGCTGCGCTTTAAATTTAACATTTTCAACTTTTCATACCCTTGGGGAAGAGAAAGAAATGTAGTCGTGTTTAAAGAGCACATACGTTTTCGAATTATTTGAAATGGTTACATAATTTATATTGTAACAAGTATTCTGTTACTCATTCACCCATCTTTTGAAAAACTCTCCACGAATAGAATCGCGAGAGATTCGAATTGCACTTTCGACTGATTGGGGGGCGTGGACATTTTGAAGAATGGAAAATTCCACTTTAGCCACGGCAAGCATGCAAAAGATCGCTGACAGGTACTCGCGAGAAGTAAATCCCTCCGCCAATTTCGTGTCGTAGCGAGATCTCACGGTCAGGAGATCGGATGTAGTTAACCGAGACCGACATCTGGAGGAGAAAGTAGAATCGCGCTCAGGAGCTTCAGGGGCGCCCATGGGTCGCGTCTGCTTGAAGAAGATCCCCTTGTCCTACACTGAAGGTAGGCTTCAAGGCAAACCTGGATCCAAAAAGCAAGCGTGGAACCGGGTCCAAGGGCCGACTCACCGCAAATATTTCCATACGATAAATAAATACTGGTTAAGATAAAGCTGACGATATGCTACAGAAAGATTTCGTGGAAGGAGTTGCCCATCCCACTATTGCCCTGATGCGTTATGGAAAGGCAGCTTTTTTAAGGTTTGATACGTAAAGAATTGTTGTGCTGCGTTCTACTATACACTACTATTTCATTGCAGTATTCATGAAGACTGGTTTAGTTCCTTCATACACATTTTCAATGGACTAAAACAACGAATCTGAAGGATCGAAGAGGTCGTTCACATCACAGACAGTTGGTCAGCAATAGGCAACACCATCCAACTGTCTTCTCGCGAAAGCACAAACACAATCGTCTCTAATAATCACGACTGAAAATATTGTCGGTTAGATTATGATTTCTTGCCTTACCTGTCCTCAATAGTCCTTTCAATCATATCATCCGGCGGCGGCGATGGTGTAACCGTTAACTTAACATTAAATCTACCGCTCCTCGAAGAGGACTTTAGAAATTTAGCTGCAAATTTCTGTTCAAAATCAAACGCGTCAAATAATGACATTATTAGAAATTTAACTTTGAACGAGTCGGATCCCACTGCCACGTACAAGCGCCCGAGATATATGCTGCAGTAGCTTAACACCAATACTTGCATTAAAATTGCGGTAAACAACGCCAAAATCGCGCCGAACGGCTATTGCCTTTCCTGACCTTATTTTCCTTCTTATAGATTAGCCATAGATGGCCGAAAGGATAGGGATAGCTACAGAACAGGGAAGAGTGGCAGCATATCACCTCGCGGCCACACGGAACTGTGCTGCAAAACGAGCGATATAACGGTTAGCGTACCGGACTGTTATACCCAAGTTCGCTGGTTTAAACCCGATCGAAGCCGTAGATTTTTAAGGGCGAAAAAATCCTTCGTACGCCTTCCTTCAGAGGGGAAGTAAAGCCGGCTGCCCCATGTTAGTAGATTTACTGCATGTAAAATATTCTCGAGGCTAAATGAAACCTCTGGGCTAAATTCAAATCGTCTGAATCCCAAGAAAATCCCATGAAAACCCAAGAAATTCATCTTTTCTCCGCTAGTTGGTGAAAGAAACGTAGCGAAATTTTCGTGGTCAGACGGAAGAGTCTGACTCTCGCCTCATGGTCTGAGTCTCGCCACGCAAAATAAGACATCAATTCAATTTGTCTATCTACAAACCAAAGATTACACGCAGTGTTGCGCCAATGAATAAAGGTGTTCAGCTTCTGACCACCAAAAATAACTAATTTTAGCACATATCCATGGACGCCAAATATCCTCCTTGCTCCTTGGAAAATTCGCATCCAACTTTTCTGTTACGGATGTGTTTAAACCTAACGAGAAGTGTACCCAATATTGCCGAGGTCGGATACTCAAAACTCTTCCCAAACGGTTCACAGTCATAAGAGGGTAGAATAAAATTTATTTTGGGGTCGCTTTCCATTTGAGCAACATGTAAATAAATTACAATATGCTGGACAAATCACGAGCAGCATAGTCTCGACTCGGCCCTTCTGGTACAACAACCGAAGGCTTTGGAAAGAAATTGAAGCGTCGACATGAGAAAGGTCATAAGTCATTTACGTACATTTTACAGGGATGCGAAAAACATTTGTTTTCACTACTAAATGATAAGATGTATTTATGAAATAGTTAAAGAACACACAAATTAGCTTTACAAAATACACTTAAAGCAAGAAAAGCAAGATTCCTTTTATATGGAATATATTTTTATGAACAAAGGGGACAGTAAAATGTATGGTACTTAATGTCCATGAATTCCAACAGACACGAGGTCTTTTTTCAGAATCACTAATGGTTTACTTTCTAGTGATAGAGAATGAATTTCAGAGTTGTTCGTGATTGATTCACGCTTTTTCGAAATCCTGTGTTTCCTCCGCGATTCCATTTCATCGAACGAATTTCTTATATCTATGACAGGCAGATTAGCTCTCGAAATTCTAATCCAAGAGGCAGAAGTGATCTTTATTGGTGATGTATTCAGTAATGAAACCTCTCCACCTTTTTAATTTTCTTGTGAAATGTTGGAGGGTAAAATTTTATGTCACAACTATTGACCTGGTATATATAGTATCGTAGGATTTCTATTGATCTGGTCTTTATCAAAAGTAAAAAAAATACTATATACATGATCGTGGATTACTTTACCTTTGAAAAGGAATTATGTACATCCAGAAAATTTCCAAGAATAAAATATATTTTTAAAACAATACAAAAATACCCTTTGTACAATAACGAAGGCAATATAGAAAAAATATTTGAGTCTTCTCTTGAACGAAATATGACAAAAAACAAAAACAAAATGCAAATCCAATTCACAATCTGTACAAACCCACACAATTAAAATTTTACCCTGCCAAGAGTATTTTTGTCTACAACTCCCTAACTACCAATGTCATAACACAAACTCAGTGAAATCTCTCTCTACTGAGATTCACTACCTGAATAAAAAAAAATTACAATTTTTACATGTCCCAGTTTGAAAGGCGTGACAATACAGTTATTTTACCAGTTATACAATTTCCTACTATCCTTCTACTCAACGCTGGTTCAATTCGCTTGCCTTTAAATACAAAGGTGTTGTCCTATCTTAACAATGTTCATGTCCTATACCAAGATATTGAGTAACGAATTCAAAATATCAATTCTTCAGATAACACTTAAGTTACTTTTTCCCTGCATCTCTCTCTCTCTTTCAAATTTCAGCTATATCTGTGACTATATATGTGATCTATATATCATTTTCCCGCTTTAAGCTACCACAAATTACCGTTTTGCTGGCACGCGCTTGCCCTAACCTTGATAATATTCTCTCCCCACGGAATTGCTGCCCCGTATACGCCTTGCGAAATGTTATATTTTTAATGTTTCCCTTTAGTGATTTGACTCAAAAGCAAAAAAACGACACAACGATTCAATAGCAAAGTTCCTACCGCGGCCGTGCAATACCTACTGTATCACAATTAATTTTGGAAATTGCTATTGTCCGGGACCAAGTGCAGACAACAATTTCCTCCATAGGGCGTTATATTACCGCCACAGGTCGTTGATTCGACCTGGGTCTCCCCGGACGTCGTTATAGGGATTTTCCACCTCCGGAGTTCCTTATAATTGGGCTCTGCTCTCCACCATGCCCCGTTCTGAACGCTGCACCTCGTGCTGTCCGTTCTCAGGTGTCGTGTTTCCAATTATTAGCCATTAGTATGGCAACACCAATTTACAAAATCCACCAAATGCCATATATTGAAAGTGTTCAATTCCAAAAGTAAAATACCTCAAAAGTATTAAAAAATGAAGGACGCTGAAACGAAATAGTTTTATTACTTATGACGTCCATTAACGTATTTATTCTTCTATCGTCATCACCTGTATCTACATACCTCTATTCCTGAGATATATCAAATTTTACTTCAAAACTGCAGGTATGATCCGATAGTATTCTTCCACTAGATCACGATCGAATATTAATGGCCGCCTGCCTCGTTCTCTTTACCTCTCCCGGCTTGTGAGTTTCCTTACCACGTAGGTCGGCACAGACGTTACATTCCAACTCTCTAAGAGTATTTACATAAATCGAGGTTCCCAACCTCTTGGAGTGGGTTCTACCCGCGCGATTTGAATGTAGCATGTTTGGGTACCCTTATCAACCTTTGATAGGTAAAGGTTACAGTAATGTATCGCGTTCCAAGACGAAATTAAAGAAACCTTTGCCTGCCATCATTATTACATTGAAAGGTTGTTCATTTTTTACTTCCTTAATCATCTGGGATATTTCTTCAGGAATCATTGATTTCGAAACATCTTTCTCTTCTCTATTATGCCGAAACCTCGGTCACATGGCATGTATGAAAGACACTACAAATTTCAAATTGATATTATCTACCACATTTTCTACAACATAAATCAATTAGAATCATCTTTTTTTTTATTTTGCCTCGTACAGTTGTCACACCTCATTGTCGAATTTCTCTTTGCAGTTAAATTGGGCGTAATCACCTTTAGAAGACAGGGGGCCACAGGATTCCCTCCGCGTCCAGCAATACATTCATGCTACAAGCTCAAAAATCTGTTGCTAGTATCTGTCACATGTAGGCAAAAGATAAACTTTGACAACTAACGATAAATAATAACTACTGCATGTCCACGTTGACAGTGTAAGTAGCATTTGAGGACATGCGTGAAGAAACATTACCTTGGCTCAAATGTTTCATAGCTTTCTCAGTTTTCCCGAGATGTAACTCTTTTTTAGAAATGATTTGTAGTGTTTCTGGTCCTTCTGTAATACGTGTTCTGTACTAATTTTCAGCAGGTCACACGTCAAACAAGAGTCAGTTCGAGGGCGATTGAAGGACATTTTGCGAAATTATTTCCTATAGAGAATATACAGAAACTCCCGTTACGAAAAAAAAAAATCCACAGATTCTGTGTTGACGTTCATGAAGAATGGCATGTCTAGTTTTTTCGAAAAAAAAAAATTGTCTTCGATAAAATTGACTTTAAATGTTACTTCCACGAAATTCAAACCTGCAGCCGCGACACAGCCGACACCTGCGCGGCGTCTGAAAATGGAGCTGGGCGTTTTGTCGTTTCTGTGCGTTTTCGGTGAAACTGTCAAATGAGGTAAATCGGTTGCCGCGCACTAGGGTATTTTGACAGCACCAAGTTTTTCATCTTTTAATCTATTTACTTTTTTAATCTATTAAAATTCATTTTTACCATTTGTGATAACCACAATTTTCAGCGACTTAACAATGAACAAACCAAGCCTTATGAAAATTAACAAAATTCCTAGAATGCTTGAGTTATTTTTTGCATATATTCAATCTGAACTAATGTCTTGTGCTTTAGAGAGACAAATAGGATAAATGTAGGCCTGTGCAGTTTTTTCCCTTAACATCATGACATAATTTATGTTAACAGCGTCTTGCAGGTAAAATAATGGTTCATTAAAATCGTTTACAGGCAAAATTGCAAACGTTGCAAAATTGGCCGAACTCGAAAAATGAATTTTCGAAATAATTGCACAAAATTTTTAAGTGGTGGTTGAATTACAGGTACCACCCGCTTAGTAACTGGTGAATTAAGGGGTAAGCATTATTAAAAGGCTTCATAGGATTTCTGTTAATTATAATAATTATAAACTATTTTAGAATGTCATAACATGAAATTCGTATTTTTACTTCCTAGCGTATACACACGTTGATTGCAAAGAAAGGGGACCTGTGTTTTACAGATCAGAGGGCTAAAAATCCACGATTTCACTTCCATAATATGAAATACACTGAACATGACAGACAGATCGTCAAATCACACATTTCATCATTTCCAACAGAAGAAAGCCGGCCCGGATGGCCGAGATCGCTAAGGCAGCAGTGATGATCTCGGACCGAAGGATCGCGGGTTCGAGTCCCGCCTCGGGCATGGTTATATTGTGTTCGTCCTTTCACACCCCTATCATCATACCGTGTCATCCTCATACATACCATACCGTTACACGCAGTAGTGGTCGCTAATGACCTAGTAGTTGATGCGACCTTAAAAAACAGAAGAAAGCCATTATTTGTGCCATAAATCTTCGAAGCAGTATTAGCGTCCTAATCTTCATATTCAGAGAACGCATCAAGTCTTTATGAAAGGTTACCCTGAATCAATCATCAACCAGGTGATTTTATCGAAGTGATTTTATTTGCAGAGAGAGTCACGTAACTTTAGTACCTCCTGCAATTTTTGAACGATTGAAATTATTGCAATGCAGTTTTGCCTAGTAAAACAAATTGACAGACGGCGATTCGCGGTACTGAGCTAATATTATTAGCCGATTATTATTATAGCATAATAATAATTAATATTTTAATTATTATAATTGTTATAATTACTATTGAAATTGTTGTCATTCCTTTATATTAACTATATATATATCACATAATACATAAATATAATAATTATTATTTTTATAATCGTTATGTGTTGTAAAGTGCGTTACATGTCTAGGCTCCGGAAGACGTTCATCTTTGGTTCACCGTGCAGGTACAACACGTCGACAACACACTTGTGGTGAGGCCCAAGGTCAGAACAGTCTTCACTAATTTCAAGAACAAGAGCGTCAACAGCGCTCAACCAAAAATCCAATTCACCGTGGATATGGAAAACGACGGCATTCAGTGTGTAGCAATCTTGTTTGCACACTTCCTTTTTGTAATTAATAATTAAATATTTACACTATTTAATACGGTTTGTCTTATCTTTATTTTTTGGTCTTTTTTTGTAACATAAGAAACAAAAACAAGCAACAAACACTAAATTTGCTTTCAAACAAAAATACAAATACATAATTTAACAAATATCTGGCTATTACCGTGCAACAGTCTTATTTGTGCACTATCAAAAAATTAAAGAATATATTCAAGAATTCGGAAGAAAAAAAATTTAATACTCTCATACAGCCTTTAGCTTTGAGAACTGCTTTGCATCGTCTCTGCAATGAATGCACCTCATGTCATCAATTTTTCCCCATTCTTCTGCCACAACACGTTTTAATTGTTCCAGTGACTGAGGTTTCCTCGAATGCACCCTTTTCTACAAATCAAGTCTTACATTTTTGATCGGGTCCAGATCAGGAGATTGATGGAGAGAGTTTGCAATTGCTTGGGCACGATCCATATAAAACACTGTTTGCAGATATCAGCTGTGTGCTTGGGGACATTATATTGTTGAAAAATCTATCTTGGCTCTAATTGCATATTTTCTCCACTCCGCTTAACATTTTTCTTCAAGACATCTAAGAATCCCCATTTCTTCATGTCGTCGATAATATGCATAGTTCCAACCCATTAGAGAACATGCACCCCCAAAACATCACGTAATTTTCTCCATCTTACACAAAAGGCAGAGTATTGCAAGTTTCGTTAGCCGTATTTCCCTTTCTCCATACCGTTCGGCATCCATAAGAACCATAAAGAACTATTTTTGTTTCATCCGACCAAATAACATTCCTGAACATCGTATCTTGGGCTAGTAGAATGCCATAGAGAAATTGTCTATAATATTTCTAATTTTCGATAAATTTAATCATATTTGGTTTTTGAAATGGAACTATATACTTTTCTCACCAGCAATGGATAGATCGTGAAAAGAGGAATAAAATGATGTACCATATTTTTGATATTTTGATAAAATTAGACTCTGACATGTGATATTGAATTAGACTGACAATATTTCATGTAGCAGCCCTCGCAACTCTCGCCTTAGGGGAAGGTGGACTTAGCGGCGTCAAAACTGTTGTGTGAGGAAGGGAGACTGAGAGGGGTGGCAGTGAGGGATAAAAGGTATAACAACAGCAATCCATGGTCTTGACACAAAGGCCACACTAACAACCACCAATTTTAACGATCAGAATGATAAATATTGTTTCATTGATTCATCTGGATTTAACTTGTTCTCTTCTGAATTTCTAAAAATCGATAATTCTATGGAATGATATAAAATTTGGTAGCGTAATGAAAATAACAATAATAAATGTAATGTTCAAAATTAACAAGAATCCAACCACCATCGTTGGTAAATTACATTTTTAATTAAGATGATAACTCATCTTCGCAACCATACGATTACTGCTGCTCGTAAATGGAAAAGAAAATAGTACACTTCCGTCTTATTTCGTGGATTTTCATGTTTGTGGCAGCACATGGCGCTATGAAGTGGGAAACTCCCCAAACAGCATTAGCGGTCGCGACTGCAGATGCGCATTTTTGTTAAAGTTTGGTAAAATTACACTGATAGAACTGTCAAGAGTATTTCAACATTTTTATTACTTTATTCTCTTGGTGCAGGTTAAAATAGGAAGTTTATTAACATCAAATAATAAGAATAATGTCTACCTATCTATTATGTAATGGATTAATCGAGATATTACAATGAATATCTTTAAGCACTCGTTCCCTTCCCATGTTTACAAATGATGGCTTATGTCTGCCTTAACACACTGAGGCCGAATCTTGTAAGTTTGAAAATGACCTTTATTATCGTCTTTCCGTTACAATTCTTTTTATTTTGTTCTTTTCTATTATCATTGCTTTGGAATTTCAATAGAAGAAAAGTTCAATTCAGATGTACAAATGGGAAAAACTATCATTCTGATCGTTAATATTGTATGTTCGAATGTTCTTCGTGTCAAGACCATTGCTCTAGTTACGCCTCTATCCTTCACGGCCACTTCCCCCAACGGGGACTGTTGCAAGGGCAGCTATAGGAAAAGTTGTCCATTTACTTAAAAATCACATGTCAGAAAGTGTAATTTTATACTCAAATTACTAACAAAATACTAACCTGTGATACATCATTTTATTCCTCTTTTCATGATCTATCCATTGCTGGTATTAAAAAAAGTATAATATAGTTCCATTTAAAAAATCAAACATGATTAAATTTCTCGAAAACTATAAATATTATAGACCATTTCTCTAAGCCATGTTTTTTGCCCCATGATCCCCCATTGTTCAGCGAAAACTGTTTTTCGCGAACCGTGTAGAAGTTATGGAGTGGCCCATAGTTAGTGGGACATCCTGTACAGGCGGCTGTTTCGCACTATTAGGCCTGAACCTCGGGCGGTCCATCCGAACAGGTCTCGCCCAGTCGGCAATCGGTATCAGTTAGTACCTATTGTAAATTGTACAAACTGCTGTGTTTGAAATAAAGTATGTTTCCCCAGTATTACGTAAAAACAAGACCTGGATATGCCATTAATATCTCAACTTTACATAACCCATTCCAGTGCTTTTTTTACACTTACTTCGAAATCCTTAAGTGTGTAGTGGAATTAATGATATGTGGCATGTGAAAAGTGTTGCTTGAGTGTAAACAGCTTCATATAAGCCGCTTAAACACTTATCTTTCGCGTGAATTTATAATCTAATCTTTAAAACGTAAAAAATACAACTCTTGTAAAAACAGCTGATTACCTGGTAATAAATAAAACTAAGCATTATCTGTCAGATGTCCAAATTAAATATAATAACGAGTAAACGACAATTCGCCTTTATTTAGTGTACATGTACCTCAGATTCAAGAATTCTACACAGCATCCCTGACGACCGACAATGGACGGACGTAACACATTTTGCTTTCAACTTGCCTCGAAGTGGAAGCGCGGGAGCGAAGGCTGGCCCATCCGTTCGCCGGCTCACCTCGCGCGCGATGATTCAGCACTATGCGGGCCGGCCGCGCAAAGGACGTAGTCATTTGACTTATATAATATCAGCTGTCTCTTGTCACAAGGAACAGTAATTATCTATTGCGGCGTTATATCTTAATTTAGTGACAACCAAATCAAGTCTGTTGTAAAGTTAAAATGTTGAAATATAAGGAAATTATATCTAATGTTTCCCAACATACAACGCATTTTTTTTTAATTGAATTGAATTTGCCTTATTTTACGTGGCGAGACTCGGGCCATCAGGCCCGCTCTTCCGTCTGACCACGCAAATTTCGCTACACTCCTTTCACCAACTAGCAGAGGAAGGAGGTATTTCTTGGGCGAGAAACAGGCGATTTTGAATTTAGCTCAGAGGCGTCATTTAGGCTTGAGGATCTTTTACATGCAAGTAAATATACTAACATGGGACAGCCGGCTTTACTTCCCCTCCGAAGGAAGGCGAACGAAGGATTTTGTCGCCCTAAAAATCCACGGCTTCGATCGGGTTTGGACCCGCGAGCTTGGGTATAACAGTCCGGTACGCTAACCGTCACACCATCGCCGCCGCAAACACCATCGCCGCCGCATTGTCAGTTAAAAATTCAGCCACGTGCCGGACAAGGATTGATCGAAATAATTTTTTTGGTTCAACTAGCATGTTATGTTTATGTGCCAACTGACCGGTTTTGGATACAAAAAATAGGAAATTCATCCTTGAGGATATGCTTGCGCGAGAAATGGTAGATTTGCACGCCTGCTGATGTGATAGCGTCCACGCTCACGAATGGAAATCTCCTACCTCTCAGGCGACGCGTTCGTATTCATTGACTCGATCCGCGCTTTAATCGCCATACTCAATATTCCCAAAAATAATACATAGTGCACACCACACATTTTCAGTCCATATACATTTTCATCGGCTTCACAAGTTTAGTTTAGTTTACTGAAAATGTTTATCGGAATGTCTTGCTTCCCTTTGATATTTTATTAAGAAATGATTCTCACTTACGGAAACTGAACACACAAATTATTCTACATTTGCATTTATTAAATGAAAATGAAGTATTCATAATTCTCACGCGAGCTAACGCTTAAAAATACAAATTCTCATATTTCGCAATACGAATTTTATGAAATTGCGGAAAACAAAAATACATCTTTAAAAAAATAGTCTTAAACATTAATTGATTGAATGGATATAGTAACGTAATTATAATTATGAAAAGACTCCGTTCATGTAATGTTTCCATCAGTTAATCTGCTTCTCTATCACCAATAAGAGTACCTTCTTTTACAGACATAGTAGAATCTTCTCCATAACGTTCCGCAATTGACTCACTTTTTCATCTTTCATGTCCTCAAAGTATTATACTAACCCCATGTCGTTGTTAAAACCACCATTATCATAATGAAAATAAGTTGAGGATTTCACAAATATGTACTAGATTTAGAGGACAGAGTTCATAGACCGCCATTGCCCTTGCCTGAATGTTCTGTTTTGTCGCAAAGACCAAAGATGAGCGGCTGTTTTCATGCGTTTCACCCGATTGTCGACCGATCGTTCAAATTATTGATTTGTTTTTCCGGGCGCATCAACTGCTGTTTCTATTAGTCCCGTAAGGATGTTGAATGTCCGAGATGTCAGTGTTCTTCTCGATATAACACGAGATCCGGCGTCGACCAACACGTTGGGTGCCATTCTTTTAAGCATTCTTTGATCTAGCCGTGGAAAAATTTAGAGCTCTTTTTGAGATGTTTTTTAATAAATAGCATAAATTTCAAGCACACATTATGTCGAATATTGTATTGTATCACCAACGTAGTTACATCGACATTCTTAGCTTTTCTAAATTAACCAATCTCTGAAAAGTCGTACCGATGACTGCATCATTTATTAGCGAAATGCCTCTAAGATTTTTTATCAACACTATGTCCTTAAAATGGTCTAGAATAGGCATGTCAGAGACGTGGGCAAGGGAACTAGTTTACCAGAGTTTTCGGGTATTACGATCAGAGCAATGGGCGCGAAATTTAAAAGTAAGGGTTGTTAAAAAACCCTAGTGGCAGTACATCACTGGCTACAAGGTCCATAACTGCCTTTTGGAGAACTCAGTTTATAGTTAGTGCCAAAAATTTAGCTATATTAGTTCCCATTTACTCTATTAAAACAAAGAAATGATCCATTAAAATGTAGTAGCACATCAGTCAGATGTCAAATTTTCAATTGAGGGAAAAATAAAATATTGTGAAACGAATGTATTTTGCTTTTGCAATTGTGTTTACTTAAGAGTGCAATGATTGCATTAACTTTCTACGTTTAGGTTAGGATACTTCACAAAGATTCTTGTCTGTTAAAGGGTCTGCCCATCCGTAAGTGAGAATTGTTCAGAATTGTAGACACTTGTTCATAATGTTTCACATTATTGCCACATACACAAATAACTAAATGATTTAATAAAACAACACAGTACGAAAACAATCAAATAGAATTCCCTATTCAAACATGTCCCTGCCTTTTGGAAAAACGGTTTAAAGAGGACAGAATTTAAAAAGAAAATAAGCATGAAATAGAAACACATTGTAAACCGAGCTATGTGGCTCAGTGCGTTGCGCGCTTGATTCGCAATCAGAAGGTCCAAGGCTCGAGCCCCGAGACGAGCATTCTGACCGGGGTTTTCGTGGTTTGTATTTACTTGGCTGTCCGGGTGACGCCGCGTCCATGGCGAAGGTGCCGACGTTTCGGTCGCCATTCTGCGACCTTCCTCAGGGCATTACGCCCTGAGGAAACGTCACCCGGACGGACGCGGCGTCACCCGCACAGCCAAGTAAATAATGACTCCGGCCGCGGAAGCCTACGCTCTCGTTTTCGTGGTTACCTTCGGTCACAAAGCGAATGCTGGGATGGTTTCAAAATCCCACGAACACCTTCCGCTACCCCACCTAACACCTCCTACCATCGTCCCTAGTCCTTTTATCCATCATCATCACCCTTTAATAATAATAATAATAATAATAATAATAATAATAATAATAATAATAATAATAATATGTTTTTCCCGTGTACTGATGCGGTTCTGGCCACGTGATTTCAAGCTGCAATCCAACTATCATACCGGCATCTTTTACTGAAGAAGTTATATTTATGATAAGCAAGGCAGATTTTTACATCTGTGCTAGCCAGTATGCTGAATGCCCATCTATAGGCCAACAATCTTCTGGCACAAGAGCAAAATGGTGACAGAAAGGGTGCTCAAGGTTGCAAAGAATTATTGATAGTAGACAGTGTTGTAGTCAATCAAGTCAAAAAAAGACACCCCAACATTTCTGTATGATGGATTGACTACACCAAGGCCTTCGACTCGATACTACATTCGTGGCTTTTGAATGTCTTTCGTCCTTACAAAATAAATGTCCAGTATGTGAACTTAAACCCACACTGAATGGCAACTTGGCGTACTAAGATAAAAATCTCATTTGCTGGAGGCAGCTACACCGCCAAGGAACTGAGGATTAAACGAGAATTTATCAGGGAGATAGTCTTAGTCCCTTATTCTTCTCTCTAGCTCTACCCCTCTCAGTAGAATGTAAAGAGATTCAGGGATGGGATATGAAATCACCAATAAAAACCATATCCTCATTAATTATCAGTTCTATATGGACGATCTCAAGTTGTAAGCCAGAGATAAGAATCAGCTTTCCTCGTTTCTTGAACTTGTTAAATCCTTTAGCGACTCTATTTGTATGGAGTATAGCATTGATAAATGCGCTGCAGTGCACGTGAACAGCGGAAACAATTCTTGAGCCTGACAAACTCATCCTGATGTGGGGCACAAATATCAAAGAACTTGGGCAAGAGGATACCTCAAAATATTTAGACCTGCACCAAGTTTAGAGCACAAGTGAAGCAAAGATGAGGTGTGATATAAAAAAAGTCTTGCAAAGAATGTGAAAAATATGTAAAAACTCTTTTAAATGGAAAGAACCTCATATCAGCTATCAACACTTGGGCAATGCCTGTCGCTGTCTATACATTTGGTGTTCTTCACTGGACAACAACTGCACTACACTGCAGGAGATTAATAGAAAAGTTAGGACCACTCTTACCAAGTATCGTATGCACCATCCCAACAGCTCAATGGCAAGACTATACTTACCTTGGAACGAAGGAGGTAGAGGTCTTCTGGATTTTGAGTCCTTGTGTGCGAAGCAAATCAACAATCTTCGCAAATACTTCCTTCAGAAAACAACGGTCATGCATGAAGCAATTTGTGCCACGGACAAGAATTTTCCCCCACTGAACCTGAATCAAATGGACTCTGAAAGACCATGTATCACCAAAGAAGATAGGCTGAGTGAGTGGACCCAGGAGCGTTTGCACGGCAGGTATCCTGCTGAGCTGAAAGGAAACGCCGTGAATATGAGATAGTCAGTCTCCTAGCTAACAAAATGTGACCTCTTTGCTGAGACAGAAGGGTTCGTCATTTCTAGTCAGGACGAAGTAATTACTCATTACTTCACTCGCAATTACCAATGTGATGTGAATTACGTGATTGGGGATATGAGTGTAGAGAACCGCTGGCGCCTTTGCAATCAACACGGCGAAACTCTCCAACTCATAATGGGCGGGTGCTCTTCTTTGGCACAAACAGAATACCAGAGTCGGCACAACGACGTTGCTGCGTTTGTCCATCGAGCCCTAGCTGCAAAGTCGGAGATGATATAGAAAGAGGTCCCATAGTAAAGGGTTCAAGCCGGATTCTGTTTTGGCGTCGGAACGGTAGATGCTCTTGTGGACTATAGCAGTCACCACTGATCGCAGTGTCGAAGCCAACAGACTTGACGTAATACGAATTGATACGACCTCACGGAAAGTGATTATAGTCGACATAGGTATCCCTTTAGATCGAAATATAGTTGCCTCTATTGCCGACAAGAAGCGAAAATGCCAAGCCTTGGCTATTGAACTGAGCGACATGTGGCGGTTAATATCTGTTGAAGTAGTCCATGAGATCATCTCTGGATATGGACTGATCTCTGAAGAACTGATTTCATCGTCTGCAAGGCCTTAAGAACTGATACATTCAATCAATGCAAAAGGCTATTATATTGAGTACTGCACGCATCGTGAGGAAGTTTTTATTGATATAACTTCACGTTGAATCCGGACCGCCCGATTTGCAAGCGAAGTAAAGGTCCCTGTGTCTGCTGTAGGACATCTCGCTAAGCGAGAGACTTGAAATATTATTATTATTATTAAATCGGCCCCGTGACGTAGACGGTACCGGCAGCCGTCGTCTGCGCCGAGGAGGCTGCGGGTTCGAGCCCTGCGTAGACATAGTCGTATTTATGATAGTCCCTTCACCCCTCATCATCATCCTATTATCTCATAACTCACACTTCTAGGCGTAACAACCTTGCGAACTCAGGGATACAGCTGAAAAGCTGATCCTGGAAAAAATACACACGTTAATCCTGTAGCGTTGTTAGTAATGACCTATATGCCAATAATAATAATAATAATTATTATAATAATCATAATTAATAATAATAATTCAATTCTTGGTTGTTTCGTAGATTACATTTGGCAAACATTTTTGTATGCAGCGCTTATTCCATGCCTCGCGTCGCTTCATCCTGCTCATGTACACCCTGTTCTGGATTTAGAGTGGAACTCAGAGCCAAGTCAGAGGGAGTTGCCCGTGCCCGTAGGTGCGCCGGGCTTCCCAGGTGGGTGCGGTTTCACTTCCTGGTGTAGAATTATGTGAGTGAAACGAATTGCCCCGCATTTACGCTTTTGGGTGTTAAACGTGAAAATAAGAAAGGAAAGTACAGGAATAATATTCTATATCACCAGAGGAGCACCAAAACTTTTCTCGGGGGAGGGAGGGGGAGCGAGCTACAAGTATTGTGTCCAGCCGACTAAACGTTTTCTTATAAATAATTTTTCATTTATGGTGAATATGAAATATATTCTTATGCGTTGTCTTATAGTGAATATTCAATCTTAACAATGAACATATTGAATGACTTTCGGTGTTATAGAAAATTAGTAGAGCCTTTTTAAAAAATATGTATCATTGGCGTCTGGAGAGACTAAAGACCCATGGTTTCCCATCCCTTGGGTGCGCCCCGGTACATCATGATGTTTACTTCTAAAGTGGAGGATGTTTGTGATGTATTCATTTAAAGATGAAGCGTCTAGATAAAAAAGATAAAGATAAAGAAACTCTAGATGATTACATCATCAAAGAAGTTTGAGGTATGTATGTCAGTATTTGTGATATTTTTAACGGAAAAGTCGAATTTACATTTGTGTTGACGGGAGTGAAATAAAGGTTAGAAAGTTTCAGAACGCAACAATCGCAGTGTGATTCATTGCGGTAACTATTTTAAATTGTGTAAGTTTCCTCAATCAACACCACATTGTACTGTGTGCGAATCTAAATACGATAGTAATACAATATTATGATCTCATTGATTTAAAGACAGTTATTTTTTAAATCATTTAATTATGACAGATATGATTTTTGGTCTAATAAGTACGTTTCATCGATAGTTCGTCCTATTCAAGTAGTGCGAAAAATATTTTTTACACAATTTTTGTAAAGGATTATGCATTCTGTGTTCTACATTTTAGTTATTATTTTTCGAATGGGTTGAAGCTCATCTAGGGGAAATATTTAAAATGTTTGACTCATTGAGAAATAAACGTCACATTTAAAAGCTCTGGAACATTACCACTGGGTAAAAAATCTAATATTTTTTATATTAAAATGTTTAATACAAAGTTTTATTAGGTAAGTAACGTGCTAAAAGAATCACGTGACTCACCTGCTATTTTAATAAAAAACGTATTGTTAAATGAAAAGATATAAGTTAAATTGAAAAGATAAAACAGATGTCCAGTAGACAGTGATGTTGTGAGACCTTGAAAACAACTGAAGGACGTTTAAATGCGATTGGAGAAAAGAGTGGAAGGAGGGGGAGGAGGAAAAGTCGGTTAGAGGGAATGGGAAGGGTGAAAGAAAAAGGGAATTGGATATTTGAAAATCTATGAATATTTTTGAATTAATTACTATTTCAATTTTAATAACAGGACATCGTAGTTATAAAAATTGGATTCTAGAACAGAATTTGAAACCATGAATTTTAAAATTTATAATTTATGAAGTAATTCTCTCAAAATAATTAAGTTCTTTATGAAGTATTTTCGGGTTGTCAAGTCCGTAGTATATTGCGTATTAATCCAATGCCGAGTAAGTGAATTTTGATCGGTAGACTCTTTAATATGATCAATTAGACGTTCAGGTAGTTCACGTTTCCTCTGTCCAACGTGCTGTAGTTGACAATCCAGACATGAAATACAATAAACACACTCTTGTCATTCTAACAATGGTATTGGAACTGTGGTATGCTTTATTATGTTTTCTTTTGTTCATATTACAGATCAATTCCATGGCTTTTCAATAATGTTTTAATTTGATTATAGATATTGTGAATATAAGATAGATTAAAACACATTTCACTTTATTTAGATAATTCACTAGATTATTAAGGGTGACATTCTCTAGGCTATTTTGGGGTAATGTATTGTAAATATTTTGGTCTTAAACTGACATTCTTCTAAATATACTTTGGAGGGTATCAATTTCCTTGATAAGAAGTTGGGTCAGATATGGTTAACATTCTATCAACAAGGTTAAAAATTATGGTTCTTTTCATTATCATTGGGTGAAAATTATAGTTCAACAATATTACTGTATTATTGGTTTCGTATATCAGTTTGTTACTAGATTATTGTGTGTTCTTTTGACAGTTATATCAAGGAAGTTTATTTCTTTATTGGATTCCTTTCCTATCGTAAGTATTTTTGATGAGTTATATCCATTAAATGCTTTAAACAATGGTTCTATTTTCTCTTCCGTTAATATTATAATAGTATCATCAGAATATCTTTGATAGAATTCAACACGAAAAGTGGAGAGTTTGATAGAATCAAGGTCTCTCTTTACGATCTCCGCGAAAACAGAGCTACATGAACCGCCTATTGTGTGTGCCCTATTTTTGTAGGTAATATTTGTCATTCAAAGAGAGGTACTCCATACTAATTAGTATAAATTTTATAGTATTTTCGAATTATTTTCATTAATTATTTATTTTATTACAATTATTTTTTTATTATTAGATTTATCTCAATAATAATGTTCGACATCTTTTAAATATGACGTTCATCTCTCAATGAGTCAAACATTTTTAATATTTCCTCTAGATAAGATTCAACCCTTTCGAAAACTAATACCTAAAATGGGTAACGTGTTATGCACAACTATGTATAAAAACCTCCAGGGATGTAAAATGCGCGACGTATTCCATATTAAACGTAGATTACGAATATCACAGTAAAAACGTCATACCACTCACGGTTTTTGCAAAGAGCTTTATTGCAAATACATTTAAACTGCCTTTGTAAAATACGTAGAATGAATACGCATAAAATCTATTGTGTGCGAGTGAAAATAAAATCGATATTTTCATGGAAACAATTGTAGCTCAGGGTGTACGATTCACGCATCGGACTCAGGAAGAAAGTTATTTCATATAGCTGAAGAAAGTGACATCTTTTTTTGTAAATAGTTGACAGTGGTTACATGGCTGAATATATCAGGGTAGTGTTTAAGTTCTTAAAATATCTTGTGCAGAGTAAATGATTATCTACCAGGAACATGTCGTGAGTGGTATGCATAGCAAAATCTATAACACAGTTTTTCCAAAAGTTTGTTTTTCACATTCAGGTGAAAATTCCTGAAAAAGTATGTAGTCTACATACAAGAAACTTTGTAGACTAATCAAATGTTACCGTTTTTGCTTGTAAACTATAAATTAAAATATCATGTTCAAATCTGTTCAAAATATTGATATTTTGCGTAAGTAAAATTTAAAAAAAAATATAATTCATTATACTCTCTAGAATGTTTTTCATTAACTGTGCTCAACAGAGTTCAAAAACATAGTTACGTACGGAGGTGGTCCCAGAACTACCCGGCCTGACCTAGAGATCGTGGTAGTGTTTCGAAAAATATCACTGTATTAGAAAGTAGACAATCTATGAAGCATATGTTTCAAGTTTGAAGACGCTACGTTGTTTAGTATTTGTTTGGCAACAATCAATAGTGAACGTTGTGAGTGAATTTGTAAAAAAGGAGAAAATTGGTCATCGTTATGTGATCCAATACTTTCATTTGAAAGGCCTCAGCCCAACCAGTATAAAAACTGAACTAGATTCTACTCTGGGTGAGTCTTCGCCTTTGTTTACTACAGTAAAATATTGGGTGGCAGAGTTTAAACGAGGCCGTATGAGCTGCCAAGACGAGCATCGCAGTGGTCGATCAAATGAGGTGACAACTCCAGAAATGGTAGAGAAAATCCACAAAGCGGTACTGGGTGATCGTCGACTGAAAGTGCGCGAGCTAGCAGACATAATAGGCATTTCGAAAAGTGCGGTACATCGCATATTATCTGAAAATTTAGACATGAGAAAGCTGTGTGCAAGATGGGTGCCGCGTTTGCTCACACTCGAGCAAAAACAGTGTCGTAAAGATGTTTCAATTGAGTGTTTAGCGAAGTTTCACCGCAACAAAGCAGAATTTTTACGCCGTTTCATAACCATGGATGAAACATGAATCCACCACTTCACCCCAGAGAGAAAACAACAATCAAAACAATGGTCTGAAAAGGGAGAACGTGCACCAAAAAGGCGAAGACCGTTCCATCTGCAGGCAAGGTCATGGCGCCGTTTTTTTGGGATGTGCGGGGGATAATTTTCATTGACTATCTTGAAAAAGGAAAAACTATCAACGACGAGTATTATGCGAACTTATTGCAACGTTTGTGCGAAGAAATCAAGCAAAAAACGGCCACACTTGGCTAAGAAGAAAGTGTTGTTTCAGCAGGACATTGCACCAGCTCACAAATCCGTTATTGCAATGGCCAAAATTAATGAATTAAAATTTGAATTGCTACCTCATGCACCCTATTCGCCAGATTTAGCCCCGTCTAATTATTTTCTGTTCCCAAACTTGAAACAATGGCTCAGTGGTCAAAGATTTTCCCACAATGAAGAAGTGATATCGGTAGTTAATGGCTATTTTGAGGAGCAAGACAGTTCTCATTATAAAAAGGGTATCGAACTTATTGAACATCGCTGGGAATAGTGTATAGAGCTCAAAGAAGATTAGGTTGAAAAATAAACATATATTGTTCCAAAATTTTTGTTTCTTCTTTGTTGGGTCGGATACTTCTGGGACCACCCTGGTATGTCACAAATTTTATATTTATGTGCATTAAAAAACATGAAGTTCGTAGCATTTATAGGCTCTGAGGATAATGCACTGGCGTGAAGTACTACCTTTCATTTCTCTCTCCACATGTATAAATATAATAATTATTTTTGAAAAACGATCATACATGCAACTTCTGTTATTAAATATTTTTCCTAATAAAAAGCCTTCAATTGGTGAAAACAGCTCATTGGCATTTTTTTTGTCAATTCAGAGATATAACGCTTTGTATTATGGAAATATTTGAAGCTAAAAGTAACATCTGCCCATGATTTAAAAAAATAACAATATTTAAATCAATGGGATCGCAATAGCAATAAAAAAGAACTTCTATTAGTTAGTTGCAACCAACAAATAATTAGAAATACAATGTATTGCGTACACACATGCGTGTGGCAGTCACTTTTATAATTGATCGAATATTCCTCCATATAGTATTTGGGTAACCTGTGTGTGTCCCCAACTGACGATTTGATCCTTTCCGGTCCACCGTTTGGGGAACTCACCTCTTACACACACACACTTTCATTTACATGCACTACACTTCCACACATGTGGGATATTAGTCGGAAGATCAGAGCTTGCTGTGTCTGGACAGTGGCTCAATGAGGGGTGACACGTGGTTGGGGAGAACTCCGCAAGCCGACGGTAGGTTGGTGCCGGATCGGGCAGGGGAAGATCCATCCAGCGGAGGAAGTTCATCACCCGATACCGACAAAGCAGTTTATGTTTCAAGTGCTTCTTGTAATAAGTGCAATACGTGAAGTATAGTGTTAATCCAGTGCATCGAATAACTTTCACTAATGGCCGTCGAAGCGAATCAATCAACAGGCAACGTAGTCAGCAATGCTCTGTACACAACTCCAACGGTATTCAGCAAAATAACTTCATCGATTTACCTACCACACACAGATAAAGTGCTACGAACGAGGATTCAACCATGGAATATTCTACATCAGAAACTTCATGTTATCAAGACCCATCGCAAGGTACAACGCTCGTAAGTTTAGGCAGCCGGCATGAGGTAGAAGCCAGCGTCAACCAAAGAAAACGGTCAGTAAGCGAGGACGCTTCCAACCGCGATAACAAAAAACACAGTTCAAGTGCAAGTGCAAGTGACTATGTTAAAAGTTTTACAACAGATTTAGCCTGTGCACCACCCACAGACGGTTACGATGTTTCCTTAGGCTCCGTAGCCCAAAACTTCCACTACAGAAACGAGAATATAGACTTGCAATATTCATACAATATCCCAGTAGGTAACAGATTTTCGGAATTAGCCTCCAAGGAAACCAATTCTCCCCTCCACCAGATAACCGCTTCAACTATCTAAAGTATGATCAATCTTCACAGTTTACTACAACCAATAACATACCCCCAATTTTTATTGCCGAGATAAATAACATCAACTCATTCGTTAATGAAATTAAAATTAACATATCAAAAACCTTCGTAGCTAAACAAAGAAACAACAAAGTGAAAATAAATACCGACTCAGCTGAAGATTTCCGTAATATCATAAAATACTTAATCAACACAAATATAAGATTCCACCCCCACAAAGGCCCTGCAAAAAAAAATTTTCGGTAGTATTAAAAAATGTCTACCTCTCCATAACTGACAGTGAAATCATGCAAGATTTAAAACAAAGACACCCATCGATTGTTAAAATCACTCGTCTTCAGAAGGACAGCCATCGCATTCCTGTAATAGCAGCCGAGTGTAACGGCAATGAACCACTGGAAACAATACTCAACATTAATCAAATCTGCAACCTCAAAATCACCACCGAAAAAGGAAAAAGAGTAAAAGGTCCACTACAGTGTTATAGATGTTTGGTCTTTGGACATTTTAGAAACAATTGCAATCACAAAATTAATTGTGCAATATGATCTGGTAATCACTATACTGTAACTTGTCCTGAATGTAAAGCAACCCCCACCTGTATTATTTGCCAAGGTAATCTCCGAGCAGATATAAGAAATGAGTACTGTTTATACTACAAGGATATTGTTGAAAAGAAAATCAGCCCACCCAATAATATAAGAAATCCATACCAAAGAACACCACCATCATCCCTTAGCAACCAACAACAACAATTTCCACCACTACCCTCTACCCAGCCAATCCGAAACTTCAATAGGAACAACAACCCTGTAAAACAATCAGGATTCGTTAACAATATGAGATCACAGAGAAACCGCACTCAACAAAACCAACAAGATGATGATGATGATGATGATGATGATGATAATAATAATAATAATAATAATAATAATAATAATAATAATAATAATCCCCTTGAATCCTACCGAACACCTTTGGAATGTTTTGGAACGACGACTTAGTGTCAGTCCTCACCGACCTACATCGATACCTCACCTCAGTGCAGCTCAGTGAAAATTTAAAGAAAAAAAACTAGTGGTACTAAACGTACTTTCTTGCCTGTATTTTCTCGCAAAATTACGCGAAAATACTCACATTTTCAAACTGTTGTACATGACATTTTTTTCAAAATCTATCTTTAAGGAACAGATTTCATTAATGGAAAAAATCGTCTCTAGTTTCATAACTGTAATTGTAAGAAGACGCCGAAAAAAATATGAAATTTTGCAACTTTCGAAAAATCAGTTTTCAACGAACATGAGACCTACACCATGCCCTTAAATGTCCTTCACAATATCCAACAACAAATTTGATGAAAAACGACAGACCCATTTTTTGAAAATTTTCAAAATGTCCCAGGGGCTTTATGTAAAGTACACATCAAAATTAAAATATCGGTTGTCAAATCCAAGGGGCTGCGACATCAGCCAGATCGATTACGGAACATCAATTTTGGAGAAAATCGGCTGAACGGATTAGCCGCTAGCGTTGTTCACAGACGGACGGACAAACTCAAACGGATAGACGTTTTGCCGTCAATCGATTTTTCACTATTAAGGACCCACAAAATAAAGATATTGGCTACAAAACGTTTTAGAGGATTTTGTTTTCTAAGCTTAGCAATTGGGTTTATCTACTTTTTCGTTACCAGGGTCCGGCAATAAGAGTTTTTCTGCCGAAATTTCGCCGTTTTTTCGCGCAGCATTACATGGTGTTTTTGAGACAATATTTTTTTAATTCTATATTTCATGCAAAATATAAGCGGAGACTACTCTTATTTTTTGAAATATTGTACCTGCCCTCATTTCAAGATGTGTCTTTGAACATAGATTTCATTATGGAACAATATACCTTCAATATTTTGGTGCGAGGAAACGCTGAAAAAAATGTGAATTTTTGCAATTTTCAAAAAATTAGGGTCTTAAACTAAATTGAGATCAACGTCATTTTTAAACGTTCTCCATGCTGTTCGGCGGCAGAGTATAATCATAAAATATACGGCTATTTTTGAGAAAACATTGAGAATGTTAAGACCTTGTAAAGAAGTCCCAAAAATCAAAATGTCTGGTTTAAACTCGCAAGACCCCGAATTCAGTCAGATTGTTGGGGGAATTACAGTTTTGGAGAAAATCGTGTGAACTTTTTAGAGTTTAGTCGCTAGCGTTGACCACAGACAGGGCAGACGGACGGAAGGACGGAAGACAGACAGACCCTGCTCTCTGTCAGTTCCATGGGAACTCGAATAATTTATGTTGGATGTAAATGGTGATCACTACATTATTAGTAAATATTATCAAAGGGAACTGGATAAAAAAGAACAATATTTAACATGAAACTAAGACCAGTTAATTTAAGTTTAACACAACATCTATATAACTGTTTGGACCCACTTGTTATTACCGGAAGTCTGCTCTGTTTACTGGGTTAAGTAAGGCCCGACGGAGTCTACAGAGATGGGTGCAATGTTTTGGACCAATGCAAATGCTTTGTTGGATCGGTTTAAAGCATACGAGAAATACACAGCAGAAATTCTCTGCATTGAACATTTTCCACCCCTAGGTACTTGCTCCAGGTATTGAATCCACTTCATGGACAGCGGAAAATTGCTTTGAAAGTATTTTTTCTACACTTTGTCCCTTCCTATGTTTGAGGCTCATATTTGTTCCTAGTCTTGTAGTAATTTAAGAGAAAATAACTAGATTAGTTTGAAACAGGTGAAGCGAAAATAATATTGAATCTAATACATGTTTGCCTCTTCCTCTGCGTCATGCCTGTGAGGTGCTGTGAGGTGTATTCCTGAGTTAACACACTCGGTTTAATCTGTCAATTTACAAACGAATAATTAAAGTGAATAAAATATATATTTCATCATTAGTAGGGGTGTATTTTGATGCCCTAATGCATCACCAAAAATGATCAATAAAATGCTCTTGAAATGTTTTTAAAATTCCCTAAAAGCAAGGAAAAATTACGTAAAAATTGATCAAATCTAGTTCAGATTAACAACTCAAGCTGTTGGATATGTTACTGACGTAATCGAGTCTTCTTTTCGGTCAAGTACACTCAGCTTGCATACTTTGGTTTGGACTGGACCAGAAAATCTTTGTCTTTAATTATCGTGAAATCTGTCGAACCTACAATGGTGCTAAAGGCGTCACAGAAATCTTATATTATATACAACTGCTGACATTAAAATTGAAGTACTTTTTTCAAAAACAACCATAGTCAAAAAATTTTTTTTCAGTAGCGCGAAAAAATGTTCCATGCCGAAAGTGAAGCAGGACATTTGAAGCAGGAAAATTGGAGATGACTTTCTCATGCTAATTTAAACACTGATGAACGTTTGAACTGTGTTGTGTAAATTATTGGATAAAGTGGGGGTGTATGGACCATGGTGTTTTTTCAAAAAACTGAGAAATTTGTATATCAAAATTATTTATTTGGGGCAGCAATATTACAATTTATTTTAGGCATAATGCACGAAGTTAATGCACTTAATCAATTTGGAATATTATTTACCAACTTATTGTTCTTGGCCACTGTTCTTATCATTTTCAGTGTTTTCATTTTCCACATTAGACATTCCACGTCAAATCGCACACTCACAAAACATCACTATTTTTTAGTGACTTAAAACTTTTTATGAGGTCTAGAGTCAAAAAACTGACGCTTACTTTTACCCGAATACGTACGTATATACGGAGTAATACACGTAGTACATGGAAAGTTATGTAATGCTAGGGAAAATCGATTTCGAGATTTCAACGGAAATACACGTTTTGGGGTTCCTGATACCGAAAAAGTGTTTTTTCAAAACGTCCGTCCGTCCATTCATCAGTCCGTCCGTCTGTGAATATCACTAGCGCCTAAAGAAAACGAAGGACTTTTTCTAAAATGTATATTTCCCGGTCGATCTGGCTCAACTAGAGGCGCTGGAATTTTTAAAAACTTTCTTCAAAATTTGGGGGTACTGTACATGAAGCCACCAGAACATTTTCTCAAAAACGTCTCCAATATTTCTTAAATTTCATGTAAGAATAGAGTGAAATACACGTGTAAAAATGACATAGGTTCAAATTTTAGAGTTAACTCTCAATTTTCGAAAATTAAAAAAAAAATTCGGACGTCTTCCTACAAATACGAAAGTGAAGATGGAGAATTTTCCTTCAAATAAAATTTGTTCTCCATATTGAGGTCTTTCATTAAGATCATATTTTTTCATAAGGTCAAGGTTTAGTAGTTTTCGCGCAATATTGTGAGCAATATGTGCAATTTAAAAATATTACAAAAGCAAGATTTTCTCAAAAATGGCTTCAAATTTTTTCTTTAAACTTTCGGTACGGATTGTGCCAAATGCACTCTATAAGATGACATAAACGCCATTTTGCACTATTCTTTTGTTTTCTTAAATATTAAAAAATATAATTTTTTTGACTTGTCTCTTACGTCGTTAATCTTTATATTACCGGAAATTTGTCCACATGATTATATTTATGAGTATATTTGCTTTAAATAATGTGATATAAAATTTCTCAAAAACTCAACCGTTTTCTGTGAGACCTAACAGAAAGTTCCGCACTTTCTGATTTCTCAAACGCCATTTCCACAAAAATAGCTCCCAATTTTTTCTTCAAAATTTTTGAACGGATAGTGCTAAATGCACTCTTTAATAGGACATAAAGTTAATTTTTTTTCAAAAATTACACGAATGTCATTTTTTTAAAAGATCTCTCTAAATCCGCTAATATGCCCATTTCCCGCAATTTATGAACACTATTGTATTTGTGAGTTAAAGTGCTTCAAATGAAATTTTTCGAAAACTCAAAAATTTTCTGTGAAAAAGAGCTTCAAATTTGGAATTTACAGTAGCGATAAGCGCCATTTTCTTAAAAACGGCTGCATATTTTTCAAAGAAAATGGCAATTTTAGACGACTTTTTACTGTTCTTTAATATCCATAAAATAATGTTTTCGTTCTATTATTAAAAAACCGAAAAATTAAGAAAATTTCAAAGAAAATTACTTTGGGCGGCGATAGATGGCAACTGGCTATGTAGCAAGTTCGTTCAGCTAGCCGAGACCAAAGCAAATAAGAAAATAATATGGGAAAGTCTGTGCGATTCTGTAGCACCACTAGTTTACGCAGTGAATTACAGTTGTAGTGTTTCTTTTTGTATCGTGAAAGACTGAGAGTTGGTGCGTTCTTGTTATGGAGGTGTGTTGTTTGCCCGCGAACGCCGCTGAGAACTGAGACAACAGTGACTGGCAAAAGGACGGGGTCGCCTATCTCAGGTGTTATCTAGCGGTGGGCTGGGCTGCGACTTTCGCGCAGGCGCCCACCGCCGCCCAAGCGCCCATGTGGCGTTGCCCTCCGCCCCGCGTTCCAGCTCAATCAGCCACAGAGGCGTAGGCGTCGTACGCCAATGTCCTCTCACTTCCAAGATTGCGAATGTTATTTCATTGGCCACGACGGAAGGCACAACCTTTGGTGGACTTTGAACGGAAGAAAGCTGTCATCCACCCAGTTCATAAATGTTATTCATTTTTTCAATCGTCATCAATTGTTTGAATCGATGACATTTCACTTTTGGCCACTCACAAGTTGGAATATAATGGGACGAAAATAATATTCGCGTGTTTATACAAGAATTTCTAGTGAGATCTTTAATGCATTTTTAGACTAATTGATTACTTGGTACTGATAATTTTTTATACTATGCCATCTGATAGCACTAGTTGTGAAGTCTAAATTTTTTTGTAGCGCTTACAGCGCCACGAAATAAAATCCGTCGTCGTAGAAAAGATAGTTACCTATAGAAAAGTGCACAATGTGTTGTGAAAAGGGTTAGAAAAGTTTATTTTATTTCATTTTTTGTTTTACCTTTAAATCCATAATTGAAAATTAATTAATTTAACTTGTTTTTGAAAATATTGAAAGCAAAATAGCGCCCCTTGTGAATGGCGCCCATGGTACGTGCAGCCATGTCTGCCATACCCCACATACGCGTCTGTTGTTCGTCGTAAATTTATGACAGAGAGGTTAATATAATTTACGTGAAAAAGAAAGAAGATGGATATTTGCAGCACTACTAAATTGGGTCTGAATCTAGTTGATAAGGAAGCAATGGCAAAGACAAAAGTCTCCTGAGTGTTTTTTTATTAGTATCTGAAAATGAAAAAAAATTTTTCTTACGAATTCACAAATGATAATTCATTATCCTATTTCAAGAATCGGACACAATGACACTATTCCGATCGTTCTCGGTGATGAAACCAGCGCGATGAGTTTGTTCTGTCCGAGAATGATAGTTCCGGGACAGCCATTATCGAAAACGAACGATAACGATAACAAGGTTTTTAACGAGAGTTACCCTCCGCGTCGGCGGGCGAACAAGCAACGATGGATAATACAAATGTAAATGCTGGAGGGGTCTCTGGATCTTTCGACCCCCTTTATTGCTCACGCATTTCTATTATAGTAATTAACGAAACGAGTGTATAAAGGGGTAAATTGCATGAATGGTATGGTATGTTCAAGAAAACGAGCGACGATAGGAGCGAGTTTTAGTATTTACCATGAGTGCAATTATACCCTTTTATCCACATGTTTCGTTCAGTGGTTTTTCGTTTCCATTAGAGAATAATTTTAATTTTGAGAAATTCAATATATCTTTACTATGAGACGTGATTGATGACGCCTAGTTTAGTAGGCCTTGCATCTTTATGATCACCTTGGTGTCTTAGAGAATAATTGTAACTGACAATTACGTTTGAAAATGTGAAATATTTAATGTATTCCTGTTGAAATATTAGAAGAAGCTGACAAAGCCATGAAATCAATACTTCGTACGAAAGGTAAGAGCATTTATGAGAGAACACACGTTTTAATGTTGGAAAAGAGAAAGGTGGGATTAGGTACACTTATGCTAGAAAAGATTAAACAATTACAAATAGACAAGTTTAAGTGAGAAGTAAAATTGTGTCTGCTGCCTAACTGTTTCTATACGATTACTATACAAGAATACACTGACCATCAAAATGAAAAATAATATTTATTTTAACGAATGTGTAATCTAAAAATATATAGTGAATTCGTTAACATTTCTATTTTTAATTCTAAAAGATTGAACATGACTGTAATAATGTCCTACTTAAGCTTCTGAGTTAAGGACCCCCATCTCGATCAGGTTTTTTGTCCAGTTTGCCTAATCCTTTGAGCTAATGCTGAGATGGCCCTTTGTTTTGCCTCTAGGCACAAATGTAGTTTCACTATTCATGCACGTTTTCTTGAACGTGAGGGTGAGGGTGTAGTTATTAAAATAATAGTTTTCCATATCCTCGTTGCAGTAAGTCGATTTCGTCACGAAGGGTATTTTAAAGGATAATAGTCACACTCTGTGTCTGATATGCTTTTGTAAATAATTTTTATTACATGTGAATGCATAATTTCTTGCCAATTTTAGCCAAACATTCTCGTTGCTAACTATCCCTCTAGCACTGTGAATGGAGCATAATAAAATTCATGGCTGAAATGGATATCATTAGATGATTAGATTTCAGCAATTTTAATTGTAAACACTCCTCAGAACAGAATAGGATTAGATCGCATCCTTTCGAGAGATCCTGCCAAGGTTTTTTCTTGTTGCTCGTAAAATTACATAATTGAGGAACATCAAAATCGCTGACTCCGTAGATCATAATTTTCTGAAAGCATGTTACATCTATAACATATTATATATTTTATATTATTGAAATAGTATCCCCAACTAAAAGAATTCGACCAATAAATACTCAGTCGGGGCTTTCATAACCGCAACAGAAACTAAACTGTCTCGTTTCCAGTTCAATGTTCGGACCGGGCAAAGGGCGATTACGTAAACAATCTCCTGAGTCATCAGAAGCAAACTCAAATACAATTTCAGAAGATAATGATGACACTTCACTTTTGAAGAGTAGCAGACAGCCCACAATATACGAGTTAATATTTTACAACAAACAAGAATATTCACACATCGCATACAATCGGCTACTTCTTTAAGAGAAGTTCATTATATTTTTCAAATAATTTTTGTTTTATGTTGTAAGTATTTTATAGAATTAGTCCATACAAAATGGACTTTTTTTTAGCGTATTGGCCAACTCGGACCACGCGTGCATCCTGCTTCAGCTTAGTCTCAGATTAAGCATCAGCTTCAGTCTTAGATTTATGTGGAACAAAAATATACAAGTTGATTCCTATATAATCAGAATAAGTATCTAGTCAGTGGAAAACAATAATTACTGAAATTGTAAAAAACACAAAACAATACCAATTATTCACGCATAAAATTAATATTATATTATTAGACCTTCGCCAGTGCATGTTACCTAGTCTAAAGAAGCTAGAAGAAGGGCCTATACTCAAAAACTGTGTTTTGAGAAAAAGGCATTGCAAATTTTCGATCATAGAATTTTATCTATTTAATTACACTGGTCTATTTAATTGCAAATTACGTATTATTTTAATATATTATAATTATTTTTAAACTTAATTTCATTTAGAACGTAATTAAATTCTCCTTAATTTCAAACATGTGGAGTAAAGAAAAAATGCGTTATAGGCCCTTCTTGATTGAGTGATTGATTTTTAGTGGTTCCGGGTACGTCAATTAATATGGTCATTAGTCCCGAAAGTGTAGTGCATGTTTTGCTCGGGATATGGTGGTGGTCTTCCTCCGCTGTATGTCGAGATCCGGCGCCGACCTACCGTCGGCTAACGGGGGTTTCCCTAACCAGGTATCTCCCAGAAGCGGGGCATCGCCCTAGCCGAGGCACCGCCCTAGCCGAGACAAGCTCTAAGCTTCCAACCTGTCTCCCCGTGTGTGTGGTAGTGTAGTGCATGTTAGTGTGTGTGTAAAGGGTGAGAATGGGACAAGGAAGAGGTAGGAAAGATCGCGCGCGGTCCGTGGCCCGTTTGTTTGGGTATTGCTCCGGCATTCGCCTGGTGTTGATCGGAGAAACCAAGGAAAACTACCGATCAGAGCAGCCGGTCGTTAGAATTTTCCTCCAGACAGCGACTAAATTCGACCTAGCTGACAAGCTAGTGCCAAAAATCCTGCCACCTAGGACCTTCCGGTCAGAGGGACTGCAATGACATCAGTTGATGCCCTGAGCTATCTCTCCCGGTGGACACCTCTTGAGAAGTACACTCTTCAAAAAAGTTTTGGTAAAATGTTTTGCTCTCTTCCTATAAGTACACATATAAATCCCAAATATCAGTAACTTTTGCCGCATTAAGTAGAATTCGAATGACAGGTTAAAGTGCAATATTCTCGGTAACTCTCTCCATCTACTAACCTAACGAATAGGGATAAAATCATGAAAATTTGCTTGGATATATATTAAAGTAGTGATGTATATTAAAGTAGTACATCAAAAGTGACTTACTTAACGGTGGGAACATATTTTCATGCAATACTGATATTTATAATTACAACACACGTCGTAAAAATCACGTTCAAGTGTCAGTATCAAAAGCTCACTATCAGCAATCCACATACAATACATGTACGTTACTTTACAACGCACTGCCAGATGACATTAAACAATTGAAGTCGGTTCACAAATTTAAGTTAAAAGTAAAACCTTTTCTGCTGCATAACTGTTTCTATACAATTAGAGACTATACTGATTATCAAAACGAAAAATAATGTTTATTTTAACAAAACAGTGATATATAACGAATTAGTTTACATTTTTATTGTATAACTTTTTTAAAAAGACTTAATATTGTAACGAATATTGCATCACCTGCCGGATTCGCTGCGCGTGGATTGCGTCATCTGCCGGCGCCCCTTCCCTCCCCCCGAACTGGACGGTTCCGGATAATTCCCGAGTCGCGGGGAAACGCGGAGAATGTGCCGGGTGTACGAGACGAGCGCCGGCCAGGTATAAATGCGCCGCTGCCGGCGGCCGCGAGTCAGTGAAGTCAGTGAGTAGTGAGTAGTGAGAAGTAGCAATCAGGGAATAAGCAGTCAGTCCGTCAGTGTGTCCGAAGTGGAAGTTGTGCTGTAAAGTGTGCATTGCGGTGAACAGTGGTGCAGTGGGTGAACAGCAGTCAGCAGTCTGAAGTCTGCAGTGGAAGCTAAGCTGTGAAGTGTGCATCGCGGTAAACAGCAGTCCAGTGAACCCTGGTGTGCGCAGTGAAGTGTGGTCTGCGCAGGGAATTGTGGTCAGTGCAGAGGACCGTGGACAGTGCATCGGACTGGGTGATACTGTAGAAGAAGAGAACAGTGTAAATAAATAGTGTGTAAGAAGTGAACTGTATAAATAAATAATCAAGAGAACGGGGTCGTGTGTAAGAAAAATCATTTAGTGAAGAACACAAGGACTGTGTAAAATATACCTGTATATAAGTCAAGTAGTTTTTAGTGTCAGTAGATTTTAGTGTATAATTTGGTTTCGAATAAACCATTGCTAAATATTACCTAAGAAAAAATGAGTTTCAATTCACCAAGAGAAACGTTACAATATGTTTGTAACAAATAATGTACTTCAGCTTCCGGGTCAATGACCCCCGTCTCAATCAGGTTTTTGTTCAGTTTCCCTGATCCATTGAGCAAATGCTGAGATGGTCCCTTGTTTTGCTTCTGGGCGTAAATGTAGCTTCACTATGCGCACGTTTTGTTGAACTCTCCTTTTGCTTGTAATGGTAAGCGTAGAGTTAAGGGTGAGTTGCTATTTTGTTAGCAATGCAGAAAAATCATACTTGCAATTCGTGTACCGATGCAAATAAGTTTTCTATAACTCATAAACGCAAATGACTATTTTTCAAATATTGCTAATCTAGCGATTTTTTAAAAATTATTTTTTTTAATTTATTTATTTATTTTATTTATTTATGTTAAACTTTTACTCACCTTTCAACTATTTATAGTTAAAATGACGGGAAGGGATTCTGGAACTCAAGAAAACGTGCGCAGATAATCTTCTCCCCCCTTCGTCACATACAGTTTTTACTGTTGTTTTTTTTTAATAAATCTAAAGTACGCAGATTTCATTTCTGCATTCTCCGGAAAAGGGGCACAGCTACCGCCTCAATTGTAAAGTAAAATTTGGAGTATCATTTTTTTTTCATTTTGTGTTTCATTTCTGATGTCAAATGTACTAAACATAATGTCGGAGTACCTGCAAAATTATCAATAATCAGTCCTTGTTATGTGAAGAAATAGAGACAACAAAAGTGTCCTTCATATATTCATATTCGACCGCTAAGCTGGAACTGAAAAGACGTCCCTTTAAACGTACTATACAAAATAATAAAAAGCAATATTTTAAGTTTATGGTATTCAACTAATTGCCTCATACGTTTAATTTTAATAGCACATTTGCTAAGGAATCTGCAAGTGCTTACTACATAAAAATGCAATTATTAGCTTGTTAACTATGGGCCGGGTTTTAAACGGAATGTTTTTGTTTAGAAAACTTTATTAATGAGGAAATTATAACAACGGCTTTCAAGAGGTATAAATGAATACATTTTTGTTTATTAATGATAATTTAATCTTGTGAAGAAAGATTTGTACTTCCTCTCATTCCATATTTCAATGTGTCGACTTATTTGGCTTGTTCTGAAAATAGAAGAATTTACGCCGCGGAATTATTTTTAATAATCATTTAATTTTTTCATCAGTTACTTATTTTTTATTAATTATTTTCAGTAAGAAAAAAACGTGACAAAAGAAGTTGTTCTCTGTTAATGAGCTTTATTGTGAAATCTAATTGGTTATTATTAGGGCCCGGTATTTGGCAAAAAGCCTTTTTATTACTCGTACGATGTTACGACTTTTAACAAAAAGAATAATTTAATTGTACTTCTGGAATTGTTTTAGTAAATGTTTATTTTGCCTATTTTAGTTTATGGTGCTATTTTTGGCATTGTGCCTTATTTGAGCCTTTTTCGACATTATTTTCCCTCTTGAGACAAATCTCAATCAAGCTGGAAACGTACGTGCAAGCCCGGACAACATCAAGGCACGACCGTAAATTGTCTTTCTGTGAACGCGAAAGTGTCAGGTTGTGTTAAAAATCTAAAAGGGAAAGGATGATACCAGTGAAGAATTTTAATATTCTTCATTGATGCTGTCAGACTTGTTCGCTCATGAGAACCGACGTTTGTGTATGGCCTCGGATCCCTTTTGAGGGCAGAGCTGTCTGTACATGATGTATCGTTTTCAGTTTCATCTTGTTTTCTTTTTCCTTCTAGCTATTACACAAGTGCGAAAAACAAAATCTATACAGACGTTTTCACTGATATCAAATCAAGATTCAAAAGGAAGTCCACAGTGGCATTTCGTAGAGACAAGTCCTGAGTAAAATAAATTCGTAGTCGTCATACCGGATGGTCATATGCTATCAAGATAACACAGAAAATGTAGTTCCCGTCCACGTAAGTGCCTATGTAAATTTTAGAGTTAGAATAAAAATGTGAATAATTTTAATTATCTTTTTACAATAATTACTTTTAAATCGTGATTTTCCAGTGTTTCCTGTGTTTTTACCCGAATACTTGACCCAGAACAAATGTATTTTTGCACGTCTATTTTAGTAAAAATAAATGCTTTTTCCCCTACCTTTTTAGGTTAAATAAATGCACGAACTACCGAGCTCTGGTTATTATTTTTGTTAAAGTTACACATTTATCGACCTCTTTTGTCCTTCCCGAAATAGAGATTCATAAGTAATATACGGGAAAGGGAAAGACCTTTAATAATAGGGAAAAGATGTGGCAAACTCACGCCATGTTGTAGCTGGAAGACACTTATACAAGACTAAAGCAAAATATTCCATTCAAATGATTCTGTTGATAATACAAGTTATGTATTCAATGTCAAAGATATTAATATATAACTTTTTACCATTATAAATCAAGAAGTGTAAAAACGATATCTGGAGGATGAGATCACTGAACCATTGAAGAATCTAGCATCGAGAAAGAGAGAGAGGGAGAGAGAGAGGGAGAGAGAGAGGGAGAGAGAGAGAGAGAGAGAGGGGGGGAGAGAGAGAGAGAGGGGGAGAGAGATAATCAGAATTACAGAATTACATGGCAGGACAGGATTCCTGTGTGCAAGCATATCGCCCGTTATCACCCTGTGCGCGACGCAACTGTATGACGCACGGCTACAACATCCGCGTTGCCCGTTGGGCGGCGGCAATGACGCTCGTCCACTCCGGCGACCCCTGCGGCCGCGCCCCTCGCCCCCCTCCATAACTCCACGTCCACACGACACGCAACGACCGCGCCTCCTCCCCGCTCCTCTCTGACCCACACCCGCTCCCCACGCGCCTGTAGGCTGTGCCCTCTTCCAGCATTACATGTCATTCCCGCCTCTCGCTCACTTTTGAGGTCACTCGCTGTTCTCAAACATAACACTGAATGAGAGGAAGACAACATGATATTAAGTACGTGTCAAAACTCATGCATTCTGTAGTTGAGATGGATAACACGTGCGTGTGCTGATGCTCTTTGCCTAAAGACCAGTTCGCATAAGAAGTGAGGAGCGATTGTTGTCTGTCGATAGAATTCCTCCATTCATCCTCTCATGTGGTCTTTCTCCTCGGAGGGCCTCTCTGTTGCAGCGTCGTCTCCGAAGTCGCTTCTGGCGCCGAGCCGCTTCGCTCGACGACGCTGCTCTTCCCAACCGAAGCGACTCCCCCCCCCTTTCCCGTCCCACGCTCACGCTTTCGCCGCCCAGCCCGAAGCTTTCCACGAGGGTTTCTATGTCACGGGCGCATCAAGCCTTTCTCCGTCGTGAACACTGGAAACAGGAAGCGCTGCAAGAGCCCACACTCCCTCGCTCGGCAGAATCAGCAGCCGAAGAAATGGCTGGTTCCATGAAAAATCCGAAAATCGCCATTCTGGCACTTCCAGCGTTTCCCGTTTCCAGTCTTTAATTTGTTAATTCATTCACGAACCTCACTTGTGTCTCAGGTAGGGGGACATGGGACATGCCGTACTACATAAAAAATAAATAAAATCATATTCTAAATATGTAAAATTTCGAGTTAAAACACATCCTTGAAAACGGTGTGCGTATTGCCAGCAAAAAACGATGCTTACATCAAACACATTTTCAATATTTGCGGCATGAGCGATTCCACGGGTCTTTTACATTTTATCTAAACACACCTGGTACTTTTATTTCCATACCATCATAATTTTGATTTTATATCAAATTTTACTTCAACATGTTTTCTTCTCCAATTAGACTTATGCGAAATTTAATATTTAAGATTTGTTTTCTTCACTCTACTGACGAAATTTTTGTATTCCTTTTAAAATTTCTTCTAATGGGTGGAGACAGCTGATTTTTAAATATTTAAAATATCATTTGAAATTTTATTTTCGATTCAGCGAGTCAAAACATGTTAAGAAGCATATTACAGACGTTTCATCTACCAGGGTTTGCAAACATCCGCGCCGCGCGCTCATGGTTCAAAAATATTTAAATTTACTTGCATGAATGAAAACTAAAATAATAGAAACAATCAAACAACGTCCTAAACCATATTAACTATATTTAAGAGATACAAAAAGCTAGAACAAAAATGTCTGTATACAGCTTGTGAGCTTTGTAGTTTACCACTATCTGTATCTAATTCTACTTAAAGGACAGAGGCAGTAGGTCTGTAGAAGAGAATTATTTATTTTCGAATTGACTGAATCTGCAAGTGAACTATTTGCTATTGCAAACAGTTTTTGTTTCAGGGAGAGAATATTTTACTACCAATTCATGTTGAAAACGTTCGTTGCTGTCAGTAATTATAATTCTATTGAATACATTTTCTTACACACTGGGATCCCTGCTCTACCCAAATACAAGTAGGTCTTCACAATATACTTACTTTACTTTAGCCAACGCCCATCCGTGGTGGTCCTACCATTCGTCGCCGAGCCTCCCAGTAGCGATTGATAATGTCTTCGTTCGGGTGAGTGAGTGCTGTACAATCCCTCAGGTGGTCTTCGTCCATTCTCCCGAGGTTGCAGAGCGGACAGATATCGTCATCAGCAAGGCCGATGCGGTGCAGGTGAGCTTGCAAGTAGTCGTGGCCAGTGTTGAGACGAAATCGGGCGACAGCTTCAGCTCTCTCAAGATTTCTTGAGATTGGCCTCACTGTGGCAAGATTCTCCTATTTCTTGCCAGTGCTTAAGGTCTTTAGGGTCATTGTTGTGAAGTTGCTGATTTTGGTATCGATCTGGTGTTTGACTCGGTTCAAGGTGATTGGCACGGTAGGTTGATCTAGCTGTGCCCCTTGCGTCAGCTTTTCATTTCCAAGGATTCCCATATGGCTGGGCAAGAATTGCCAATTGCAAGAAGACCACCCACCCTGTCAAAATGAGTTCTGCTAATTTTTCTCGGCATATCATTGTTTCAACGCAGTCGGTAGGGGCATTACTGCTAAGCGCTGTTATTGCTGACTGGGAGTCGACAAGGAAGACTGCTCTTTCTGAGACCAGGTTGTTGACCAGGAATTGGTTAGACGCTTCCTGGATGGCGCGTACCTCTCCATCATAGTTGGTAGCGTTTATTCCGACTGCTGCTGAGTCCTCGAATAGGTGGCAGTACCATCCAGCTCCGGCTGCTCTGGTTTCAGGGGTGTAGGAGCCATCTGTGTAAATGTGGAGCCATTCATTCGGGGAATATCGTCGGGTGATGGTGTCCAGGGCATATGCTTTAAGTTCCAATGGGCTCGCTTCCCCTTTTTTTATGTATAATTGATGAGGTCGAGCCGTCGATTGGGCAGGGCTGATACAACTTTAGTATGGTGTTGTAGGGGCGCCTGATGTTCCGTAGACAGTTGGAGCTGGTGTTTGATTATCAGTGCATCCGCATGCGCTAGTGGTGAGGTCTGTGTTTTTAGTCTCTGTGTTGCGTTCATGAATCCGTTCCAGTAGATACGGTCAACTCTCTTAGCCCTTTCCCAGAATTTCAACGTGTGCTTATCTCTGCGGTTATCTAATGGTTCTATACCTGTTTGCAGTTGCATGGCTACTATAGGGGTAGACTTGGTTCCGCCAGTAATTACTCTGAGGGCGTTGTTTTGAACAACATCATACTTAGTGAGACTAGTTTTGCTTGATAAAGAGATGACTTCGCAACCATATTCGAGTGCCTTCACAATATAAGCGGTCGTCGTTAGCCGAACGATAACTTGAATAACTATATTTCCTACTAAATTCTAGAACACGTTTACAGATAGTGAAGTTATATTTATATCCAGAAGAAAAACAAGAGGCCATCTCAGCATTGGCTCAAAGTATCCATGAAACTGGACGAAAAACCTGCTCGAGATGGAGGTCATTGACCATGGAGCTGAGGGTTAGATCAGAGATCCCAGAACTCACGAAATCGTATTCAAATTGCACCTCTCCCCAAAGTACATCACAAGATTTATTATTATTATTATTATTATTATTATTATTATTATTATTATTATTATTATTATTATTATTATTATTATTATTATTATTATTATTACTATTATTGTGGTTGTTCATATTGTTATTGTTATTATTTTGACGTTAAGTAAAATAACTAACTTTGAGCTTCCGACGAGTATTCTTTCTTTCTTACTTTTGACCTTTTGATTCAATAGACCAATTCAATTTACGTTGCAACAAGAGCATGAGATATTTCTAAGCAACTACTGAGTGCTCGGACACGATTTAGCCATGTTAATGCGATTGCCACAGAATGACGTCGGCATAACACTGGCTATAAGATAATTCTAATTCCTTACCGAATTAATCCATTAAGTGTACTGCTGCACTCTAGTGTAATTCTTTCATACCACTTTGATCATGATTTGTTGAAACTGTCAATAGATGGTGCTCGATTACGTTAGCAATTATGGGAGCACGGTAATATATTTTTACCATGAATGGGAGAAGACGTTTCTTAACAAAAATTGCAAAAAGGAAACAGAAAACTTATTATCAATTTGAATATTTATTTCACACGGTATAAATGTTATGGATACATCACAAAAGTAACATATTTGGTTAAACTGGGAGTAAATTTTTCATAAAGAAACAAACATTATGACCCTAATAATTACACAATCATTTTCTGTGTGAAGCTAAGTAATTTCCAAAAGGAGTAGTCACTAATTACTTTAAATCTATGTACCTCAAGTTTTTATTTTAGGTGTATGGTAAGTTCTATGATCACATACTTATACTGATCTGTAATGTAGTGTGATCGTATGTAATATGTACTCGGAACCACATCATGTTTTGCATACAGGGCTGGATTAACACTTGTGGGGATCTCTTAGCAGTATTCTGTGGGAGCCCTTATAACACAATTCATTCCATTAATAAATCCTGACATTTGTTTACGGACAGGAAAAGAACTAATTTTAATTTTGTACTCAGAAAATGACGCCAAACTATATTTATTGAGAAATAAATTTGATGCCACTTAAACTTTTTAAGAAAATTTTATGTAAATGTACTTTATTGAGTATACTGAAACAATATTATTCTATGTAGTAAAATAAGCCACACTAATGAATTATACTAGTATTATTTAAACCATTGGGCTGAATAACGGTTAATATTAGAATATTTTTAAACCATGTTTTTCATGCAATTATGAATGCAGTCTGACAAAGCTTGTGGAAATTATGTATTTCAAAATATTACTAGAGGGACTGCCAGAATAATTCTTATGAAACAAAAATAGGCACTTGCCAGTTGGAACAACGATCTATGTCATTAGTCATCTATTGTGCACATTGTTGTCTACACAGAAGTTTATGCTGGAAGTTAGTTCTTTGCAAGTATGTATCAACCATTATCAGTGGCGGATTTATGAATAGGCAAACCGTGGCACATGCCTAGATTGGCAAGAGGGGCGGTAAATTTTCATTGCAATATTTTTTATATAATAATGTTTTTTGAATGTTTAATTATATTTAAAAATATAATTTTGTATGTACAATTTTATGCTGTTTTATAATGATGTTAATGCTTTGGAAACAAATTTGCTGTAGTATTTGCTCCAGTTTCTTCAAAGAATTGACCTGTACACATTATTTCCAAATATTCATGCCTTTCAGAGGTATGTGTGTTTCAAATTGTTCAATCATTTTCAGTTTTGAAGTGTGTTAAACACTACTTAAGATTAACAATGGGCAAAAGTAAATTCAATTCGCTTTCCATTTTAGCAGAGCAAAAGATATTTTACTTCAAATAGATTGTGATATTATCAACAAATTTGAAAACCAAACAGTTCGATGAAAGCAATTATAATGTTACATTACAATACATTATTCATGTATGATTAAAACAAGTTTTAAAATAAACTACAATAGAATTTATTTGTAATAATAATTATAAACTTTCTGTTTTGTAACATTAAAATAAAAATTTGTTAAATTAACCAGGGGGGAGGCACCAAAAAATATTTGCCTAGAGTGACAAATTACATAAATCAGCCACTGACCATTGAAAACCATTTAATAAAAAAACAGCTCAAAATTAAAAGTTACAAAATACTTATGGGTAAAATATCATCTTGCACATCATTCTCGAGTAACCTTGGGGAATGATTATCGAAATATATAGGAACCTCTAAGTGTGCCTGAGAAACCAGCCACTGATGAGCTCCATCCAATCCCAAAACATAAGCAAATGGTTTGCTGAAAATGATCTTTTATGAGGATAGCCAGTATGCTGAATTCCATTAGTCATTACCTGAGTGATTTTCGAGGTTTGATTGCTGAATTTTTATGATGACTAGATGTCATTTTCGAATGAAAATATTTAAAGGCAATTAATATATGTATATGAATTATGGAAAACTAAACATCTTGACGAATTTTAATTTTGCCTTTTTTTGGTCTTTTGTGACATAAATGCCTTTTTAGACATATTTCTCTTTTTAAATGCTTTTTTCTTAAAATTTATATATATTTATTTTTATTCTTGGTTACAAACACAAGTTTAAATCATTTTAAGTTCTACTAATGACATAAATTTTCTACTGGTAACGAATCACCAGTTTGTCTCGACTGCAGCGGTTATTTGGGTTTGCAGGTCACTATTTTTGGAACCGAAAAGCTTGCATTGTGGCTTCAGATTTCCTTTCCCGCATTTCTTTGCACAAATAAAATAAAATAAAAAATGGCAGTCTCATGACATTTGGTTGAGCGGTGGGCGCTTACGTGAGCGCTGAGCATCGATTCGCGACGCAATCAAAGCACTCGTGTCTCAGAGGGCAAGGCGATGATCCCAACTTCCGACATTGATAGCTTTCCGTGGTAGATGTTCTTCTGGCAAGTACGCAGTGAAAGCCCATCCCTGTCGGCTGTGATGTGCGTCTCCATTCTGCCCACAGTTGCCTAAGTTGTGCTCCATGCAAAGAACTAGCCAGAGGCGGGATTTCGGTTCTTTTATTGGGGGGCAAAGGGTTCCCCGCATAAGATGAAAACGGTTTCCCAAATCAAATAACATATGAATAATTATACTACAATTCTAACGTAAACATTAAATTTTTGAAAGATTTCTTAGCCCCCGTTCCACCACCCACACCCCTCTAAAGCCAGAAACTTTTGTTTTTATTTAATTTTTTTGTCAACTTAATACTATTTTATCTGAATGAAAAAATATGAAAGATAACAAAATAATTCATACTATCATAAAAACATTGTCTGATATTTTCTCAACGCCAAATTCAAACGCAAAGTTTTTTTGTTTTTCTTTAATTTTTGAAAATCGCCAATAAACAAACAACTAACAATATCTTTTACTGTCTTAGAACCCTGGAACAAGTTTGAAAACAATCTCAAACGTTCTTCTTAAAACACAAAACTTTGTGAGTTTTTCGATTGCGGAGCTGTAGTTAAAATTTTTTTTAAAAAAAATACCAATTTAATCCTAGATTACAAAGGCATCTGTCAGATAACGCAACTAGTGCCGAAACCTTCCCTCACCCCTTCCCCTCACTCCCCATTTCTGAAACTCTAGATACCTTCATTGTGTGACTAGCCAGTGAACACACGTAACCTTGTGCGGGTGCTTATACTTCTGGTGTACGCCAACACGAGTCGTCCAGTCGACTACACCTTTGTAATTACGGCAGTTATTTGCGCTATATTATCTAATATTGTGAATAATGAATACGTCTTGTGGCATTTATGTTTTATCCTGAACATTTAGCAATCGTAATGGGGCGACGGCTATCATAACAAAGGTCGCAAGACGGGATACTACTGCGGACACTTCTCAAGTGTGAACAGCACCCAGCCAGTGTGTGCTGTGAGAGTCAAGATATTTAGGGGTATCTATAAAACCTTTAAAATGTATTTTGAAACTCCATATCATATATTTTCAACCATTAAATTTAGTGTTACATTGAAAAAATGAGTTTTTCTTTATTTTTACCTATATTAGTCTGGCAGACTACGACTTAGTAATAAAACTTGGTACAGGTTGCCTTTGTAATCTAGGATTAAATCACATTCACTTTGAAAATGGCTGAAACAATTATGTGCATTTCTCTGAGTGTTTATTACATATTTGTAATGAAAATTGTTCTATTGTCCAAAAAACAACAACAATGAAACTTATTTGATAATGGTACCGACATTATGAATGAAACAAGAGATTCGCTTTTATAATAACAGAAAAGTGAAATTACTCTAATAACATTTAATATAACTGAAAATATTCCGTGGAGATAACAGATTCACTTTTTTCTCAGTGTACACTTGGCTTCAAATAAATATCATGC
Organism: Gryllus longicercus; assembly: GCA_038098605.1. Taxonomy (NCBI): domain Eukaryota; kingdom Metazoa; phylum Arthropoda; class Insecta; order Orthoptera; family Gryllidae; genus Gryllus; species Gryllus longicercus. Next base: position 321,333 of record JAZDUA010000602.1, read on the forward strand.
ATTAGTTACAATATATCTTACATTATAATGGAAAACCATACTTGCAAACTCTGGTCTCTAACATACAAAATATAATAAAGAGATCTACTTTAAATCATTCGTATATTTTTACATTCTCACTTCTTCAAAAATTGTAAACGCGCAGTTTTTGGTCTCTAACGGTATGTTCTCGCTAGAACTGCCGGATCACAGAAATGTTAGTCACTCGGTGACTTTTTTTGAATCAGTACGTTTCGCAGAGGTGACAAATTTCTTCTTTTGAAGATCCGTTAAAGAAAATCATTTTACACGGACAACAGCCCAAAGTTTTTCGTTTGCCGACTACGCTTCCATAGATTACAAGTAATGCTGGAAAACACATAATTTTTATCGCATCGCACGTTGTCTCGTGAGAAGCACTTATTTTTCGACATTCGAAATTTTAAAAACGCTCGGAAATTTGTAATGGAAAGAATTTATGTAATCATTTTATACGTATGTACCTTGCAATTCTAAACAACACGGTACAGTACAATAAAATATGTTTTCAGACTATTACATTCAATTTAGGGTATGGTAGGTATGGATGGTGCGAATAGTTAGAATTTAGTACAGTTCTCATTTTGTACCCTTTTTTGCTTATATGCACACAAATGCACATAAAATATCACCCGTAAGCTGCTCTTCAGCGTTTTTCTCTAAGAAGATAATTTTCAATTAGTTCCGAAAATTCTGTCAAAAAAAGCTACAACTATATTTGATTCTTCTCCGGATTTGCTTTCCACTTCCATATTTTTGTTCCCTAATTTTTGAAAAGATTAAAACTCCACATTCTCAGTCTAATTTGTGTTAACTTTTACTTTTGCAATTTTTCTATTAATCATTTTGTATGCGAATATTTGTAAACATTAAAAGACGACTTTTTTTGTTTATGTGAATAAAGTGTTAAGTTTAATAAGAATAAGTTGTTAGTCACATTCATTTGAAAATCGGCATTTGCTCGCTTAAGAACGCAACTGTGAGAAGTGGAACATAATAAAATTAAATGTGCTTTCATTTTGCAGCATTACCCACCGTTTGGTTTTCTCCGTATACTCTTGAATTTTGAATTTCTTCTAATTTAATAAGTTTGCCACAACATACCACATTTTTGGAAATTTCTTAGAATCTTCTGGCCGGATCCGAAAACAAATTATCAGTTCCCCACCAGGAGAGCGAGGCCCATCGAATGACACGGAGTATGTCTCGATTGGTGCATGAGAAGTGGTCTACTCGCGAGTGACGGATCCGCACACACGCATACTCGCAGTTACTCAAATACTATGTAGGTACTACTTGAATGTGGCGTCGTCGACGCTGTAAACTGTTTTACAAGTATTTTCATGTGTTGAAAATATATGTCATCCATAGCTTTGTTCAAATAAGTCCTTACATTATCTAGCATTGGATATACCAATGACTCGTAGTAGCTAATGTTTTACTCCTGTTGGAAAAATTCCAACTTCTAGTGGCCTTGAATGTTACCTCCATAGGGGATACGAACGAGTATATGGCAATTATTTTTTAAACATATTCATTTTTTCTAATAAAATAGACAGGTCACTGTAGCAAATTATTTGCGTTGTATATTAAATATTACTATAATCTAAGATGAAATGTAAATATGGAGCTTATTAGATCTTGCCGAGTGTTATGTTTAAAAAAAAAACCTTTATTATTAGTGTTTTAAAATGTGTTTATTGGGAAATTGCATGCCTTTATTTCTTTAATTGAATATATATATATATATATATATATATATATACATATATATATATATATATATATATATATATATATATATATATATATATATATATATATATATATATATATATATATATATATATATATATATATATATATATATATATATATACACACATATATATACACAAGCCGATCAGATGGCCGAGATCGCTAAGGCAATAGTGCCGGAGTGGTCTCGGACCAGAAGATCGCGGGTTCGAGTCCCGCCTCGGGCATGGGTGTATTTGTGTGTGTTTGTATGAGTGTCGTCCTTTCACCCCTCATTATCATCATCATTTCATCTTTCATACCCCCAGGACTAACAACCCTGGGGGATAAAAATCGGATCCAGCTTAATGCTGGTCCCCCCCCAAAGAAGTGTTCGCAAGCACCTGCCACCGTGATATTAAATGAAAAACTGAGCCACAGTAAATGCAGGTTGCTTGCCCTGCGTGGTCCTAGTTCGCCGAAACGAAAATAATATATATATATATATATATATATATATATATATATATATATATATATATATATATATACTACTATCTACTATTTATGTAAAACTGTTGGTTGCTTTAATATTTATTTTCATATATTTACCATAATATAACTCGCGATTGCCGCCGTTTTGTAAAGTTTACTATGAATAGTCCCGCTTCTCTGAAATGAAGCTAAAGCGTATTGGTCAGCTCGATCCCACAGGACGGGGCAGAAGTACGCAAACTGTGGTAAAGTTCGGTTCACGACATCGCCCATTTTTTGTGCTATCGACGGTACTTTAAGAATTATTGCTTACTCTCACCTCTACTTCAATAAAAACATTTGATCAAATACATTATTAATTCATTTGAAGACACACGTCATTCATCTCTTGTGTTCTGCAACTTAACAAAATTTTTGTGTAACGCCTTTATTGCGCATACTAAAACTGATATATTAGATTAAAGTATATATAATAGATATACTAGATATATTATATTAGATATAAGTGAGAGCAATATTAGATTAGTGGCAAGTCTTACTTGCCACCATAGGCGTCACCAGCACCAAATTATTGAGGGGGATGTTCAGCAGATAATGATAAGGTATTATTGGGGAATCCTCACCAATACATCATAAATCAAAAAATACTAAGGGGGAAGTGTCCCCCCTCCCAGTGGTGACGTCCATACTTTCACAAAGGCAACAATATGTATCTGTGGGCAACAAGAATTCCGGAATTATTGACACTGTATGTGGAGTGCCACAGTTCTGAACTACAGGTCTGTGCTACACGTACTGTGGCGTCGTCGGGTGCGAGTAACTCACAGACACGGAGTTGTTTATACAGTTTTATTACAAGATATTTACAGTATATACAGACTCCCTGGAAACACGCTGCATTCCCAACACAGCATACCTCTGGGGCATTCCCGCCCCAGACTGACACAAACCTCAGCGGCTTGGCGCCGCTCCCAGTCTGTCTCCCGTGGCGATCGCCACACCTCGCAGCCTAAGCTCGCGATAACCCCTGGCGGGTGACAAGTGCCTGCCGCACTCCGATCCGGTTCAGACTCGAATGACTCCGGCGGTTTACTTTCCAGCCGCCTCGCGAGGGGTCACGTGACAGCCACCACATGTCGATGGCGTTCTCTCCTCCCGGAATGTCGCCTGTTTGCAATTTGGGGGTCCAGCTGCCTCGCCGCTGGACGCACCAATCAATTTCCTTTGCGACAATAGACCTCCGCATTCCGAGACCCGCCCCCCCGGCTCCCCGAGGCGGCGCCCGCCTGCGGCGGGCATCCGCTCGCCGCCAAAAGACTGCCCCCCAGGGCCGCCCTCCAGCGGCGGCGGCCCTCCGCCCCTTCGACATGTGCTGACCGTCTGACCCTTCGGCGACGTTACAATGAGGCGGGGCCGCCTGGCGGCCTTCAAAGGACTGCCCCCGCCCCCTCACTGGCCTTGCGACATGTGCTGTCCATCTGGCCCCCTCGCACGACATTACAGTACAAAATCTGAAATAAAGAACTGCAAATTTAACTAATGAAATCCAGCAGGCCTCTTCATTGGAATTTGAATTTGAGCCAAACCTCTCATGGAAATTGCTTACCAACGTAGTGAGAATGTACCAAACATTTTTGTGCCAATACCTTTTAAGAAATATGTGGTTATGTGCCCCTGCAGGTACTCTGAAATTAGACTCTTTTCAAAAGCTACAAATCATATGGCCTTCACATTCGGAGCCATGCTCTGTATGCTCAGAATATTGGACTTTTATATCAAAAGAGAGCACGATATGATTATGATTGTAAGAAGAAATACCTATATAAGGATATTGTGTTAGAATCAGTGAAAATATTATTGGGCTTATGTAAGCAGATGTTTGTGTTGGTTATAATTAGAGGCGGATTTTGATGGCCTAAAACATCGCCAAAAATGATCAATAAAATGCTCTTAAAATGTTTTAAAAAAGACGTAAAAAATGTTATCAAAACCAGTTCGGATGAACATCTTAAGCTGTTGGATACATTACTGACGTAATCGAGGATTTTTCTATTCATTCAAGAGAACTCAACTTTCAAACTTTTGATTTTGGACTGTTCTTTACCAGAAAATCAGTCTTACCGAAATCGGCTGAATCGCCAATGGCGTTGGCAGTCGTCACAGTAACCTTAGATTACCCACTCACAATGGCTGACATTACAACTTCTGAACGAAGGAATCGAATAGGCTGCCAGGTATATGTATTTAGGAAATCCGCAGATAACATTTAATGCTTCTCGTAAATATTATTTGAAGCAATTACCATTAAAATGGCATTAAAACTGATAAAATAAGCGAAAATGCATTAAAAATATACGGAAAAAGGTAAAAAATGACAGATTAGTCATCATCGACTGAAAATGCAAAAAGAGACGTAAACGATATTTTTAAATGGGCCACTTCCTTTTGACATAGCATAAAATGAATTTCTATACTATAAGGAATTTTTCTAAAGTGGGGATTTGGCATCGGCGAACGAGGCCACGGACGCCGGGGAAATCAGGCAGAACGGTCGGTAGAATCGCCGTAGAGGGAAGGTAACTTTTGCTACCAGAAAGTTTAAATTGCACTCACGTTATAGTAGATACTGGAACTGCTCATTGCGGCTTCGATACATTCTTGACATCTTAATAAGTTCTGGTTCACTCGGTAAAGGATATCCTGCGGGATTGCAGAGATCTGTTCCTGAATATCGTGCCTTAAGTTGTTTTTCATGTGGGGATTTGCCGCGTATAAGATGCGATCTTTCAGAAATTCTCAAAGAAAGAAATCACACGGAGTTAAATCAGGAGAGCATGCAGGCCCCAAACCACGTATAATAATTTGTCTCCAGAAACGGCATGTAAACCCTTCAGGAAACTGTTGCAGTGTGTGTGGTGGCGGAGTCCTGTTGAAAATGACCGTAATTACGGTCTTAATTTGTCAACATTTGGATCAAAGGCTCCGGGATACGATGCACATAACGGTTTGGCACATTTTACGTATGTGTCATAAAAAAACACTTTCTGTTTGAGAGTGAACTTGGAGCGAGCCATCACAAACCGACATTTCAATATGACTGGAAAGCATACCTTTTGTAGGGCGAGACCTTGAAAGCTTCCCGCCCGCAGCCTTCCTAGGGGAGTTCAGCGAGTGAGGGCCCGTCGGCCGAGCAGAATTTTCCATGCTCGTGGCGCACTAATAAAATAGTCGCACTCTATAATAGTTGCGCCCGAGCACGGCACAGTGCTCGGTAAAGATATAATAGAAGAAAATGTTTTCTTCGTTTTATGTTTTGGGAATGAGGCAGAACGTTTGTTTGAAATAAGGAGCCCCTGTGGATCCACTGCCCCAGTCCTCTCATTTTTTCTGGGTTCCACTGCACATACATCAGGTTGTTTAATAAACTGTTCCCTCATATTTGGAATCTGTAAATTAAAAGATTTAAAAGCTCAATTAAAAATATGCTTGTCTAAAAATATTTTTATTGCACTAAAGACTTTTTAAATTTCAATTTTCAGACTGTGCATAAGAATTCTGTTACCACTGAGACATGTATCATTTTATTCCATTGAAGATTATTTGCTAGATGATGGTTGGGTCATGTACTTTGGTTGACACCCCTTACTGATTAAGTCATGTCATAGGACTGTGTAATGAATTTTATTTGTATTTTATAAATATATTTCTGAACTATATTTTACCTATCACTTCTTTTGTACTTTAAATATTTATAATATTCGTATTGTTGCTATTAATTATCATTTGTTTTGTATTTTAATATATTTATCAGTCATGATTACATATCTAATTAATTTGAATTTGTATTGCAATATTCATAATTTGTGATTATAAGTAATGTATTGAGGAAGAATCGATGCTGCCACCTGGTGTTCCCTGAGTAACGCCAAAGATTCACAATCTATTATAGCATTACTTCCATTTACTTGTGCTATAATTCTTTTATCTTTCCTATAAGGTCTCTCTAAAACCTTTGTTTTTCAACTGTGATGCTATTAGGTCTCAAGGGCTGTCATTTTCACAATTTTCTCTTCTCTTTACTTTAACTCTGTTTACTTATTCTTCTTTCTTTCTCTCCATTCACTAACTTTTCACTTTCTTCTATTTAGGAGTAGATGAGGCTATAGGTGAAGAGGATAACAGCTCATCTAGGGGAAATAACTCTACACAAATTCTGCTAGTTTGGAAGTAGTGAGGAAGCAGTCCTGTCACCACTGCCTAGTGCCTACAACAAGTCCAGGAGAGATTCAACTCACTGGCTCATAAATGATAACTGGCCTCCAAATTATATGTCTCCAGCAAATCATATAAAAGATAAACAAAAAGGAATTTTGGATGCATTAACATTGGAATCTGAATGAATCTCCCCCAAAAACAGCAAGAATTGGAATTAGTAATAAACAAAGTGCCAAGATGGACTTAGCAAAATAACTGAAACAAAGAAAACATAAAAAGGACCAATGGACATAGGATCTTATAAAATAATATATAGTGGAGTCCTGATAGATAATAGAGCTGCTGCAGGAATAGGAATACTAATACATGAAAAATAGAGAAGCAAAGCTTCACTTTATAGTTGGGTAAACAAATGAATAGCTCTTGCAGACTAAATATTAAAAGATAGTATCTAAGTATTTTAGCAGTGAATGCAGCAGAAGAGGGTAGGACAGAAGAGTCCAAGGGTGGCTGGTGCAAGTGATGCATGGCACTGGAGACTGAAAAGCCAAGGGCCCCAAACGAGGACAACAGCCAACCCCCAATAATGATGGCAAATGGCAATGGGGGCCACCCTCTGTATTGGGGATCTTGAGATGTAGCTACACTTCTGGAAGAGTCATATGTTTTTTATGACGAATTACAAGATGTATTAGATTCTGTAAACAAAATTAATTATATTCTACCAGCAGAAAATCATAATACAATATCTGGACAACAACCTATTGTCAAGCTAATCGGAGCAATGGTGAATCCCCATAAAATCAAATGGAAACATTTTAAGAGATTTTATCAATTATAATGATCTACGATAAGAGAATTTCTTCTTCAAACAAAAAGACATAAATAGTGTACTTGGGCTGTCAGAGGAAGGCACTCAAAATTATATCTGTACATAATCAATGGAAAAATAGGAAAATGCTTTAAAGATGTAGGAGTGTTAAGGGAGAAATATTGGAACTGACCACTACTTCGTGAGAGGTAATGTAGGTCTACAATCAAGATGGTTTAAGAATGATAAAAACAAATCAGACCATAATCAAAACTGGCAGAGTTATCGCTTGAAAGTCCCTTCAAGAGCAGGCTAATTTAAGGAAAGAGTTATGAACAATGATACCCAAATTAATGGAAGAATAAAATGAGGTGAGATGCTCAAGGGAATTATAAATAAAGGAGCATGATAAGAGTGTTGTATATCTTCCACACATCATGTGGATGATGTTATCAGAATATGGAAGCAAAATATTCTGCCTCTAAATCTTACACATAATTTTAATAACAAAAATGTTTACTGACATTTCTTTTTGCTGACCAAGTTCTGATATCTTACATGAACTGCAGATGAACATAAAATAATATAATTCAGACATTTCTGTTCAAAAAACTAAGTCAATTACATTTCAAGGAAAATACCTGGTTAGATGTAAATTAGAAAATTCAGAAATACCTAGGAATTTATTAACTAAGTACAGAAAATCTTGGAGAGATTACATCAACACCCCAATATCAACACAGAGTCAGAAGATTAAGCCGTGTGGAAAAAGGAATATTAGAAGACTAAAAAGATGTCATCCAGTAATATGATGCAACAGAATGGAAGTTTTAATGCTTAAAGAAGATTAAATGTATTATTTAAATGTTGTAGTTGAAGGGAAACAAATAAATACCTGGAAAACTCCCAATTTTCAAATACAATAGGTTGTAGCAATCCATATTGAGTTCCCATTCTTAATTGTAATCTTCGGGATGCCCTCTGAGGTATAGGGCACTCCTGATCTCAGAAGACATTTTGGTATGTGATCCCTAACATGCCTCCTGACGAATAAAAGTCAATGATTGTTTTGCATCTTTGAATTAACTAAAAGTTTCTGTATAAAGTTTATTGTAGATTTATTGCCTACTGACATTACATTTAATGTGTAATCATGGCAATTCAGAATTTTTAGATATTTTCCTTTGCTTTTTTTGAAACAAAATATATTTCATTAGTTAATGACCACTTCGAACAAGATTTCAGTGTTACAAAACAATTTTAAATGTTTATCAATCTAGAAATATATAATGCTTACCAGAATGAAAGAATAACTCACTAAAATTAATATCTTCATGTGACCTGCGAAAGAGGTATTGAGAATATTCACTGTTGGGGGTCCTTGTACCTTAACAATTTCATGTAAATACTGGTATAATTATACATACTGAAAAATTTTACGATTCAAAGAATTTTTTTGTGTTGTTTAAGTTTTATTTTTCATTTAATTTTTTCTTTTCTAATAAATTCTACACACAGATATACTCTTCTTTTTGGAATTTTTCTTCCAATAAAAATGTTTAAATTACACATTACCTTACTAATCCTATCAATTTAGTAAAACGTATTATAAGATAAAAAAGTAGCCATTATCTTACAAAATTAGGAACAAAATTTTTTTTAAAACTTGCACCTCATCATTTAAATTTTTAAAATTTTGATATGAGGAAATGTCAGAAGAGGCTAATTTTGATGTCTAAAGTAGTTTCATAACATTTTTTTATTGATAGTAACAGTGAGTAATTCTCTTATTTAATGCCAAATTAAATATTTTAAAGGAAACTATTTAATATAGTGTTGTCTTATTAAATACATAATATGAAATTGATTTTCTTTAAAACATATGTTCATAAAGTGTACTTTTGTAAGCAACTTTTAAAGTTACGTCGGGAAGTGAATATGCACATGTGGCAGAGGACACATGTGGCACATGAGCACTGAACAATCAACATAAATGTCTCATGGACAACGTAGCAATTCATAAATTGTATTGAATGAAATTGAAGAATGAAATAAATGTTGAAGGTAATGTCAAATTGTTAATACAAAAACAAAATAAATATTGTTATAAAAATGTTTGAAAGGGAATTAAAGACATGTAATATTAAATTATCTTACCAACTTATTAAATTTTGTCATTTCAATTTCTTTCTCTAATAATTATTTCATGAAATTTTTAGTAACAGATGTGTAAGTCAAAGATTATATGAACAATGATGCAAGTTTGAACTTTTTGGTTCATTTGGTCTTGCGTTAGTTATTTTGCTTCAAGTGAACAAATACTCTCTTCCAAAACTACAAAGCACAAAGGTATTTATATATTAAGACAGGATAGAAATCATGTAAGAAAGTAAACAAAGTAAGAAAATGAAACTAGATGTGTTAAAGATGCTAGAAAAAATTGTAATAATAAAATTTTATGACAGTAAATATTTTGAAATCTTATCCTTTAAATCATATCTTATTAGTGATTGTCTAAATCAATCTAATTTAATAGGAGATTTATTAACATTGTGGATTTCAAATAGTAGTCCTCAAAAGGATTATATTGTTGTTTTTGAATGAAATTCAAAATCATGAGTTTAAGTTAGTTGTTCAATGTTATGGATATGCGATTTTCATTCTGTTCTCATAATTGCTTCAGTTGCAATCAAGAGTTGTACATCACCTCACTTGAAGGAGTAAAAATCAGTTACATAAATTTTCATATAACAGAGTTAATACTTTCTTTCTTCCATTATAACATACAGGATCTTTACTCAACTCACAAGCCGCATGGCTAAGAACTACCACCTAGCAATTTGGCAATTTGGCAACACATGAAATATCCTCGGTATCCCTTTCACTTTTAGTGACCTCTGGCCACATCCCCTCATATTTCGGGCTGGGAAAATGCGTCTAATTTTAAATGAACGAAAGAGAAAGCACTTATTCTGTCCTTGTTACTCTTCAATGTGTTGCAGCCACTACTCTGAAAAGAGCAAACACCCCTCTTTCTTGGCAATAGTATGCACTTTGAGCTTTTACTTTAAGGTCAGTTTATTGCCATTTTAAGGAAATAATGATTTATTAATTTTATTCATTAATTTCAATAATTATTAATTTTCTACTTATTTTTATTTTATTAATATTTTTATTAATTTTATTAAGACTTTATTTGTTTAATTTGCAGATTACATAATAATAATAATACAATTATTATTATTATTATTATTATTATTGTTGTTGTTGTTGTTGTTGTTGTTAAAAAATTGAAAAGAGCTTGGCGGTAATGTTTCACAAGATCTTTTTCTGATTTCTTTCCAAGTTGGCTTTCATTAAATAATAATTATTGTTACATTGCTGTTAATGAATTGATATATCGTTCATAACCTCCCTCGATATCTTCAGGATTACAGTTTCTTTTCTTAAGTATATTGGACAGAATCACCTAAAAAGACATTTTGTTTGCCCTCTCATATCTCTGCCCACCCCTCTCCACTCCAGCCATCCTGTGCAGTGCGACAATTGGGTGCGAGCCACATACCTGCCTGCCTAAACTCTTGAATGAGAAAAACTCAGAAACGGGAAAGTTGCTGCAGCTTATGACCTGACACTCACCTCTTCCCCGAAGAGTATGGGTATGCTATCACTACTGCTGTCTCGTTGGCAGACACAGCTGTCTTGAATTACACAATTACGCCGTGGTTGGCCAATTGTCAAAACAACAACAGGTGCTACAAGTCATGGGTTGCTAAATAAGGTAATGACCCTGTATTCTTTCAGTTTTTACAGGTCTGTAGCAATATTTTATGAAGAATTAATTTCTCCAAAATATAAAATGAACTTTTGACTATCATTTATGAAAAACACTTTTTAATTATTATGCCCCAAAATAAGTTCTTTAAAAAGAAAAAAAAAGATCATTAAGAAAATAACTTACTTATCTTAATTGTCTCTGAGAAAGACTTGTTATTGTTAAGCAGTTCATATTTTTTAATACTTTATTTATATGAAATTCTATTAATTATTCTGGAGAAATACAATCTCAAAAAAGTGCCTGAATTTATTATAATAATGTTTTATAGGATTCACAGTCATCACAAAGATAATGACAACCTATGAACTATTCTCTTCCTTACCGTCCAATGGTTCTGCTGCTGGCTTTCTTCTGCTGCTGAAATGTATTGCCTATGTGAAATAAATATTAACAAGTTTTTTCTAATAAACAAAAATGATGATAAATAATGGTAAGGTTTTATGTTTATTTACTGTACATGATATGGAAAAATCTTAAGAATTATCTCATAAGATTTTTCAAGCATAATCAGCTTTGTATAAATTTGACATAGCTCACTCACATATATGCAAATTTAAAATTTTTGATAAATGCGTTATACGAAACCATTTTCCATAAATTTTATATTCATTCATTTGTATGAGATAATGAATAATGTCTCAAATGTACCAATCTATAAATATAAATTTGTAGATAGGAGGAACTAATAAAACATCGCTGAAAGTATCACCAGTTTATCATTTTCAACACTTTCTTCATGTAATATCGAAGTTGGTTGGCATTCAACAATTTGCTGTCTATCCCAATAAAATGCAGTGAATGGCATTATAGAAGAAAATTTGATCTTCTTATGAGACTGTGATTTCTGTAACCATTCCAGATAGCTGAATGATTACAAAAGTTGAATTATGTAACCATTGATCTTTATCTGTAACTCAAATGTGACAATGAGAGACAGATATAATTGAATTATATTTCATTTCATAAAATAAAATCTTAACAAAATGTTTTAAATTTCTTTTCCAAAATCTCTTCAAATATTAATTGAAAAACTGAACACCATCAATTGAAAGAAATAAGAGAAAGAAAATCTCAAAGAATTGTCTATTTCTCGAAATAGGTAGTATGAATTTTAGTTGATTCAAAAAAATACAAACTCTCCTTAAATGATTTTAATTTTATCATTCAGTGCCAATTCCAGAAATAAATAATTGTAAGTTGAAGAACATATTGATACTAGCATGGCAAATTTTTGGAGAAATTATTTTTAATTTAAAATGAAAAAAAGAATTTTAAAAAATTGAAATTAACTTACCTATTTCATTAAATGTTCACTTTACTTAGTTATACTGAATGTAATTACTGATATCCAGCGAAATAAGCACAATCTTAACACAAAATATGGTAACATTACTTGGCCTGAAATTATTCTCACTAATCCTGCAAATATATTTTTATCATCTTATACCAATAGCATAAGATAATTACTCAGATATCTTCACAATGAATGTCTAAGTTTATCATAATATTCTCTGTTCTTATTTGAGTGTGTCACAATTAGGGAATATCAAACAAATGGAAAAAGTGAGACATACAAGGCTCTCATGTAAGTGGTAAATTGAAACACATTTGCATGTTCTCAGTCTACTGTAGGAAGAACAACAAAATACACAAAATATTTCATGTTGAATCAGTCATGAATACATATACCAAATACAGAATTATGTATTTTAAATGACAAATAAATATATATTTCCTATTATTCATAATTATTATTGCTTCACAATATATACTATCTCACAGATGAACTAGGCAAAAATGATGTCAATGAAATACGTAAACTTATAATGACAATTCACTATTTACACTAAAATGAAAAGGATGTGAGATGAGATGAGTTATGAGTGGAAATAAATACAGCCTTGTCTACTAAATACCAATTTTGTAATGTCCACTTGGCACAATTAAGTTCTGACAAGGTGAATTTTAAAGGAATTTAGAACTGTTATTTGCAGGTATGTCGATCAATCTGCGTTTCACAGGTTTTGCACCGAACGTAGCAGCACCAAACAAATTTGCATTGACACCTTTCTTTATGCTTCATAACCTGAAAGGAAAATTAGAATATAATAATGAGTTAAAATATACATTTATAAATGATTAACTTCTCTAAGGGGCCATTCAAAAAATATGTTTGGAAAAATTTTGCTTTTTAAACCATTTTGTAACCACTCATAATACTTACAAACAATACCCCCTCAAGATGAACATTTCAATTGAAACACTCCACTCTTTTGAGTTAAATTAATTGAATTAGACCTACAACTTTATTTACCTACAACTTTATCTACAGTAATTCGTGTATATGTCAACTGGCAACAATACATCAATGTATTCATTATAAGATTGATCAGTTAACAAACATACATAATTCAACATCTATTATACTATAAAATAATAATAATATGTATAGGTTTGTTATATTGCATGATAGTTATATGCACAGCATTTATTATATTGTAAAATCATAATATGTAGAAGGATTATTGTATTGTAAAATCATAAAATATACATTTTGGTCCATAAAACTGTTTTTAGACCTTCTTCAGGACATGAATGTTAATATTGACATGCAGTCAGCTGTTGTACTAATCAAAGTCAAACACACAAGTTATTACTCTCACAAGGTTATTATTCTCAGATTTTGCTACTGACAGCTAGCCTCATTTCATAACAAATTCAATTTTAACATTTATAAACTTCACAAAGTTCCAAAAATTTTTTTTGGTCTGAAAAGTTTATATTTTTATGATTTTACTAAACAATAAATATCGTACATATTATGATTTTATAATATAATAAATTCTGTACACACTACAATCATTCAATACTGTAACCACTAAACATTTTATGATATACGATAAAGGTCTGTTAATTGGTCAACCTTCTAATGTGTGGCTTTATTTCTTGATTTTTATTTCCAACAGTCTGTGTCTGTTTTTTAAAACAAATATATAGAACAAACAATTTATCATTATGCAATGCAAATGTGATAAAACTCAATAATATGTATTTTGAAATATTAATGTACAAATTGATTCCTAAATGTGTAATATGTACAAAATAATGACTGTTAGATAAACTCTTAACACTGAAGTAATTGCATGATGAAAATATGTATGAGCAGTGGTAGGTTAATTTATTACTCTAGACAACCTCTTATATATTTATTTATGTCAACAACAGTTAAAAACTGTGTGTGACGTGCTGGGGGAGTTAATTTGAAGTTATATTTAAGTCCAGAAGCAAAACAAGGGGCCATCTCAGCATTTGCTCGAGGATCAGGGAAACTGGACGAAAGCCTGATTGACCTCTTAAACTGAAATTAGACAAATAATATTATTAAATTATCAAATAGCAATATTATATTGTTTCTGAATTTGCTGATCTGCAAGTTTCAGCATGTTTTGAATACATAAACAAATCATTGACAAAAAGGGCAGTTTTCATATTTTTATTTTCATCATTATTATATACAGAATATCTCAAAATCAATATAACAAACTTTCACGACATGTAGGTTGTCATGTCACGATCAAAGATGATAACTTTTTGCCAATTGACATGTGTTGGCAAATATCTAAATGTGGGCCAGCGTGTACAGCAAAGGTTGCTAAGGTTAGCTGCCTTGCACCTGAAAGGTCACAGGTTCGAATTACATCCGGGGCATGGATGTTTGTGTGTGTCTGAATACTATTACCTTTACTTGTAATGTTACTTACAGTGGCTGCTACATGGCCTTAGAAGATAAACAACCTTAAATAAGTGAAAACAACAACGAACAAAACAAACAAACAAAAAATCAAAAACAAACAAACTAACGAACTAAATGTGGTATTTGCTCCTGATTGGAAAGCAACTCATCATTCATTGGTGTTTAATACATTCATGAAATCCTTTTGAGTGCATCTGAATGTGATGTGACTTACACTCCTGCATGATGAGTAGCGTAAAATCAGAGGAAAATGTAACATGTGTAACTTTGTTATTTGGTATGTCCCATCATATGTTAATTGGCAAAAAGTGATATTTTTTAACTCTGTACATGCTCTAGGAGTTTGTAACATTTATTCTGAGACACCTGCATTCTTCATATTCACATGAAGTTAGAAACTTTTAGTTACAAGAAACAAATTATAATTGAAAATATTAATGCATATAGCCAACTTTCATTAGTTATTAATTTTGAACACTCCATTTTAAGACAAAAACAGTGATATAAAAAAATTTGTGAATATGGAATTTTTTGCAAGACACCTCTCTTCTCCTTGTTTGTTTTGTCACAATTGTGGAAAACCCTTCCCTCCTAAATGCAAATGTATTTTTGAATGGCCTCTAGTATGTTATTAACAATTGTAAAATATAACTAGCAAACTATTTAATTAAATTATTTTTTCAATGCATGAGATTTTGTTCATGAGGCTATTGAATACATTTTTTCAATTAGACAATTAATGAGCTGACAAAATTAAGAAAAATTGTTTATTTTCAATTGGTTCAACTTTAAGTGAACATTTTCACTTGTATTTAAACTTTAGAAATATGTTGAAATAAAAACAAAATATTACACTAAATATTTTGAAAAACACTGGGGAATTTTTATTCATTCCCTCTCTTCTTATCTGAGATCAAGTTAATTTTTATTTTCTTTGTAACAATGTTATATTAAAGGTTTTTCAAACTCATAACAGGTATTATGAAGAAAATAAACACAAAGAGCATTTACACTGTTTGTTTATTACAGCACTTAATGAGTAGTAAGCTTAGTTCACATCATGTTTATTATTACATAATATTGCAGAAAACTGATTTTTCTCTAGATCGTTGAATGCAGGTTATCAAATTTCTTCCACACCCTTCATATTCGTACCAGCTTGTCATAACACTAAATTTATTTTTCAAGTTCTCAAATTTGACCACAACACACACTTTGTTACCAAATTAACTGACTGAAAATTTTATTTAAATCTTTAACTTCACAGTAAAACATTGCATTACCTACTAGTTCTACAGAAACCAAAATTTGGTAAAATCGATATAAAAAATGTAAGGAAATATAGAAGTAAACATGAATTTATTAATTGATAAATGAAAGCACACTGAAGAATTGGCACTTAAAATAATATGTATTTTATAAAAGTGAATGGTCATCTTAAAAAAATACGCCTAATTAACAATATTTCTGTTCCATCTTACTGGAAACATTCAGATTTTGATAAATTCACGAAATAGAAGAAATGTTTGTGGTTGAAATGTAAATGGTTCTGTCTGGGGCCACAAATAACTGCAATATAGATCTAGTAAAACCACAATTTTTACTACATACCACACCATTATTTTTTCATAATTCAAAGATTTCTTTAGTCTTTCAGATAAAATCTAAAACACCATCACACAGATGGATTTTGATTACACTGGTCAACATGATTTTTGTCTCGTGAGCACCAATAGGCAGGGGCAGATCCAGAGACGAATTTGGGGGAGGAAATGTGTGCACACATGCCCAACCACCCACCCATTCACACACACACAAAGATAATATAAACTATAAACAAGGTAAATTATTTATCATAAAATGGTTTTAAGAAAATTAAAATATTACATTATATATTTTATGAATACTTTATGGTTTTAAATTAAAAATAGTAATAATTTGTTATTAAAATAGTTGAATTATGAGCTGCAAAACGACGAAGGATTAATGTATTATATTTTTCATTTTATGATACAATTGTAAACATTTAGAATTTAAATAAAAACGCATGATATCGATTTACAAATTAAACATTCGCTTACATACGAGTACAAACATTACAGTCCAAGACTAAAGAAAGTCGGCAGGATTTCACAAAATATGTCTAAAGCCTCTTCTACTCTTTCTTTTTATTAGATTTCTTTATCTTTTCTTCTTATTCTTTTTAGACATTTTCTTTCTCTTAAGTACTTATTAACCGCGCCGTCTCCAGGCGCATTTCTGCGAAGCGTCTCCATGTCCTATTCTTTCGTTTCGGGGACACTAATCACGCGAAATGTTACAGCGACCCGCGATCAATCGCTTGGCACCTAGTGAGAGACCTCCGTCGACACTGTTTCCGGTTGTGTCGACTCCCAATACGTGGAAGTCGCCGTAGCAGCGCTTGTCATGCATATGGTCAAGCGAAGTAAGAAAGAGTTATGAGCTGTCACATGCCTCTGGAGAACAGATTCACATTCGTAACTCAAAGGCTAAGGAGAGAACGCGCGGTTATTTTTTCGATACATTTAAGACGTTTCTACAATTTTTCTTACGTTTCTCATTTTTATATTTCCTGCATTTTTACCATTTTAATTTTTTCCCTAGGCCTTTGAGGGGCATGCCCCCCTCGATCCATCCACCACTGCGATTACATCAGTAACACATCCAACAGCTTGAGTTAGGTATCTGAATTTGTTGTGATTCAAATTTTTACGTCACTTTTCTTTGCTTTTAGGACATTTTAAAAACATTTTAAGAGAATTTTATTGATAATTTTTGGCGATGTTTTAGGTCTTCGTTATTATATTTCCACCCTAGGGATACTATACGAGTTCGTATAAATGCCCGACTGAGTCGAGTGTGATATGCAGATTAAGATAGATTTTTATCAAAAATGTTTTGGTCGAATGTGTCAGATTTTGTAGAATGACGCAGGCTAAACCCAGCTCATGCTGCGATACAATTTTATTCGTTTTAATGATTATCCGAAAATATTTATGTGTCCGAATAAATTTGTGTGTGTGTGTGTGTGTGTTAGATAGTGTGAAGAACGCTTAAATGAATGGTACAGGTCTCATGTTCGTTTAAAACCCTAATTTTCGAAAATTGCAAAAGTTACAAATTTTTTTTCGGAGTATTTCGAAACTAAAATATTAAAGATAAAGATTTTGAAATAAAGTCATGTACAATTTTTGGAAAATGTGAGTACTTTTCGGGTAATTTTGTGTGAAAATATTCATTCTTTCTTTGAATAATCCAAACAATTTTAGCTACGTATGTGGTTTGTTCCAATGGCGAAACCTTACTCTATTAGTGAAAAAGTGTTATGAACTTTATTTTGAGTGTAAAGTGGGGAACAAAAAAAGGTCCTGCCCCCTTCTCCCTACCCCCACACATCTGTTATTAATTGTTTTTTAGGCTTCTCACTGCATGGAAAAGTGACATGCCATTTGCTATCCCTATTGGTTCAGAGGAACCCAAAGGTAACTCCTTGCTATTTCTGCTTAACAAAGATTATAGGAATTTCGTCAAAATCAAAACATACAGTGGTGTACCTTAACTTCAAATCTGCGATGAGACCAGATCCACACTGCGGAGAATTACCCATACCTCCAGAACATGTGACATTCGATTAAAGAGTTCAGATGTTGATAGAAGTATGGACGAAAAAGGAACAGATTCTTCTGGTGATACATATTTTGAACAAAGCTGTTGAAGCCTCGTTTATTGACTCAGGAAGATCTCAAAGATTTCATTCGAATTTTAGAGAAATTATAAACAGTCTGAAATGCTTGGTTCCCAGCTAAGACTTGAATCTTCCTCAAAAGAATACAAAGATATGTACTTATCGTAATCGTAATTTTGAATTTAAAGGCTATTTTTCTGATGAAAATGGTATAATATTTTGTAATGAGACACTTGGAAATGAACATTCCCAAGAGAATGGCGCTTGTCCATTTATTCCTCTAAAGTTAATTAAAAAGCCGTATTTCTGCATAATAGTAATAAATTCCCGTTAGTACCTGTGGTGCACTCTGCTCGTACAAAAAACATACGAAAACTTAAAATTTATAATGGAAAAGCTTCAATATGCAGTGTATGAATGGAATATTTGTGGTACAGCAACCCCGTTGACAGACGCAGAGCAGGTGTCTGCCGTGTCGCGGCAGCAGGTTCGAATTTCGCGCCCGAAAGTAACTTTTAAACTAAATCAAAGACATCAAAACTTTACCGAAGACAATTTTTTCCCGATAAAAATTGGTGCTGCCATTCTTCATGAACGTCAACACAGAATCTGGGGTATTTTTTAACGGGACCTTCTGGACACGCTGTATAACACAAGCACATTAGTTGATGGAGTTATTCGCAGTATACAGTAACTTGTTGTTTTCTAATAAATATAATCTGCTCTTTTGGTTGTTCTTTTTGGAGTCTAAACTCTTAATTGGCTCAATAAATGGGGCTATCGACAATACCTTTAAGTATTTTGTATAAAAATTTAATATCATTATATTCCCATAATGATTTTAGTGACGGTATTTCGGGCCAGTATGCGTTTAGTTCGCAATTGTATTTAATAAATGGATTTTGGAGTTTCAATCGCGCAGAAACCGTTATATAGTTAAACAAAGAGACTTCCCAGTTAACCCGACTTTCTCCTATACTGTACAGCAGTTTTATTCCGAGTCTTCTTAGGCCTTTATATAAAAATAGTATATCCTCAACAGGGATTAATTTAAAATTCAGAAGCTTGGCTTATGTACAACTGTTTAAATTAGTCTGCAATGACATTGAAATATAATGCCTTCCAAGAGGTCTGAATCTCTCCCTCGAATTAAGACCCTCCAATCTGATAATGCTCAGGATCGTGATACTCATTTTCCTACGACCTTTCCACCATCAGACGATTCCCAGAACTAGACTCGCAAAGTGCCAATAGTTTTTCAGAGAACAAATACTGAGACGAATATCTCTTTAAAAGACACCAAGATCTTTTTAAAAAGTACCAGTAAATATCTCATTCGACCAAAATATTATTAAAAACCCTATTTTACAAAACGGATCAAACAAAAAATATATTAACGTAAAGTTGTAATGTAACGTTTAACTGCAATATGTTTTGAACTTTTTACTTGTTGAATTCCCCGCTGGCAATTCAAAGTGGGATAGGAGTTTTGCTATTTAGTTCAAATACACTTGAGGCCATTTAGTACAAATACCGTAAATACCCCCCGTCTCTAGGGTATTTGTGTATTAAAGTTGAGCTCCGCCATTTGGAGAAGTTAGCCAGTGTTATGAGGAACAAGGAAACGCAAGTGTGGTGGCCTGTATCGGTGTTGCGCTGCACACTTTTTTAAATATGTCAAAAAACAACAATTATGCTCTTATGTGTTATTTATGTTATCGCCGATTATGATCATGCCATACTGCTCGGCGTTTCTGATTACCTGTCATACTGATTCAATGATATCTTTTTCACTGATCAATATATCATAGGTACACACCCGAGAGAAATATTTTTTAATTGATTTTAATGTCTGCAAGACGAGTCTGTAAGTGCCATACCGACTGGATGTCTCGAACGTGAGAAATTAATCTCTAAAGTTGTAAAAGTTTTATAAGTGTGACATATAACAGGTATGTGACGTATAACAGGTATAATGTGACATATAACAGGTACACGTGCCATACTTAGGTTTTTGAGACATGTTTAACGTCTGAAATACGAATATATGTGTGCAATACTAATATCATGTCTCTACGGAGAAGAATAAATCTGTATATTTGTAAAATGTTTTAAAAATTAGGTGAAAATAACTAAGTTGTATTTATGCTGACTTGTATTATGTATTAAATACTTTTACTAATTATATTTAGTTATATTTCGTTAATATAAATTAGATTTATTTATGATATTCAGGTTAAGATCTATGTTATATTGAACTCTAGCGGGTTGACAAATAAACTGGTAGTTTATACAAAGAAAGCTTTTGTTATATCAATATTAAGTTCAAAATACAATATGCGTAATCGTTTTTAAACAACTATTACTCATCATTCAAACCATCATTAACGATGTTGGCTTATTGACGAATTTGTGTTGGCCAGGAAAGTCTCTCTTCAATAAAAGGGCAACGCTCATCAGGGATATAAATCACTTGTAACATTCTGAAAATCTTTCATTTTTTACTTTTTTATGGGTACATTTTCGGGAGGGTATGCCTTAGACTCAAGGAGTACAACAGTGTCCAGATTCCAATACAACTTCAAATTAAGATTTGAAGTTGTAGGTAACTTTACCGCCAATAAAATATGAGGTTTGCAAGTTGGCATATTTCTGAAGATGAAGTGCCTGTGTGTGCTTATTTTGACAGATACCTACTTGTCTTCAACGCTTTCAGGTATTTTCATGAAGTTCTGCGGGCATTCATTTATTGAATTCCAGAAAAGTGTCACACCGAATTGATTTTTCTTGGCTTATTAGCTATTGCTATTATTAGCTTATTGGCTATATAGGAGGTTATGTCTTTTTGGCACTTTTGATAATTGCCTTGTAAGGATAATAAATGCAGCCATGACGCCCGACTTCACGTATCATGGTGCCGAAGGCACGATCACATCACGAGAAACCATGTCCACATGCGAGGGCTGTCCTAACAAACTTCTCTGAACGTATTCATCACACTCAAAAGTGCACAGAATTCTTCATAGCGCGAGCTTTCGGTTTTGCTCCCTGAAGGCATCATTAAATTCACGAGTCTCCTGTATTTCTACAGGAATATGGCGACATTTGGTCCTTTGTTTCCTTCACTCTTACGATACACTTAAAAATAAACATTGTTTTTTAAATAATGTATATATAAAAAACGAGAGACCAGAGATGTCTTAGGGTACAGGGTACATGGTACAGGGAAAAATGGCAAGGGAAAGTTTTGGATGTGGTAAACAACTATTCCCCCAATAACATGCTTGAATTTCGAAAGTTACTTAACCTCCTGCAACATCTTGGTATGCCACTTATGGACAATGAACCTGAACGTTTTGCAGTTATTCTACAAATATGCTCACTAGTGCCACCAGCGCGGCAGCTTCTTTCACTATTGAGAATTTGTGTTGAACAGGGAACATATTCCTCAAATATATTTCTTCTTCGATTCATTCGTTTCTTTCTAGCTCTAGATGGCAGAAACTTTCTTAAGGAATGTGATCCTTTTTCAGCTTAGTGATAAAAACATATAAAGACGTACTCACTTATAAAAAAAAATGGTTCTTTCAGTTCAGTTTACAATTTTTGTGGTATATATAACTTTTTCATCTCATATAACTATCTAAAAGTACTGTATTTTATTTCTTTCAGTAAATTATATTGATGCTAATTTGTCATAAAATGTTGCAAATCATCCATTCATTTCAATTTGTTATTGATGTTAAGATTATACAATTATTTTACAATTTTTCTTTCCTTATTTTCCTATTTATGATGTTACGAGTATTTAAAAAAGTGGTTTTTCAGTACGCTGGCCCTTTAATGACGTCTTATCAATATGGCATTGCATCTATTTATCGAAATGCATCACGAGGGGTCCTAAAATGTTCCGCCATACTTGTACCAATGATACATACGTACATGGATTGGTGACAAATTGGACATCTTTGAACTCGTATGGTGGCTACTTACAGGCACCGCAACGATACGACGTGGTCATAATCGGTCATGAAAAATAATTTTCTGCCATTACTAAAAAAATAGCTTTGAGCTCTTAATAAAGAGGATATTAAAAAAAGGACACTTTGAATTCAATTTTTACACAATTGTTTTCTCCAATACTGCTTTCCAACAATTTTCTTTAATTGTTTTCCTCGAAGAGAATATTAGACGCTTAAACAAATTGACAAAAAGTCTCATTTTCCTCAAACTTCGGTATTTTCAAAAACGGCCAAAAATTGACCGAATACAAAAAAATGATTCGAACTTTTTTGAAAAAAAAATTATCTTTGAATAAAGTCATGTATAATATTTTGAAAAAAAGCCATAGTTTTCGCTTAATTTTTCTTTAAATAAAGGTAGTTTAAATTTTTCTCAAAAAGTGCTCCTTCCTTAAATTGTTTCCTCGGTGCTAACCAAGGTCACTCAAACACTGGCACTGATCACATTTTCGGCGAACTCCGTATTTTAAAAAAAATGCAAACAAAAAATGAACATTGGGAAACAACAAAATTGATGATAAAGGTGTTTGTGAATGGTTTGTGAATGGTTGTGAGTGGTGGTTCAAGTGAATGGTGGGCTAACACTGGGAACTTGAAATCAAATATCAGCGCAGAAACAATTGCTGGCTAGAACACAATAGGAATTTTTAAAACAAAAAACCCACTTAAATTTAGTATCGAAGAAATTAAATTGTGTTCTCCTATTCATCATAATGAATAATTAATACGGTAGTGTCATTTGTCTCGTCATTTTTTTGTGTCATCCCTAGTATCTTCATAATTTGTTAGTTGAATTCACGTTGAGATGTTACTCTGTAAACATCATTTGTCTGAATATCAAGACCGGGATGAAAAATCTTCGATTTTATCAAAGTTCTATTACGGGGATTCCCAACCCTTGTTTTGGATTAATTCCATTTAAAAGATTGTTGGTTTGTTTCATGTACCCCTTCATTTTTTCTATAGTATTGTCATTCGTTTCGAAATTATTTAATGAAAACAGAAAATTTGTTTTGAACCGTTTCACAATCGAATCCGAAACCCGAACCAAAACGTTTTGTTATAAAAAACTAAAACGGAAAATTTTATTTACAGAAACCGGATTTTATTTATGAATCGCCTTGATTGTCACCTATATTTTTGTATCACACTTACTTCACGATCAGTCGATTTCCTCTCCTAGCAGTAACACCTACGCCAGAAGTAAAAGAAAATTTAGAGTCAACTGTCCAAATTTTTTGTTTTAAAAATTGCTGTATCTGTAAGAATCTGTAATAAATCTATCCTTGACGAAATAGAGAAAAAACAAATCGTCTGGTACGGTCATGTTGTGCGAATGACACATGAACGATGGCCAAAACGAGCCCTGCAATGGGTGCCAACAGAAAGACAGAAGAGAAAAAGACCAAGACTTGCATGGCAGCAGGGAATGCAAGAGGCTATGACGGCAAAAGAAATGCAAGATGATCTATGGTCAAATAGAGAGGCATGAGGCATGGAGACTGAGAGCGGAGAAACGGCGACAGCTGTAGAGCACTCCCGTACTAACATATATATATATATATATATATATATATATATATATATATATATATATATATATATATATATATTGAAACAAATAATATGTTTCATTACACTAATTAAACATTAGTGTAAGAAATCAATAGATACTTTGGACTGCGCGGTACGTGCGCCGGGCGCTGCGAGCAGCAAGGGGAGCTAGCGACGGTTGATACCGCCACCAGTGCCACCGCCGGGAGGCCAGCGTGAGAACGTCGGTTGCAACGGGGTAGCGAGCACGTGCGGGGAGTCGTTAGGAAAGTTGCGAAGAGGACAGACGTTAGCGGAGCGGCGAAGAGTTCGGACGTGTGGCGAAAATCCCGCCGGTAGTGCATGGACAAAGACAACATGCGGTATAGTTAATGAACTACTAGCGACTGGAATATAGTAGACACGTGAATGAGCTATTTAAAGTATCAGTAGAATAAAAGATTCGCGTCGATAGAACATTCGATCGCGTTCGTGTTAGTTAGCGTAGTGGAAGCCTTACCGAAACAGTGTGGTACGGAACTAGAACCAGCACGCATTATAGATGCAGGTTGAGTAATTAAATTCATCGACGGAAGGTGGTTCGAGAGAAGTGCAACGCCGCGGTATCAAGATCCGAGTCGGGGAGGAGCCGCAAGGTCACCAGCCCAGGACGACCGCTACGCCATCAGCCGCCGACGGCCCGCAGCTGCTGTAGAGGTCGGCAATCCTGTCGATGCGAGCTGTTCTACGAGCATCAAAGGTATTTGGTCGGGGCCCCGCAAGTATAATAAATGTCTGTTATAATAACTCTTGGTACCAAGGCAGAGTATATAAAGATTGTCAGATCATGTAATTAACAAATTTGATTTGCAAATAAATCTTGTTCATGATTGTATTTCCATTTTTGATTAGCTTCCCCAATATTATACCAACTTATCCAGGGACCCATTCACGGAAAAGATACCCTCCTTTAGTGTTATATATTGCAGTGAAATACCCGGCATCACCAGGTATGTCACAGCTGGCGCCCGAACAGATGGAAAACGTGTAGTTAAGAAATGTGGCCTTAGGAAAGTTGGTAAAATATTGGAAGGTACTGGGCATGTATTTGATGTATAGTAATGCAGATTAAAGATAATAGGCAGGCAATGTACAGGTTATTATTATAGGGAACAAAAAGTAACGGTACATGTATTAGCAAAGCATGCATAAGTCATGTAAGCATAAGGTATATTTGATAATTACAGAAATTTTGTTGTGTAATTAATTGTGGGCAGATATAGGAAATTATTCGAGAGCAACCAGTATAAAATTAAT
Organism: Gryllus longicercus; assembly: GCA_038098605.1. NCBI lineage: Eukaryota > Metazoa > Arthropoda > Insecta > Orthoptera > Gryllidae > Gryllus > Gryllus longicercus. The sequence goes on from JAZDUA010000602.1 coordinate 346,779, forward strand.
ACAACAGTTACTGGGTTTATGAAAGTTACTCATGCACATATTGCAAATGATATAATGTAATATAATTTCAAATTTTGTAAGACATGTTAATAATATTTGAATTGCTTGGTAGTTTTTAATAACATGGAAATTAAAGAATTTGGAAGTAGTAACAATTCTTGTGGAAATATCAGGGTATTTAATATTGTACAAATTGTGCACATTACTTGCTGGGAATGTTCATGCAGCAGTGCATTATCCATTGGTGATGGTAAAATGTGTGGAATCTAATGGAAAGGATACTAGGTTGGGGAATGTATAGCAGCATTGTGAATGTATATTTTTAATATTCATACAGTACTATTGAGGGAAATTTATGGAGAAGATATGACATGTAATTGTGAGTGATTATTGTGTACATAATATAGCAATAATTGTATTGAGAAGTAATTCCAAATTAATAGTGGATTTATTAAAATTTGAGAGTATTGTTGTAACAATGTTAATAAGTTTGTCAGCGGCATATACGTAGTCAAACGGTAATAATATTACTGATTGCAGAGAATATGTTTATTGTGTTTTGTGGTGAGTGAGGGTGTGTTCGTCATCATTCAGTATTTGAAACATTAGTGCATTATAACAGTGATAAAGAGTATACAGTGCTGTGGCGGGTAGTGTAAATTCATAGGAGAACTGTTGTACCGTCGTTAGGTGAGGCAAAAGGAAAATTTGTGCGAGTATTTTAGTGAAGTGAGGATCGAACGGATAGCTAAAAGCAACAGAATGGAGGCGCAAAATGTAGTGCTGGACCGGGAGGAGAAGGCGGATGAAGTAAGGGAGATAGATGTAGGAATCGATAATAGCATGTCATCGGAAAGTAGGGATAGTGGAATTGGGAGCCGGTTGGACGATACGTCAGGGGATAATTTTAATAAAGAAGTAGAAGTGACATCAACACCGATGATCCAGGCAACAAGGAATCCAAATCTGGGGGGTGGGGAAAATACCCATACAGACTTCATGCAGATGATGACGATGATGTGGGAACAGAATAGGAAGATATTGGAAGGACAGAATGAACAGAAAGTATTCATAGAGGAGCTGAACAGGAAGTCGGCGGAGGAGCAGAAAATATTCACAGTAGAGCAGAACAGGAAGTTGGCTGAAGAACTGAATAGGAAAGTAGAAGATCAGAAGAAGTTGGCCGAAGAACAGAATAGGAAGATATTGGAAGAATTGAATGGAAAATTTGAAGAACATAGTAGGAAATTAGACGAACAAAAATTATTCACAGAGGAACAGATTAGGAAGCTGGCAGAAGAACAGAACAGGAAATTAGATGCAATAGGGGGGCGAATAGGACGCGCTGAAGAACAAATTGAGTTAACGAAGAATGAGATGACCAAAATCGCGGAGCGGGTGGAAAGTCATGAGCAATGGACTGCCGAAGAATTAGGGAAACAGAAGAAGGAGTTAGAATATCAAGTAATTAGTATGGGGGGAGAATTAGAGAATAAATTGTACCAGCAATTAGATGCTAAAACCGCCAAGCAGGACGAGAAAATTGAAAGGATGCAGTTGGTGGTCAAGGAAGAAATGCAGGAGAATAAGCGGGAATGCGAAGAGAAGGTTGTGTCACTACGAACAGAGATCGAACAAATAAAAGAATGCAAGGCATCCCCAATTGCAGCAAGCGGGACGGTACCATTCACCCCTCCAAGATCACTAAAATTTTCAGGAGACGGCAAAGAAAATCCGTGCATATTCATGAGGGCGGCAGAACGACATTTAGCTGTCATCAATACCTCGGAAAGGTGTAAGATACAATTGTTATATTTAATGCTGGAAGGGAACGCAAGGACATGGGCCGATACATTTGATGAGTTTCCCGAATCAGTAAAGGTGTTTAAAGATCGGTTCTTTGAGCGGTACTGGAATGAGGAGATCCAAATTAATTTTAAAATCAGCTTGATGAATAATCACTACAACCAGTCAATGGGAAGCTTGCGGGAATACGCAACAAGGCGTATCATGGAATACAAAACGTTATCCCCACCGATGAGCGATCAAGAAATTATATGTGTACTAACGAGACAATTCCCAGTTACGGTGCAGAATCTATTACGTAGTGTGCAGCACACTAACTTGGAGAGATTTCAGAATGTGTTAGGAGGGTACGACCTAACTTTTGCAGGCGCACCAAAAAATAGGAATGAGGGGAACATTAATATGATAAGAACAGAACGGAATCAGGGGCAAGGGAGTGACAGGAGCACTAATTACCAGGGAAATCAACGCGGAAGAGGGGGTGATGGATGGAGATCAGAGCCGAGGAACCAGAGACCGGCTTGGAGCGGACCCAACCCAAACCGCACGGAGTCAAGAGGCGGGGGCGGAAGCGTATCTGACCAACCAGCACAGCCTAGCACAAGTAGAGAACAAGAGCACTATTTAAACCAATAAAGTCCGTGGTGAAAGGTGGCCCCATTACGGACGCGGAAATTGTGAAAGTTAACGTGGTCTCCATAAATACTATACAGCCAGTAACCCACGATGCCCAACCGTGGCAGAGAAGTAAGAGCTCGGCGATCAGAATCAGGAAATGTCCCACGATTACGATGGAATGTGAGGGAGTAGTTAAAGAAGCATTAGTAGATACAGGGTGCACGACTACAGTAGTGTCGGAGGAAATGTACGAGGAGTTAAAAGCAAAAGGAAAAGAAATAATGTGTTTGCCTATGAATAGGGCATATGTGATTGGAGCTACTCAGAAGAAGTCAAGCCCCATCACAAAACAAATAATGTTTCGAGCCAGGATTGGCGACCAAGTATACGAGATAGTGGCCCTGGTAGTCAAAAAGTTATTACACCCGATAATCATAGGGACGGATTTTCTGGTCGATCACAGAGCAATTATTGATCTAGAACGGCAAGTGGTGGAGTTGGGGAGCCAGGCGATAGGATTCGATTTGGGGATAGACGAAGGATACGAAGCATGCACGGGCGCAGTGGCCGAAGAATCACTAGAAGAACAGCTGAGGCAGCAGACGGAGAAGATAGAGATATTAAATACGCGTCACAAGGAGCAACTGTTGCAGCTGTTGATGGAAAATAAAGAAGTATTCCAGAAGAATCGCGCCCCAATAAAGGGATTCACATTTCGAATCCAACTTACAGATACAACACCATTTCGACAGCGTAACTATCCGATACCAGCAGCGCTGAAGCAAGATGTTTCTGAATTATTACAATCAATGATAAATGATGGAATCATAAGAAAGGCACAGACATCCTACACTAACCCCATCGTGATCGTCAAAAAGAAAGATGGAGGAATACGATTATGCCTAGACGCACGAAGACTAAATGCAGTAACACAACCATACAGGGATGCTCCGTTATCGGTGGAAGAAGCATTGCAGAGGTTTGGAGGGAACATCATTTTCTCTAGTACTGATTTTAGTAAAGCTTATTGGCAAATGCAAGTGGCGGAAGAGGACCAGCAGTATACAGGATTCGCATTTGAGGGAATATGTTATGTGTTTTGTAGAGTGCCATTCGGGTTACGCAATAGCGGTGCTGCGTTGATTCAATGCGTGGACAAGATTTTGCAAGGAAAGCTGCAGAACAGGGTTACAACATATGTGGATGACATAGTATTACAAGCCAGATCAATAGAACAGCATTTTGAAGACCTACGAGAATTATTTCACATATTAAAGGAAAATAATTTAGTATTGAATGTGAAGAAATCAACTTGGTTCACTAAGAAAATAGAATTTTTGGGCTACGTAATAACCACAGAAGGAATCAGCATGAAGCCGGAAACCATCGAGGAAATCAAGAAAATACCACCACCGAAAACAGTTAAACAGGTACGCAGATTCATCGGCACCTGTAATTACTACGCCAGATTTTGCCCGCGATTCGCAGAAGCAATGCATCCATTCTACCAACTAACAAAAAAGGACCGAAAATGGAAGTGGGATGAAAAATATCAAGAAGCATTCGAGAAAGTAAAGGACATGTTTTATAACAGTTGCTTCATTGCACATCCGGACTTTTCAAAAAAGTGCGTGGTACAGACAGACAGCAGTGATTTCGGTATGGGAGCAATGCTATACCAGGTAATCGACGAACAGGAGAAAATAGTGGCAATAGCTAGCAGAACTTTGAAAGGACCCGAACTCCGATTTTCGGCCACAGAAAAGGAGGCGAACGCCATCATATGGGCAGTAGCAAAATTTATACCCTACCTAAAAGGAAGACATTTTACAATAAGAACTGATCACCAAGCTCTAACATTTTTAAGCAGATGTCATTTGCAGAACGACAGACTGCATCGATGGGTATTAGCATTACAGGAGTTTTCCTTTGATATAGAACATTGTCGCGGGACTCAAAATTATCTATCAGACCTTTTAAGTAGACACGAACCAGGCAGGGACGGTAAATACGCCAACGCCAGGGAATTCCACGTAATGGCGATTGATCTAGGAATCTCGAGATCACCGGTATTCGACTGGAATGATCTAGTCAAGCTACAGGGAAGTGACGACGAGATTTGCAAAATTAAAAGATTCAAGCAAGGACAGATGGCGGAAGAAGAGGCGGAATTCGCAATGTTACAGCAGAAGGAGGACAGGTGGAAAGTGGTACAGGAAGCAGTACTAATTAAAACCAAAGATAACCCGGAAATATGGAGAATTTGGATACCTCAGGATTGCACTAAGGAATTAATCAGATTTGCACACACATCATTGGCACACTTTGGTGCGGAAAAAATCCATCAAATACTACAGTCCCTGTGTTATTGGAAAGGAATGCGGAAACAAATCCGAAAGGTGATAAACTCATGTATGACATGTTTGAAGGCAAAACATCCGAATCGGAAATATGACGGCCCGATGCAGAACATAATACCAACAGAGAAAAACGATTTGGCTGCACTGGACGTGTACGGACCACTGCCTCGTACAGACCACGGTAATAAATACATATTCGTAATCCTGGATGTATTTTCAAAGTTTGTCCAAGTGTACCCAATCAATAAGGTAAATTCAAGGAACTGCTTAAAACTAGTGGAGAGGTTTATTCAAGTCGCCGGATCATATAAAAGGATATTATCCGACCATGGAACGATGTTCACGAGTGAAAGGTGGGAAGAAGGAATACGCAGAATGGGGGCAATTCCCATCCACTCGACGGTACGTCATCCTCAATCTAATCCGTCCGAACGGATAATGAGAGAGCTATCAAGGTTATTCAGAACTTACTGCAAGAATGACCATACAGCATGGAACAAATTAATTCCGGACATTAACCGCTAGCTGAACCACATCCCCCACGATAGCACAGGAATCTCCCCGTGGGAAGCACATTTTCAAAACAAACCGCCCCACATCTTATACGCGTTGGAGAGACCCGAGATATCGCAGGAACCAGCTAAAACATCAGAACAGATATACCAAGCATTAGTGAAGTCAGGGAAGGAAAGGAAATCGAAAGTAAAGAAGAAGAGTTACAAGTTCAGTGAAGGGCAACTAGTGTTACTACGAGTTCCCAAGGTATCAAACCCAAATTTGAAGCTGTATGCAAAATTTTTCCCATTATATGAGGGACCACATGTGATAGAGAAAATTACGGATAAAAATGTGGCTAAGTTAATAAATGACAAACAAGAAGTGGTCGGACACTACAATTTCCATAACCTAAGACCCTGTCCCATAGGTATGGAAAATAGTGAAGTGTAAATAAGTGTAATCTTAGTGTTAATCTAAACAATCAAGTGTTAATTCGATTTTAGGGTATAAGTGTATATAGGATTCTTGTAATATACAACATAGTGCAACCATCGGCAGAGACGATGATACTAAAGTGAATTTTTCCGGAGGCGGGAAAAATCCAAAAAAGAAAAGGGGGGGGGTGATGAAACAAATAATATGTTTCATTACACTAATTAAACACTAGTGTAAGAAATCAATAGATACTTTGGACTGCGCGGTACGTGCGCCGGGCGCTGCGAGCAGCAAGGGGAGCTAGCGACGGTTGATACCGCCACCAGTGCCACCGCCGGGAGGCCAGCGTGAGAACGTCGGTTGCAACGGGGTAGCGAGCACGTGCGGGGAGTCGTTAGGAAAGTTGCGAAGAGGACAGACGTTAGCGGAGCGGCGAAGAGTTCGGACGTGTGGCGAAAATCCCGCCGGTAGTGCATGGACAAAGACAACATGCGGTATAGTTAATGAACTACTAGCGACTGGAATATAGTAGACACGTGAATGAGCTATTTAAAGTATCAGTAGAATAAAAGATTCGCGTCGATAGAACATTCGATCGCGTTCGTGTTAGTTAGCGTAGTGGAAGCCTTACCGAAACAGTGTGGTACGGAACTAGAACCAGCACGCATTATAGATGCAGGTTGAGTAATTAAATTCATCGACGGAAGGTGGTTCGAGAGAAGTGCAACGCCGCGGTATCAAGATCCGAGTCGGGGAGGAGCCGCAAGGTCACCAGCCCAGGACGACCGCTACGCCATCAGCCGCCGACGGCCCGCAGCTGCTGTAGAGGTCGGCAATCCTGTCGATGCGAGCTGTTCTACGAGCATCAAAGGTATTTGGTCGGGGCCCCGCAAGTATAATAAATGTCTGTTATAATAACTCTTGGTACCAAGGCAGAGTATATAAAGATTGTCAGATCATGTAATTAACAAATTTGATTTGCAAATAAATCTTGTTCATGATTGTATTTCCATTTTTGATTAGCTTCCCCAATATTATACCAACTTATCCAGGGACCCATTCACGGAAAAGATACCCTCCTTTAGTGTTATATATTGCAGTGAAATACCCGGCATCACCAGGTATGTCACAATATATATATATATATATATATATATATATATATATATATATATATATATATATATATATTGAAACGCGGAGCGTTTCTATATGCAAATAGAAACATTGAGCACAATAATAACTACAGCTCATTTTGAACTGCGCGGCATAAGCGGCAGGAGTGACGACCGGCGATGGGAGGGGGTCCGCCGCCGCCGCCGCCGCGAGCACATCGTGGGAACGAGAATTTGGCCGTTACGTGCCGAGCGGCAGGAGAGTTGCGAGGAGTTCACCGTTGACGGCGGACGGAGTAAAACGTTGCCAGTGACGAAGGAAATTAATCAGTGCGAGATTTATGGAAATGCCGATTGGCAGTCGGGAAATTGGAAGGTGGGAGAGGTTGGTACGTAGAGAACTGTAGATCGCGCATGTGCCATCAGACACTGTGGAAATAACACTAAAACTGTGCGTAGTGAAATCGATGCCGGCGCGAGTAGTGACCACGTGCTCCGCGGTTACATGAGGGAAGTGAACAGTAAATAGAGGGAAAGTGCAGCGACATAATTCGAGCACATCGCGGGAACGAGATGGACATTGCCGAGAGACTGTGAATACATAAGTGGGACTGCACGTCCAAACATCCAGGGCTGAAGCCGAGGAGTCCGCGTTGCCGCCGGCCTGAGGCGAATCTACACCATCCACCGCCGGACACGCCGGGCTGCCGTGGAGGTCACCGGCCGCTGCCGCCGTTGGCGATAATCCAGAACAAAAGCGGTATTTATCGGGGCCCCAGGTATGAGGAAATCATATGATAAACCGAATCTTGGTACCAAGACGGAAAGCATTAATGTATTCGATCGTGTATACAACATATTGGTTTATAAATAAATTGTATTTGTGTTTGTTCAAACTCATTATTTTAATTTACCAATGCTATATCGATTCCTTCAAGGGACCCATTCACGAGCAAGACACCCGTCCTTTATAATTTATTTGCAGTGGAAAGTACCGACAATCAGGTACGTCATAATATATATATATATATATATATATATATATATATATATATATATATATATATATATATATATATATATATATATATATATATATATATAATTGCTGTGAGCAGAAAAATCAATGGACAAGAACTAAGCAAAGACTGAAGCGCACTCGTAAGAAATAAGGAACTCGTGGTTCATTATTTATCATCATTCGTGCAGTTAAATGCTGCTTTACTCATAAGTCACGTTAATTACTTACGTTTTGAGCGATTAAAAAGTAAAAATAAAATAAAAAGTGGCGTAACACTCCGTGGACTGTGTTTTTAGGAAGAAAAGGATGATACCTGAGTGTTGTAGCCTCTTCCGCAGCAGAGAAGGTCGCAACTATCTGGACCTTGCGATGTTTTGTTGCAAACTCGTCCAGACGTTCCAGGGATGCCTTTCTGCAAATCTGGTACGCAGTAATTTGGTGATCTGTGGATGTGCACTAGATCGCCCTTGTCGACCTTCAGTCTTTTCCCTTTGCTTTTGCGACGAAGACGTTTCGGTGTTTTTATGGGTACCTGTTGATGAGAGTGGAAAATAACAAGAAAGGAAAGGTGGTTAATACAACACTGATTGGTGGTTTAATACGAGTATTCACAGTAAAAGGGATACATAATTCTGCTTGAAAATAGATAAGGGTAGCATTTAATTGGAAGATGAATTAGTCAACTGTCACTTATTTTGTATTAGGTGAAACTATATTACACACATTTCGTTTAGAAATCGAAAGAAGCTGTCTCAAATACAAATAAAAGAAATGTGCTGATAACCATTATTTTTTTTTATCATGGAACTCAAACGGTGTATGAATAAGGAGAAAGAGGAGGGTATATATTTCCGTTAATTAAACAACGATTCTCTCTTCAAATCTAAGAACCATGACAACCCACGCGTTTAAAAGAATGCGCGGAGATTTTGCTCACTAAATGTGCTTACTTATTACTTAGATATAGCCCCTTGTTCTTATGTATATTTTATAACGTGGATGTAATTCCGGTTGGTTCTTGAATTTTATTTCTACTATACAAACATTGATATATTCGTCTATTAATTAGGAACACACTTGCTAAGTACAATCTAAAGCAAATATAATGTGAGCATTCTGAACGGTCTAGGAACCTCCGGTGCGATGTTTGAATATTTAAAGTTTCTGTGACCGAGAGAGTCAACATTAAACGACAAAGATCCCTTACAGGCATATGTGGAGGAGAGATAAAGACAGTAAACGACCAAGTAGAGCCCTCTGTCTCCCAATCGAAAAATATAATAAGAATAATTTAAAAAATATAAAATATTACGTAGCATCCAACTCATACTTCATTGGGGCCATGAAAGTAAGGACTGAGAATATCCCAATGAAATGAAAGATCAATTTCTACATAAGTTTCCTAAACAATTATGTTCATAGCTGCGAAAAAACATATGAATAAAAGTTTAGCTATAATTTTGAAAAAATTGAAAATTGGAAATAGACTTAAAAGAAAAGTAGTCAGGTAAACGGCGAAAGGGAAAACAACTAATATGGTGAATGACAGCAACTTAAAACACTGATGAAAGTGAAGAAATTAGTCATTTTGGGGAGTTGGAATTTGCGATCAATTCATGAGAAATTTGTTGAGCACAAAAGAGACTCGTAAAGAGTTTCCTCGAGCCTCATGAAATTCGATCTACAGTCATTATCCTCGTTCTCACTTTTATAATTCATTGGGTCATTCGCCCCTGGATTGTGCGACTAAACTTAGCAGCTGAATATAGATCTTGAGTGAGAGTTTTTATCTATCAGAACAAGAACAAGAAAGAGTATAAGAACAGGAAAATGTTGATAGGAAGAGAAGTGACGAAAACTTTTTTTAATAGGTGCCAAAGACAATTTATCATTCTAAAACAAACAAAAAAAACATGCTACTAAAAATGGAAAATATGTACAAAATCACATTCACCTGCCTCATTTAGAAACAATCAATTTTTGAAATAAATCATAGAAGGGATAATGACAGGGCTGAAAGCTGGTGTTCAAAAATATTCACGCAGATTACATTGAGAGTCAGGTTGCGAGACCTGCGAGGAGTGATAGAATACTGGAAGGTTTGGTAGCAGCTACACGTTAGAACCTGCTTGTAATATATTGGAAATAATTAATGTACATTACGTAAGTATTACAACTAATTCGTAAATGGGTATGATCAACGAATTCATTGAATATCGCGAGCGTATTTCTTTCAATAGGTAATGAGAATGCAATGAAAACATGGAAATAATTTTAATTACAAGAGTTGCTTTAATTGGATAAACCTAAATAGGATCTCTCAACGTTTGTTATAAGGTAATTAATTACAGAGATAGCTTGTACCTGAACAGCTTGATGATATTTTTGTTTCAGCATGTCTCCGATCTCGTTGAATGATGGCATTGTCCTCCAACATGTTTTCAGTTCACAGGAGCCGGAGATTCCATGGCATCGACACTGATTGCGCATTAACTTGTCAACAACCTACAAAAGAGTAAATTAACTGTACAGAGCGGAACAAAATGAAACAGGGAAGAGCAAAATTAGAGGATGTCTATATCACAACAGAAATATATGTAAATTAATTAAATTTGATTTTCGATAAAGAACAGTGAAATCTGTAAGTGATGTATAGGGGAGAAGAATACTCTGCGCATGTTTTCTTGAGATCGGGAGTCTGTTTCCCACCCTTTCACTATACGCTGTCGAACGAGGAATAAAATTACTAACAAAGCGAGGTTAGCAACATTTGAAAACTAAACGTTTTCGCTCCCGAGTTATAGAAAACTTATTTGCATCAGTAAACGAACTTACAGATTTAATATTTAGTATTGCGAAGAAAATAGCAACTCATACCCTCGGCTCTACTTCTACTACAACTAAGAAAGGGAGGGATCAACAAAATTCACGCACAGCGAATTTTAATTTGTAACCACATTGATATGTATGCCATCTTGTTAGACCATCGATGCATTTTAATATCTGGTAACGTAAAGCAGTAATTACAATTACATACACAGTGTCATTTTACGTTCGAAAAAACCGTGCTGTACGAATACGTTGATCTCTATAAAAATTAGACAACTTATACACAACCTGTCTTAAACAATAATGTTTACTGAATAAAAGCTTGAATGTTAAAACCTCACATAAGTTTTTTGTAGGAATTAAAAAGATATTAGTCTTAAACTTCCACAAAATATTTATATATCCATTTTACATTAGTATACACAGTTGGGTTGATCTGAATAACTGGAAAATGTATTTTTTTTGTATTGAAAGTGATAACGTAAATTAATCAATGTACTGTACTAAAATCTGAGGAATGTTCTGTCGGAAATTTACTGTTTGACGAGAGTTTCAACTTCTCTTTCGTTTCTAGTAACCTTACCCAACGCTTCCATGCAAATGGAAAGTGTTGATTGTGTCGATATCTGAAAGGAATTTTTTCAGTACTGAAGGTCATTGATTATTGTTACTATTATTCAAACACGCAACACTCCCGACGTCATACAGTCGGATTTTTATGAGATTTTACCAGAAGATACTGCCTTAGACACTGGCTGAGTGTGATACGTTTGACCTTCGTGACCTGGGTTGTCCCTTCTCCTCGGCAGAAACAAACGCTAGTGGCATCCACAGCCGGATTGTGCCCGCTCAATGGCAGATGGTGCAAATTGAACTGTATGTATTTTCGGTTATGCACTATCTAGTGTAAAGTCTCATAAAAGCCAAGTGTCCAAGTTCGTGAGTGTTGCATGTGAGAAATAAAATTGTTAGACATCGGGATAATGTACAATAATAATGCATTATGCAACTAGTTTATACTCTATACTGCATAAGTACGAATTTTGAAAACGAACGGCATTACGAGTGAGTTTTTAAATTTGTACGAATGCAATAAAACATTTTAAGCGAGTTTCATTCGTTATATTTTGCATAAAACATTATAAATTTTAAGAGAATCAAATTTAATTTTTGGAAACATCTTTATTTGGATGTCACTGGTATGTGACCTCTGTGCGAAAACATGCTGTTAGGTTTACCGCCACCCTCCCCCGATTTGCTCGCTGCGATTCGGTAGACTGTGTGGTTTACTGCCACCTGTGCACGATTCGCTCGATGCGATTGGATAAATTTGGTGATGACGTAATTGCCTGTGCCATAAACGGCAAATTATAACCAGTGTCATAATATGCCATTTTATGAACAATTTCTTCCAACGGAAAAGGCCGTTTATAATGCTGATATACAAAAAAGCTTTTTCTTCTTTACTTAAAGAAATTACTATTAAAATCAATAAATGTTATTTTACTTACAGTATTTGTTTGTACTGAAATACTGTATTTGTTTGTACTGTTTAGTAGAAATTAAACAATTCGATTATTTCATTGCAATGTTGAACGAAATCATACTAAAATATAGCATCTATTTATGGATCGATGCATGGTGTACTTCTGGGGTTTAATACGAACTGTAAGAGGAGTAGTTTGTTAATAGTATATTATGCCATTAGATTATAATGTTGTTTTTTTGCACGAATAGTATACCGAAATAATAACATATCCTTTTTTATACGAAAGAGTAGCCGCATGAACGACGAAGGAGTGAATACGCTATTTTTTGTATAACATCATTATAAATTATTTCAAGGGTAAAATGGTTACTGAACCTGGAAGTAGAATGGTAAGTTATGTACATAATGTAGGCCAAGGTCGACTGTAATAGAGGTGGCCGTGATTGGATACGGTGTTTATTATTTGTTGTGAAATGGATTTACCAGAGGCAATAATTAATGAAGTTGCTAAAGCAGAATTGTCAATAATCCCTAGAAAATCAGCTGAAAATTATGAAAAAGAATATGATAAATTTGTAACTTGGAAGCAAGAGAAAAATGCGAAAGGCGTTCAACTAGTGTCGCAAAACAATACATTGAGGAGTCAGTAGCAAATAAGATTAGAATCGCCAGGACAATTGTATTTGGGTGTGACACCGAACGCAGACGAACCTTCAAAACCTCACACTTCAAATGAAACAGTTTCTGGTAGTTCTAAATTTTCGTTTACGAAGGTTTTGACTGCACATTTCTTTTTCAATATTAATAAGCGTTTTTTGAGTAATGATTAGTTAAATTTATGTGTCGGAGTGTTTCTTTTGTCGATTCGTAATTATTGTTTTCTGTGTTACGAGTAAATAAAAACCCCGTACTCCCGGCAATTGTTTAATGACGTATGTTATTTTATTGAGTTAGTTTCTTAATCCCGCAATTTCTGTACTATTTTCGATTCCATAAGATATTGGGTATAATGGTGGTATACAAAAAATAACATTTTGATTTAATAATTTTTCTAGAAACATGTTTCGTACCTCCACTTGGAATATCGATAATGTTGATCAACGATTACAATGCAATGTGAAAATTATTTTAACGCATTTTTTTCAACGAGATTAATGTAACAACTCTGATTTTACGAATGTGAAACGCTCGGTAACCTTCCTCACTTAGCATTGCACCTCGGATTTGAAGACAAATGCCTATTTAGTTCCTTTAGGAGATTGAGGAAAACGACGATTCGAAAATGTTTACGAATCAGAAAAAATAGATCTGAAAGCACGTAATTGTGCCTAAAATGTCCTAAAGGGGCGGTTGATACCTATTTTAATTTATTTGCCTAAAACAAATAATTTTGAAGAATTATCATATTTTAATTCTACATTAAAAAATGTTATACCGCATCGCAGTTACTTTCCTGAAACAAAAGTATTCCCTGATCGAATACGCAACCTACTCGCACCGAAATCTGCCGCAACACACCGAACGTAAAGAGCGCTTCTAGGGAATATAAAGAGGACGTTTCACTCTCGTCTCCGATTAGTACGCACTTATTGGGCAATTGCACCCATTCCCGGAGCATCTGCGCTGTTGACAGGTTGAGAATGAAGTATTGTTTTTTTTTTTTTTTTATTTTTTTTTTATTTTTAATTTCCACAGACCAGCATTACTGCTTTACAGGGATTGATTATATCTAATAACAACTTAAAATACAATTATACAAATAAACAGTAGAATACTTTTCAAACTACATTTAAACGGATTACATTCAGACAAGGAGAGAGAAAAAGAAAGAAGAAAAAAAAAATAATACAGTCAATCATTAAATATAAGAAGAAATAAGGGAAGCCCAACAGGTTCCTCATTATTGTATGATGTTTGATAAGTGCATAGTTGGTTGTTGATTGCAATCTTTATTTTACTTTTGTCAAGTTTAAGGAGGGTCAGCAAATTGAATTAGGTACTTGTCGTATGGAAATCTGTTTTTGATTCTGGTTGTTGTTGCTGATGAACCAAGGTTGTATTGTTCAGTTGATGGGAAGTTATATAAAGATGTGAAAAAGGAATGTGCGCGTTTGAGCATTATATGATGTATAGTTTCTGTTTTTAATTCTGAGTGTAATTGATTGTTCCTGATAAACCAGGGTGCGTTTACAGCTATGCGTAGGATCTTATTTTGGAATGTTTGTATTTTCTTTATGTTAGTCGCTGATGTGTTGTACCATATTGGGCATGCATACATTATGATGGGGAGAATTATTGCTCTATACAGTACTAATGTACATTCTGTTTTGAGCACGGTTTTTTTATTAATTAGTGGGTACAATTTATGTAGTCTTTTATTTGCTTGTGTGATTTTGTCGTTTATATGGTTAGTCCATGTTAATCTGGTGTCCATTAATAATCCCAGATATTTAATGGGTTTCTTTTTTGGTAACCAATCTAGTGTTGTATCAAGTAGTTTTAGTGGTTTGGGAGTGGTGTTTATTGGGCATAGGGTGAATATTTTTGCTTGGCATTTGCTCGGGTTTAGTTTTATTTTCCATTTGTCTGCCCATTGTGTTACTTTGTTCAGTACATCTTGTAGATTTTTTGTGGCTGATTTTAGACACTTGTTAGAGGTTAGAATTGCACAGTCATCAGCAAATAATGCTGTTGTTGTGTTTTGGGTAGTTGGGAAATCTGCTGTGAATATATTGAATAGGGTTGCAGATAATGGGCTGCCTTGTGGTACTCCAGCTGTGATTTCTTTTTGTGTGGAGTAAGTTGAATTTATTCTTACTGTAAAAACTCTTTCTTTTAGGAAGCTTTTTATTATTTTTAACAGATAGAGGGGTAGCCCGGATTCTTGAAGTTTGAATATTAGACCTTCGTGCCAAACTCTGTCAAATGCTTGGGATACGTCTAGGAAAACAGCCAGTGTATGATTTTTTTGTTCGAAGTTTTTATATATAAGTTCTGTGATTCTTAAGAGTTGATGTGTTGTTGAGTGCTTTTCTTTGAATCCAAATTGGAAAGATGGTATATATTGAATTTCATTAATATATTGCAGCAGTCTTTTTAGGATTAATTTTTCCATTACTTTGGCTACAATAGGTATTAGGCTTATAGGTCTATAGTTTTCTGTAGATGCTGGGTTTTTGTTTGGTTTAGGAATTGGTATTACTATGGAGTGTTTCCATTTTTTGGGGTAGTATCCTGTCCTTAACATTGAGTTAAATATTGCAGTTAGGTAACTAATTGTTTTCTTATTTAGTTTTTGTAGGAGTATGGTTGGTATTTGGTCAATTCCAGCTGATTTTTTCTTAGTTAGGTGCTTGATTGTTTGGTATGTTTCTTTTGGTGAAATGTATTTTACTGGGTGAGGAACTGTTGTTACTTCATAGTTATTGATGTGGATTAAGTTGTTATTGTTTGAGGTTGTATTTGGTGAAAATGTTTCTTGAAAGTGTTCTGCTAGTAATTCGCATTTTTCTTTTGTTGTTGTAGCTGTTTTATCTGATTTCTTTAGTTCTGGAATAATTGTTGGTTCTTTCAATATTTGTTTTGTCACCTGCCATAAATTGCTGTCTTTAGGATTTATTGTTTTGATGTGATTTTTATATTGTTGAATTCTGTATTCATCTAGGGCTAGTTTAACTTGGTGTGTTAGTTTATTTAATATTTTCTTTAGATCAGGGTTCCTATATTGCTGCCATTGCCTGCGAATTCTGTGTTTTTTTTGAATTAATTTTTCAATGTCAATAGGTATTGTATATTGTGAATACTTTGGTTTGTAATTTGGCTTTGTATTTGCTTCTTTTGCTGCATTTAGTATGATTTTGGTGAAGGTATCTATGGCAATATCAATTTCTTCTTTATTTTTCATGAAACGGTTTGTGGGAAGTGAATTAACAACGTTTGTTTGAAATTTTGTCCAATCTATGTTTTTTAGAATGAAGTATGAAAGAATGAAAGAGCATAAAATAATGTTTGTAGTCACTCTTATAGATGTAAAAATACGCGACTTTCATGAATAATTAAAATTTGCCTAATTTAATGCTTTTCTGATATGTTTTAGATACTTTTAAAGTCAAATGTTTTTATGTTTGGTTTAATATTTATATAGCCTATTTTAGCGCGTAAAACACCACTTTTCATGCCAAATTTTATAATTTTGTTTCCTATTTTGGGTGCCTAAATTATCACTTTTTTGTGCCCAAAATTCCGAAGTCTACTTATCATGAACAAAGTTCTTTGAAAATCTATTAATTCTGGCAATCTACTAAATTAACCTTCGATCTCCGGAAAAATATTTATTTTATAACTTCTTCCTAGTACACAGACACAAACATCGGCCGTCTATACTCGTGTGTGTCGGCCGTCATACTCGTCGTAAGTACAGCATAGCCCTTTATCTTGTCAAGTATTAAAATGGTTGCAGGACTCAGCGCAACACCTATGAGATAATGCGAAGAATATTACTACCTGGCAGAGGCAGCGTTACTATGACATGCGTTGAAAGTAAAAGTATGACAATATTCATTTACAGTACAGCATCGTGATATTGCTGCAGTATACCGTTAAACACACTCCAAAAATATTATGTAAGCAATACTTGAATAACTTAATTTTGAGAAGGTTTCACCTTCGATTGACCATTCCGCTGCGAAATGCTACGAAAAACCGACACAAGTGGTAAACGACGTTCACTCTATTATGGTGACTTACAATTTTGTGCACTGTTCAAGACGCGTTTGCGTAGAAACTATGGGAAATGTACACATAATAGCGCGTATGATTTCGACTTTATTTTGTTTTCTCATACTACGAACTTTTACGATGTAAAGGGCCACCTGCATACATATATTGCATATTCATGACATTATTATTAATTAGCTGTCCAAATTTAATAAACTTGGAATTTGTTTCAAGTTTAACAAAACATGGGTTACTAGCTCATCAGTACATACGTCCGAGCATACACACATGTCTCTTCAGTCACACACTTAAGGTGGAACCCAAAACTTTAACTCTTCTCGCCCTTTACGTCCCGATGGGACGCATTTTCGATCTTACGCTAGACACTAACACACTTGCGGACTTCAATGATCAGAGGTCAGCAGACCGCGAGGCCCTCCGCAACAACACATACACGAGTGAAAAGGAACATACAGCCATGCTCAAGGCGGGACTAGACCCTGCGACCGTTCGGACCGAAGCGCTGAGTCGATAACCACCTCGGCCATCCAGGTCGGCGTACTGATTGAAACCATCAACTTCTGAATGTGTCTCGTAATTTGGAAACTCGTATTTTCTGAAACTTCGTTAAACACAAAATTTGAGGGCAATTTCTACCCCTACGTTCCGTAGGCAGAAAGATGAAACAAGCAGTCATGAGCAAATGCTCTGAACAACGGGCATCAAAATACAAATACGTCAATGCAGCACTCAACTTATTCGCCGATGGCCATTTACCATATGAGGCTGGGCACATATGTTTTAGGGAATCTTTAAAGCTGTTGGTTCATAAAACCAGCTCATTACTACATGCGAGTTAATGTGTGATCGATCTTTGACACTGTTTTATCCGCATTTTCATCATCATCATGTAGTGGAAAGAGATTATAACATGTTACACTTTTTGATGTTAGGTCTTCATTTAAAGTCAACGCGTTTTGTTAGAAAGAAAAAAAATGTCTAGGATGGCGATGATTTAAATAAATGAATGAAATTGATTTATATTGTAAATTTACACATTGATTTAAATCAAATTATTTAAATGATAATGATTTAACCCATAAAATATTTTGTTGGCTTTTCATCTAACGTGTTTTGAATTGAGCCTTTTTATGGTCTTTTCTACGGTATACATTTTCGTTAATAAAATGCATAAATTAATTAATTACAAAAGTTCACAGTAGATGTTTATAATAATAAACAATTTAAACAAGAAGTAGCTTTGGAGTATGATAGCTCACAAGACTAAGTTTGCAATATCGTTTGGTATATTTTTTTTACTACGTGTCATGTCATTTACAATATATAATATTTTATCTGTGAACGTATGTAAAAACTTTCTTCAATATAAATAATATTAGTGCTTTTACAAATTAATATGAATAAAAATAATTTATTAAATATTAATGCGAATAGAAATGAAATATTTTATATTATTTCAATCATTTCTCTTGTTTAAATTCTAAAGACCGTATTTCTTTCCGTATTCCATGGATAAACAAAGATGATGAATCTGTTGATGTTCAGCAATTACAATTATTGTTTAAGAGTCAGGTAACAGGAATTGTAATGTCAGCAATAAAGTTCACATGGTTTATTCATGTTCATAAACGTCAACTATAGTCACTTACCTGTCTGCCGGCTTCGTTATTATGGAGATTCATCTGCATTCGCTTTGTCCAAGCCTTCTTACGCTTTACATTTTTGTCTGGTTTTACAAGGTCAGGCGCGTCGACAAATTTTCTTGCAAATTCCATACCATAGTCGAGATTATCACTGAAAATAATATGCTTATTAGGCTGGAATTTTAGAAAATGTTAAATTATATTATTGTAATTCAGACCTCTAAATACTCATTAAAGCTTTATTCTGATGAACTGCAATGAATTAAGGAGAAACACCGAAAAATAGTGTAACTATACTCAACTATTTGAAAACATAACATTTCTCACAATGTTTCCTCATCGTGCGGAATACGACGGGAGCAGATTTTATCTTAAGCTTAAAATCTCCTAGTGGGAGAATTGGGTAAACATTAAAACACGAATGTGGAAGTATAATGAACGACAGTATTGACCAAATGAACGTACAGCTTCATTATCCAGCATCATCGTTATTAATAATACACTAAGGAACGATGGCAATTTTGTACTATTTGTAAGAAAGCAAACTTCCGTAAGAGTGCTACTGGTGGGTAGATAACTCGTCCAGGCTTGGCTAAAAATATTAAGAGAGGGAAAAACAACCATAATTTCGTAGATAACGATATTAGACGGATAGCAGACGCATATGCAACTCGTAACACTGCACTTACAGTGCAACGCCCGATGCAATCTCGCATAAACCGGAAACGATGAGCCCTTAAATGTATGTTTTTGTGTTGCTGATGGGACACAAGTTTCGAAGCTTACGCCGCGATCTACAATGTACTCGTAAGTTCCTTCTTGTGAACTTTCTATTAATATTTTTAGATTTATCATCACCACCGTATTTCCATGTCGTAGCAGTGGTGGTCGGAAACCTATAAATCTATGTATAATTACACTGACTATTCGATATTCTGTGCAATTTAATCTCAACCTTTAGTAATATTCGGCTGTTTCCCCGTGTATCGCGTCTCTAATGGTGTAAAGCAATGTTTAGGAGATATGGCCATTCGAAGTGAGATTCCAGTGTGCAGCTGTTTTCACTTTTAAAACAATGATTTACAAAGTGCGGACACTTCGCTCGGGACCAATTCTTATACAGTGTGTCCCAACAACTTTGGGTCTCCCTAAGCCCTCTGAACGGTTCACGATACCGAAATTCAGATTTTGCTCTTCAATGCGGAACCATGAGGCAAGTAATTAGTCGAACAGAAATTGTTTGAAATATTTTTAGTTTTCGAGAAATTTAATAATCTTTAATACTTTTAAATTGAACTATAAATTTTTCTCATTAGTAATAGATGAGTTATAAAAGGGAAAATACAATGGTGTATCATTTGTTAATGTTTTGATAGTAGTTTGAGTATAAAATTAATCTTTCTGACGTGTGATTTTAAAGTAAACGGATAATATTTCCTTGAATAGCCTTGCAACTGTCGCCTATGGGGAAGGTGACCTTCGCGGCTCCATGACTGTTACGGAGACGGTGGAGACTGAGACGAGTGACGAGGGATACAGGCGTAACCACAGCAATCCATGGTATTGACACGAAAGACATAGAGACAAACATCAATATTAACCGCCATGATGATATATTTTTCCATTGATTCATTGGAATTTCTATTGATTCATCCGAAAATCAAAAACATATATTTATAACGCCACAAAACGCGGCAGTCAGTTCGCCGGCCCGTGGCACGACTGCAGATATTCATAGCTGCCGAGCAATGGAGCATATTCGCAAATCGTTTATGTATATATTTTTAGTGTTTTCTTAGAGTAATTTTTTGTAAATTTCTATTTTGAAAGTTATTTTCCTTCAAGAGTATATGGGTAATTCCACGCCAACTCCACATTGCATCACACCAACCCATCTCAGATCGAAAAATTAAAGTTATTTTCTTATTTCTTATGCCAAGATAAGCCCAAATTTAAATTTTCAACCATTTCCTATGTAAATAGCGTTTGTGAGAACAATTATCGATTTTTCGCGATTTTCAAGCATTTTACAGCATCTTTTTATAATTATCCATTATTTCGATATTTTTTAATGAAAAAATATGTTTAAACTACTATTTTTATAGGAAATTTTCCGCAGAATTCGAATCTGTTAATGAAAATATTGATTTTTTTTCTGAATATGACAAAAATTGAAATTTATAATTTTTATTTCTTTATTTTCAAAAATTAATTTTAGTATTACAGTACAATTAAAAAGTTAGTTTCTTATGCTTAAAATACGTGAAAATAAGTGTACATTACGGTACAGGAAAAATTTTTTTGGGGAAATAGTGTTTAAAAGAGTTAAACGCAAGAAATACAATAAAATCTCTTTTCTAAATGTATTTTATCATTTTTAAATAACCTGTTAGTATTTTCTACTACTTTTAGACTGTTTGGATGACTTCGGTGGTGTAAAACAGTTTTTAATAAAATGTGCGTCCTGAACTTTTTTGGGAAATACGTTTTACACGAGTTAAAATTTTAAAAAATCGTGAAAAATTAATCGATTTTTATCGTTATATCGGAAGAAAATACCTCTCTTCATGATACTGTACGAAATTGAAAGAAATACTCATTACGCCATAGAAAAAGTAAAAAAATGTTGGAGAATAGGGGCCTATGAACGTATTAAACATTTAAATTATACATGGCTATGTTCAGAATCTGGCGCGTGATCGCAAGCTAATTTCAAATATAGGGGCCCTGAGCAGTGTTTCTAACTGCAGGAATGTTATTATAATGTTATTAATTGTTATAACTTATTACATCTCTGTAGACATACAAAATTGTATAGTATTGATGCTACCTGGACATGTTTTGCTACCTCTCATGGGAAAACGGAGAACGATGGAGTGGGTGCAACTGTTAAGAGAGAGGCAACAAAAGAAAGCTTGCGTAGACGTCGTCAAAATCAAATCACAGATATTGACAAATTATTAGAATTTTGTAAAGCACATAAACATCCATTGTGAAATTATTAGAAAAGCTGAAGTCGATGAATATCGGAATCGAAACAAAACTGAAAAAGTATTTACAATTCCGGGTACTCGCAATTTGCATGAATTTGTTCCTTACTCTGAGCATATTATTCAATGTAAAACAATAAGTACTCAAGAACACTGTTCTTTGGTGTTTGATTTAATTAATAACAAGAAAATGAAATAAGAAAATAAAAGATTAATTTTAATAATTTTATAAATAACAATGTTTTATTATTCACCTAAAAATTGTAATAAATGAAAACTTTTATCAAAAAGTTTTTAAGTGCCAATTTATAAATTTGTTTGTACTATTTATAATTTAATCTGCTTTAACAATAATAATCGATTAATTATTCACGATTTTTTAAAATTTTAACTCATGTAAAACGTATTTCCCAAAAAAGTTCAGGACGCACATTTTATTAAAAACTGTTTTACACCACCGAAGTCATCCAAACAGTCTAAAAGTAGTAGAAAATACTAACAGGTTATTTAAAAATGATAAAATACATTTAGAAAAGAGATTTTATTGTATTTCTTGCGTTTAACTCTTTTAAACACTATTTCCCCCAAAAAAATTTTCCTGTACCGTAATGTACACTTATTTTCACGTACTTTAAGCATAAGAAACTAACTTTTTAATTGTACTGTAATACTAAAATTAATTTTTGAAAATAAAGTAATAAAAATCATAAATTTCAATTTTTGTCATATTAAGAAAAAAATTCAATATTTTCATTAACAGATTCGAATTCTGCGGAAAATTTCCTATAAAAATAGTAGTTTAAACATATTTTTTCATTAAAAAATATCGAAATAATGGATAATTATAAAAAGATGCTGTAAAATGCTTGAAAATCGCGAAAAATCGATAATTGTTCTCACAAACGCTATTTACATAGGAAATGGTTGAAAATTTAAATTTGGGCTTATCTTGGCATAAGAAATAAGAAAATAACTTTAATTTTTCGATCTGAGATGGGTTGGTGTGATGCAATGTGGAGTTGGCGTGGAATTACCCATATCAAAATTTGTTTTGCTTTATGCTTTGGTTTACTGATATACTAAGTGAGAAGTGGAAAAATAGTAAATAATAACAGCAGAGATTAGAAAGTCATCCAAAAACAAACGAATTGTTTATTACAATTCTAAACATCATAACTTATTTCATGATTTCCACATCTACTTCCAGAAATACAAATTAGAAAAGTCTAAAGACAGGTTAAAATCATCAAACACGTTATTTTGAACTCAAATAAGAATAAATGCAATAAGGAATATAGTAAAAACTATGACCATATCAACCAGAAACCTTGTAGAAAATGTTGTTTTAAAAGACAATGTGAACGATCAAGCAACAGTAGCTAGTCTCTTCAATATTTTCGAGAATTGCAGTTGATCTTACAATGAGTCTTAAAACAAAAGAATCAACATCAGACGTTTCCACAAAAATGTTCGACAAAAATGTTCGTTTCCGACTGTTCCCCCCTTTTTCTCAAAATAAATCTGTAATTTAAAAAAATCGGGCGATTTAGATGAACTTCTGTTTTTTTATCAAAGACTTCTGCACCTGCCATGTATCTTGAGGGTCAACGCACATATTTAATCCAGTCTTATGCACCGGAACATTAACTGATATTATCAAAACAGATAAGATTAAGTAGCGCAACAAAAATGAAATTCAAAATTATCAACCAACTCCTCTTTTGTAAGTTTTTTCAAAAATACAAGAGAAACTTCTATACGTACAAATGGAAAACTTTTTCAGTAAGTGCGGAGCGTTTCATGGATTTAGAAAATCAAAATCTATGGAAACAGCCACATTTTCTTTTTCTTAAAGATGTTCCTTCAACCATGGATCACAATGAAGCACGTATTGGAATATTCTTAGATCTTTAAAAAGATTTTGACGCCATTGATCATAACAAATAACATAACATATCATAACATCATAACACAGATCATAACATTTTACTTTCAAAATTACATCCATATAGAATTCATGGTATTGCTCTAGGCTGGTTATTATACTTGAAACAGCGATCTCAGAGAGTAGAACTACCGTACTGACATTATAACACACTATTTACTCACCTTTGCAATTCATTGTCAATTGCGCATTCGATTCCGCAGGGTTCGATTTTAGGTCTATTCTCTTCCTTCCATATGTAAAAGATAAGCTCTTGACAATTCGAAACGGCAGAATAGTTCGTTTTACGGATGATACGAGTGTTCTTTGCAATAAATACATAGTAACTACTACAATATGAGATGTATCAAATTTGTTCCGTAATAACAAATTAATAGTAAATTAAGGGAAACGGTTTTAATGCCGTTTTTCATTTCAATTAAGCAATTGCATACTCCACTGAAAATGAATGATGTGCAATTGACTGATGTTAAGGAAACAACATTTTTGGTGGAAACAATCTCTATTCAGTCAAACCTCAACTGGAATAACCATGTTAATAAATTGATCACCAAATTAACTTAATTATGCCACGCGTTCAAATTCCTTCAAATTCAGTCAGCCTTTATACTGCTCGTTATGGATATTTCGCGAATGTTCATAACCGTCCTGAGATATGGTATCATACCATGGGGAAACACATTCTATAGCTCCCATATTTTTAGATACTGAAAAGAATTATACGAGTAATAAACAAATTCCATCCGTGTGATTCTTGTAAGTTTGTTTTTATGAAGCTAGGAATTCTACCGTTGGGTTTCCGGTTGATTTACAAATCAGTGTTTTTTTTGTCAAAACTGACTTACGAAAGGGTGAAGGCATATTTTCATCGGATCCAAATGTCTACAACTATAACACTCAACGTAGGAATCATATCCAACAGGTGTCTTATGAACAGCGCACTAGGAAATAATCATTTTTAATACATATAAATTATTTTACAACACATCAGATAATATTAAACGATTAAAATCGATATACGAGTTGTAAAAGTCAAGTAAAGTCTTTTCTGCTGTATAACTCTTTCAATTGAATTAGAGACTGTACTGATCATAAGAAAAAATATTGATTTTAACAGTTTTATTTTATGTATTAGTTACCTTTCGGAAAAATGGACTGTATAATTCTAAAAGACTAAATATGCCTGTAACAAGTATTGTACCTCAGTTTCTGGTCAAAGAAACTCATATCGATCAGGCTTTGCATCCAGTTTCCCTGAGTCTTTCTGCAAATTCTGATATAGAACTTGGTTTGGCTTATGGCCATATATGTTCAGTGGGAAAAACTTATTTAAATTATCGTTGTCCATGTTATCGCGGCAGTAAGTCAATTTCTCCATGAGGGGTAAGAGCCACTAGTAGATTTGCTTTTTCAAAAAGCTTTAATGACACGAGAACGACTATTTTAACAATTCTTACCAAACACGCTGGTCTACAACAGTATTCAGATTTCAACTGGCATATTGGTTGCAGTAGAGTTCCCACAATTTAAGGAAACGTGCACAGAATACACCCATACAAGAAGTCTTCTTAGAGTACATCACACACAGTTTTTATCCGGTTTTGGCGTTAAATATATCAATACAAAAAAAAGAAGAAAATGTCCAATTATCTATGATGTGATGAATTGTCTCCAAATAAGTCGGTGAAAATTTGTTTGTAAAAGTTTTCAAATACTGGTTTGCTCCTGCAGCCATTAGATATTGAGCTCGATTATATAAGTTCAATTATGATGGGTTTTATAAGTAACTAATTTCTTTGGAATTAAGTTATAAGTTACGCTGAAAAATTAAAAATAATTTAGTTACAGAATTCAGTTATGAGCGTTAAACTGATAACTAATGGTTTTAGTTATTCATGCATTTCAAGTATCTAATAAAGAATAGTCGATAGTTATTATTCACAAATACTTTTTTGAGCAACTGTTGCAGAGATCTTAGCTATGGGTAAATGCATTGGCTGCAAGCTACAAGGGAAAAAGTCTAGGAGCCCTTTGGCGCGCGTTTTAGTGGCCTCGCCAGCCGGATTTGGGCATTTGGGATTGCACTCTTTTTCACCCTGCAGAGCCAAAGCGAACGAAGAGAATTGTCTTGAAAAGTGATATATCGCGGTATTGATAGAATATTAGCGATCGGCTCGGTCGAAAAAACAGTAAATTTCTCCGAAACATTGTTATGTAACAGGGTAAAATGCATCTGCGTGAACTCGTGTTTCATGCTCATTTTCGTAGGGTAAAGAGACGTTGGATTTCATGGGATAAAAATAAAGTCTTAAGAAACAAAAACGGCGTCTTCCTCTGATTTCGATTTTACGAACATATGCCGATAATTTGAAAACACATTGTTTTTGCTAAGGCATGTTTTAAGAAGTATAATATGTTGAACAATTTAAAGCATTGAACAAAAGAGATAAAGGGCTGAATTTGCCTAGCCTCCTTTCTACTTTCTTGACTCTCCACGTACGTGGCAATGAGAAAGTATTGTAATGCTACGGTGGAAATTGGCGATTTCTTGACAGAAAAAAACTCTTATTGTCGGGCCATGGTAATGAAAAAGTGGATACATTTTGTTTTAAAATGTAGTTAAGGTTTTCCTTTAACACGCTGTGTAGTCATAATCCAAGTTTTGTGGGTCTTTCATACCAAACAATAGATTGACGGCAAAACGTTGGTCTGTGCGTCTGGAATCAACGCTAGAATTAACCGTTCAGAAGGTTTTGGTTCAAAATTGATATTCCTTTATTGATATGAACAAACTCGAGGCCCAGCGAGTTTGAAACGGATATCGAGTTTTGAGCCTACTTCATATGAAGTATCAGCATTATCAAAATTTTATAAAAAATGCACCAAAATTTGTATTGAACTTTGTATTCAGATAGAGTTAATGACGATTAAAAATGTCTCAGGTCTAATTTTTGTTGAAATCTCTAAATGTTTGAAAATTGTAAAGGTTCAACATTTTTGGGCGAATTTCTACTACTACAATATTAAAGACAGATTTTTTCTGCATAAAATCTGTTGTCCGAAGACAACTAGAAATTAGGTCTATTAAGGAACGTAATTTTTAGAAAATATCAGTAGTTTTCTTGTAATGTTGCATGAGGTATAAACATTTGTTTAACAATTATTTCTTCAAAAACTGATCCAACAACTTTCTTTCACTTTCTTCTTCAATAAAGCTTTTGACCCTTAAACTGCTCAAGTCACATTTTCGGCGATCTCTGTATTTAAAATTGAAAAGTATTAGCTTCTCGAAATGATAATAATGATTACAGGGTCTATTCGTTAAAAAAAATATATTCTAAAAATAGATCTTATTCAGCCAAAAAACTAGTCGTTTTCTTGTAATTTCTGCTTGAAGGCTATGCTAATAAAAAATTATGAAGAACTTGATATTACAAAAGTAGGCGATTACACCCTTTGGCACAGTGATACCGTTGAAGACCAATTTATTGTGGCTCAAACGGTATATTTAAATGCGAACTACTAACGTTTGTGCACGGGTGGCGATAAAAATTATAAACATGCAATACGTTTTAATCATATAATGTTGATTTTGTTAATTCTTATGCTTCTCTTAATATTTTTAGCGATTTTTTAGTTTACAGTAGATTGTTCTAATGAAGGCTACATCTATTAGGCAGAAACGTACATATCTAATAATGCATTTGTGTAAGTAATCTCTAATACTTTTATCTTTTGTAAGAGTCTACAAATTAATGTAGTGAAACTTTTAATATATAACTCATTTTCTGCAAAATTGATATTCCCAATTAATCTGTCGGAACTTAAGGCCCTGCAAAATAAAAACGGATATTTTTTAATCTTTTATTTTCATATGAAGCCTTAAAAACATTTTCAAAATTGTCTCAAAAATTGCTTCACATTTTAACCTCGGATAGAGAGCAAAGTACGCATAAAATGGTGCTGTACTCATTTTCATTGAAGTCTCTGAATTTTCGAATATTACAAAATTTGAATTTTCTTTGGCGTCTTCCTACAACTACAATATTGAACAAAGAGATTTTTCCTTGGCGAAATATGTCCTTCAATGTTAGATTTTTTAATTTTATGACAATTTTTTCGAAGTTAGTTTTAACGTAAATTTGTATAAAATATAGGCAATTAAAGATATATTCTCAAAAACTGTTCCAAATGTTTCTTAAAATTTTTTCTAGAGCAAAATACGCTTATAAATGTTGCTTCCATTTTCGGTGAACTCTCTGTTTTAGAAATTTACAATAATATCTCATTGAAAAACTACAATATTGATGATATGAATATTTTTCTTTTCTGAAATCTGTTTTAAAAAATAGTTTTTAAAATTCTTGTCAAATGTTTGCAAAAACCATTAGTTTTCGCGTAACGTTTGCTTAAATTAAAGGTAATTTATAAAAATAATGTTCTAAAAATGGCACCAAACTTGTTTGTTTTTCGTTTGAAAATTGCCTAAGTTAGCAATTATGCGAGAAAGCGGGCGCTATTGTAGTACAACTAGTTTTTACGTTCTTGCTTTACTGTGTCCTTGTGTGTCGTTGATTCCAATAAATAAGTTTACGAGAAAAAGTCTGTTTCTGCACTTGTCCGTTGATAGTCAATGCTAGCACACAAACCATTCAGGCGACTTTCCACAAAATTGATATTTTGAGTTCGGTGGTACTTTACACGAAACTTTAAGATTTTCAAATTTTTCTCGAAATAATGTCATGCACAATATTTTGAAAATGTGAGTGGTTTTCACGTAACTTTTGCTTGCAATGAAAGCAATTTATAATTTCCTCAGAAAGGGTTTCATTGTTTTTCTTCAATATTCTCCTTATATAAAGCAAAAGATGCCAAGAAAAGTGCTGCAGGTCTCATTTTCGTTGAACTATCTGAATTTTCAAAAATTGAAAAACGTTGAAAATAATGCGATAAATTATGAACTGTAGTAGCACCATTAAGTTTTTCACAAAACTTTATCTTCACAGTTTTCCCTTAAAGGCCAGAAACATATGCATAATACCGTACATGTGGGTATTGCGGGTTTGCCTACATCGAAACAGAAAGGAACCCTTGTTATGAATTCACGGTTCAATTTGTTGTCCGGATGGCCGAGATCATTAAGGCAGTAGTGCCGTACCGATTTAGGTCTGCGGGTGAGAGTCCCGCCTCGGACATGGTTGTATTTGTGCTCGTCCTTTCACTCCCTATCCTCACCATATATCTTCACAGTTACTATAACGTTCAACCCAATAGTGGTCGCTAATGACCTAGATGATGACGATGCGACCTCAAAAAGCAAAAAAAAAAGTTTAATTTGAAACTGATTATTTCTTTCGCAACAAGATGATAATATATTCCACCAATCGCATTTGATATGCAGAATTTGGAACTTTTACACTCCTAGATTTTTTTGTAATGTAAACTATAATTTGACATGTGTAATGTAAACTATAATTTGAAACTATAATTTGACATGTAAACTATATGCCTACCTAATATTTTAACTAATGCCGAACCTTAAACTAGAGGATAAATTAGTATCTCGTTTAAAAAGTTAACACAACATGTGCATTCGAGTTATCACAAAATGTCTTGATATGTCCTTAATGGATACGTTGAAAATCTACAAAATCTTGCACTAGATACTTATTAGTTTATTAGGATTGAAGCATTGGCTTAAGCGAAATCTCTCGGGTGTTTATCTATTAATCTTTTCGTGCTGTTTGGTATTTCATTAACATAAAAAAATAAGTGATGTTACAACAACCCGTACTTCCCAGTATTATTGGAGTATACTAGGAATTCATGCAATATTATAATATTGCATCGTCTAAGCCATTATCACTTCAGCCATTAGCAATAGTCATCACAGCTCTGGGATTTGGTCCCTGTGTCCAAACCTATGTCAGACCGTGTCCAAACTCCCAGGCAGTTCAAAACACAGCGATGTGCAGGACATCGTGTTATTGATAACAGCCCATATTTTGCGGGAAGTATCGTAGACAATTCCACATTCTTTAGATCTGCTCCTTTTCAAGCTGGTTGAAACCTGGAGTGATTTTATACTTCGTCTACATCTATCATCTTTCTTCCTTAATAATAATAATAATAATAATAATAATAATAATAATAATAATAATAATAATAATAACAATAATAATAAAAAGAAGAAGAAGAAGGAGAAGACGAATAAACAGAGTAAGAAGAAAATGGTATACGAACTCTGAACCACACTTTTCACTTCATATTTAATAGATTGAGTGAATTTTATGACTTGCGCTCCCCCGGATTGTCAACGGTAATACTATTAATAATAGCAATATTATTAATTATTATTATGATGCAGAACCAACCAATACACGATATATATTTTTGTATTGCTTTTTTTAATACTACCTCCCCGCAGGTGAGTTCCAGCTTCGCTACTGATTTCTCCAGCTTCGCTACTGACTTCTCCAATCTCAGGAAAACTCCTAACCACTCGGATAGCGAGATTAAAATTAGTAGCGCTACCGCTGCACATTCTTTCTCGCATTGTTTCTAATTTGACAAATTTTAAACATTCAGCCAGTTCAACGAAAATGAGACTTGCGACTGCGACTATTCTTTTAACTATTCCGTTTTATAAGTGGAAAAAGCGAAGAAGAATATTGTAGCGTTTTTTGAGTAAATTGCAAAAATTTCAAGCATAAATTACACAAAACTAAAAGCTTTTCAAAAAAAACGTACATGACCATTTTTAAAGAGCTGATTTTTTAGAACGGTTTTTGTGTAAGACGCAGCGTACTAGCTTTCCGTGGTGTGAACTCGGGTTCGATTATCGGTCGAGGCAAAATTTCAGTTGTGGATTTCCTTTAAAATCGTCACAGTTGCTGTAGCTGTGTGGCGATGAAAATCTCAGGCAGGCGGAGTGGGCTAGTTACGAAGAAGGGAATACGTCATGTTCACCACGTCACTCTTACCCCCAAAGCGTGGGAATTAATCTTGGGCCAGGCAAAGAGGACATCGGTAGCTACCCGGCAAAGTCGGACAGTCGCACCAAAATGCCAAATACATACATTCATACACACGTACATTCACTTAAAAACTCTGTTTTTAATTATGTAGTTTTGAAATGATACATATTTTGCAATTTTGTAAAGGATACAGTTCCTTGAAAATGCGATTAGCACCAATTCTTTTACCATCCCTTGATACATACGGGGGAAAATTAAAGAAAACATTTGGAGGAATTTAAAAATTGCTTAAATTTCATGCAAAATTACGCAAAAACTGTTTATATTTTCGAAAATTGAATACCAACTTATTACAAGATCCGCTTATAAAAACAGATTTTATTAAGGAAAGAATCTCTATCCTCAATATTGTAGTTGTAGAAAATCGCCCTAAAATTTGAACTTTACAGTATTCGAATAATTAAGGAATTTCAACGAAAATGAAACCAAGGACAAAGTTCATCCATAAAATTTGGAGCCACTTCGTAAAAAAAATGAAAATATTGTTGAGACTTCGTATAAAGTACTCCCCAAAATTAAAATATCCGTTTCAAACTTGGAGGGTCTCGAGTTCTATTATCTTCTATCTATTAGGTAATATCAATTTTCGAGAAATTAGGCTGAACGTTTTAGAAGCTACCACAGATTTACAGATAGACGGACAGGCGGACGTTTTGCCGTCAATCAATTTTTCTGTATCAAGGATCCACAAAATATTTATGACTACACAACGAGTTAGAGGAAGTAATTTACTATATATAGAAACAATATTTATCCACTTTTTTGTTACCAGGGCCTGGCAATAAGAGTTTTCCTACAAAAAATTGCCATTTTCCGGTGTACGGTTACAATACTTTTTCTTCTTACTAAATAAACTTCCTATCTCCTTATTATTGAAAGATATTTCACACTTGTAAATGGAAATGACCTTCTGCCATTGAATTATTTGATTTTTTCTTCTTTTACGAAGAATTTAATTTAAAAAACAAAAAATAAATAATATTTACTGAGGCAATAACATTCGAATACGGGCGCCTTGGCTGACACGCGCACATGCCCTAATGGGATAACACATGCGCACATTCCTAGTGATATTCGACATTTCAATTATAAGTTTCACAAAAGCATCTGTATTTTAAAAATGAGCACGTATATGTATTTGAAAATCTACTATTAGGAAATTCTTCGCATAAAGGAAGTAATCTCTAGATCCAATATTAAACAAGTAAAAAAAGATTGACAAAATTGAACTTTTGCACTTTTCAAAATGTCGAATTTTTAATAAAAATAGGATATTTAATTATAAGCGAACTTTATGCTATTTGAGAACAAATAAAGAAAAAAGTGGAGCCGCTTCTTAATCTTGTTTATATATTTTTACTTTCTCGCCTACTAACTACTAACGTAGTTAAGGGAAAGTTTTTATACTGCAACAAAAAGAGGCAATTTCTCAACAGAAAAACGTTTTTCGGGTCCCTTATACCAAAGAAAGTGCCTAATTCTTACTCCTAAGTACGCGTAATCGAGCGAAGTGGCTCAGTGCGTAGCGCGCTGACTTCACAATCAGGAGCCCCGGGTTCGTTCCCTCGGCTGGTCATTCTGACCGGAGGTTTTCGTGGTTACCCTCTGTCACCATTCGCTCTTCGACCACGGTACAGTGCAGTTCGCTCTTATCGCAGTCGATATCGCTCCGCGCCAGACAGGCTGCCTCAGAGTTCTTATCTTACGCTGAGGCAACCGAGTGACTATAGTGTTCGTGCTGGTGTTCGTGTACAAACAGTTCTGATCACAACTAGCTAAGAAAAGATTAAAGATTAATGGCCTATGCCATTAATCCAGACACAGGGCAAACAATATCTGAAGCCCGGCGCATCGTCCACAACGGCGACAACGGTGTCGTTTCACCAGTGTCGCCAATACCAGCAAGCGGCGAGGCCATGGATATAAGCCTCGCTGCGACGCCAGTTCCAACCAGCACCGAGGACAGCAACAACCCTACCTACCTCAGCCAGATCTACGTGTCGTCATCACTCCCACCATCACAACCTGCTCAGGCGCAGAAAAGGTCAGTCAGTGATAGTGAAAGTGATTCCGAGAGTAAGAAAATGAATCGGACCAGTAACAATACGAGTGTAAAATCAAAAAAACCCACTGAGTTTCAATACAATGTACCTATAAGGAACAGATACTCTGAGCTCGGCGAACAAAGTGACGAGCGCGAGGACAATAAGTTTCTATTCATAAATGAACAAAATAATGACCTCACCAATTTAAACATTAAAATATCACCCATCTTTGTAGCCCATATTCAAAATGTTGCAGAATTTAATAGAGAACTTAAGAACTCAATAACAAACCAGTTTACTTCAACCATTGTCAATAACAAAATCAAAGTGCTTTTTAAAACTATCTCGGACTTTAGGCAGGCAATAAAATATCTAATCAGCACAAACAGAAAATTCCACACGTATAAAGACCCAGCAAACAAAAAATGTTCCATTGTTTTTAAGAATCTTCATCCATCTATTACTCAGGAAGAAATATATCAAGACCTCAAGGGAAAGTGCCCATTGCTTATTAGTGTAACTAGACTGTATAAAGACAACATCCCCATCCCGGTAGTGGCAGCCGAGTTCGACGGTAGCCAAAACATAGACAGTATTTTACAAATTAATCAAATTTGCAACCTGATTGTCAAGCCAGAAAAAAGGCGCAAAGCCAAAGGTCCTATCCAATGCCTCAGATGTCTAGATTTCGGGCACACCAGAAACAACTGCAATCACAATATAGCATGCATTTATTGTGCTAAAGATCATTACTCAGTAAATTGCCCCCAAAAAGAAAACCCACTATTTACAAAAACTGTAACGGTCCGCACCGCGCGGACGCGAGATCAGTTGAATGTTCTTACTACAAAAAGCTCGTAGAGATACCCCCCCCCCCAAATGACCAGAAAGGACGTTCAAGTACGAAACCCACAAATGTTAATCAGCTCAATCTAAACTCCCAAAACTACCCTAATCTAC
This sequence comes from Gryllus longicercus, assembly GCA_038098605.1. Classification (NCBI taxonomy): domain Eukaryota; kingdom Metazoa; phylum Arthropoda; class Insecta; order Orthoptera; family Gryllidae; genus Gryllus; species Gryllus longicercus. The sequence continues at coordinate 380,307 of JAZDUA010000602.1, forward strand.
CAACCACTAGCAACATTCCAAACTTTACCCACGTAACAAATCAATCAAATAGAAACCATAACAGGAATCAAACAACCACAAACCAATACAATGATAATAGCAACAATATTAATAATTATAATTCATTCATGCACACAATAATAAACTCTATTTCAACATACATAATCAATCTAATCAATACTATTATCTCAACAATCGTCAATAATACACAAAATTCACTCACGTCGTATTTCAATAGGAATCATGGCCACACAGCCCCATAATAAAATTAACCTGCTAAACTGGAATGCCAATGGCATAACCAACAAAAAAAAAACGAATTGATTTACTTCCTCAAAGACAAACAAATCGAAATAGCGTGTATAACGGAAACACACCTCAAATCCCACACTACATTCAATATGCCCGGTTACAATGTAGTCAGAACAGACCGAATAAATGCTAATGGGGGAGGTGTCCTCATTATTGTGGATAAATCAATACCCTACACCAAAGCAAACATACCAAACACTCCTGGATTAGCAAAAGTCGCTTTAAAAATACCTCTTAACAACAGAGTATTTACCATTATAACAGCATACAAGTCTCCAAACAAATAATAACGAACGCAAAATTACACATATTAACTCCTACAGAATCAACTTACTACTCATACGACTCAAATAAACACCCAGACACATTAGACATTGCAATCACCAACGATCGGACTAAATTTTATTCCACCGTGCTACACGAACTTGATTCTGATCACCTCCCTGTAATAATATCTTCACATCAACAACCGCCCCCACACACACCCACACCCACATTAAATACTAATAACATAAACTGGAAAGAATTTAGAAAAACATAATTATCAGAGCCCCCAAATTCAGGAATCTTAAAACGCCTTTAGAAATAGAAAGTTCAATAGCATTATTAAACAATATAGTAACCAATGTTATCGTTCAGCAACAAAGTAACAAAGCACATAATAAACCAAAAACATACTAAATTGATCCTATAATAACCATATTAAAAACCAGAAACAGAACAAGAAGACTTTGGAACAATAATAGAAATCCCCAAATAAAAAAAGAGCTTAACATCCTAAACAAGATAACCAAAAACGCAATTAAAGAACACCGACACTCTTCCTACAACTCTTTAATTAAATCCCTAAGCACAACCAACAACTCACTTTGGAAATTGACTAAAACAATGTTAAGAAAGCAAAGCACCATCCCTCCGATAAGCACGCCCTCTGGGAAAAAATTTTCCCCCATAGACAAAGCCGAAGCATTAGCTGACTTCTTTGAAAGTACTTTTACGCTTAATAACACTCCAGCCCACACAGGACATATCCAAATTGCAAACTCGGTCTCCGCTCCGAACTATAATGTTCCACAAAAAACAAAATTCATATCACCAAACGAAATTAAGAATTTAATAAAAAATTTCCCCTCAAAAAAAGCCCCTGGACATGATAATATTAACAATAAAATTATAAAAAATCTACCCACTCCAACAATAGCCTTCATAAATAATATTTATAACTCAATATTAAGAATTGGTTACTATCCAATACTTTGGAAAAACTAAAAAAATATTCCTGTCCCAAAGCCAAATAAAAATCACAGTAATCCAGAAAGTTACAGACCAATCAGTTTGTTGCCAACTCTGTCCAAAATTCTTGAAAAATTAATTCTGGAAAGATTAAACAATTAATTAAACAAGACACAAACCATACCCAAACATCAGTTTGGCTTTATTAATCAAGTTTCCACATCACACCAACTTCTTAGACTAACTGAACACATCCATTCAGCATACCAAGATAAAAAGCACGCAATAGCAACCTTCCTGAACATATCACAAGCTTTTGACAGAGTTTAGCACCAAGACCTTATATTTAAACTGCAAGCAATTGGAACACCACTCTACCTGGTCAACATTATAAAACATTTTTTAACAGATAGAACATTCACAGTGACAGTAGAAAAACAACTCAAACCCCCGTAAAATACAAGTAGGCCTTCCACAAGGCTCCCCACTTTCACCAACTCTATTTAATATCTACTTGTCAGATATTCCGACCACAAACCAGACCCACATAGCACAATTTGCAGACGATACAGTAATTTACAAATCCAGCCTTTTAATTAAAATCATTAGTGAAAAAATACAAAAACATCTAGACAAAATAGATAACTGGTCAACAATATGGAAAATTAAACTAAACCCAACAAAATCCACTGCCAAAATATTCTCGCTTAAGCACTTCCACACTCCCTCCCCCTTTACAATCAACAACAACACAATTCCATGGACACCTCACTGTCAAACAGTCAAATACCTTGAGCTAAACCTAGATACAAAACTGAACTGGAACTCCCATATTACAATCAAAACTCAACAAGCAAAATGAAAAATAGTCCAATTAAAACCTCTAATAAACTCTAAAAGCTGCCTATCAATAGACAATGCTACAACAATATATAAATCAATAATCAGACCATTAATGTTATACGCATGCCCCGTATGGACAAACGCATCAGCCACGACCATAAATAAACTGCAAATAATACAATATAGATTTCTCCGTTTAGCAACTCACGCACCATGGTTTATATCCAACAAACAACTACAAAAAGAATTGAATATAAAATCCATCATCAAACACATAGCCCATCTCTCCAATAACGTTTATTCAAATATCAATTCTATACCACACATCAGCCAATACAACCTCGCCTCAACAGTCTATACTCCAGCACGAATAAAAAACCGTTACCCTTTAAATGCTTTCCTGAATATATTTTCCAACAATTGTGAAGAGTAGGTGCAGATTGAAGCTTTATACCCCTTCCTGTAGCTAGAGTTAGTTTTTAGATAGGTAATAAGAATATTTGTAAGTCATACAATACATATGATAAAGTGATGTAACTGAACTATGTACTTCCGAATGAAAATAAATAAAAATTTTAAAAAAAACCTCTGTCATAAGACTACTGGGATGGTTAAAAAATGACACGATCACGTACCACCTCCCACCAGCATCATCACCAGCATCATCATCATCACCCTATTACTTCATTCAGCATTCCCTGCAAATAGGCAGGGATGCCCTTAATGGGATCTTAGATGAATAATAATAATAATAATAATAATAATAATAATAATAATAATAATAATAATAATAATATGCTTGTATATTAAATTTCTTCCTCTATTGCAATATGTCGCCAGAATACACGTTTTGTAGGTCCTTGATACAAAAAAATTGGATGACGGGAAAATGTTCGTATGTCTGTCTGACCTCTGTTACAATACTGAAGACATATATAAGAAATTAGCATTTTGAATAAGTTCAAAATGTTAGTAGTATTAACGTAATTTTCTGTGAAAAAGGCAATTAAAAATATTTGTGACACAAATTGCTCTACATTTTTCCCGGATAGAGTTCGTTTATAAAAGTGGATCAGGTCCAATTTCCTTGGACTTCTTGAACTTTCGAAAATTGTAAATTTTCAACATTTCTGCAGTAAATGTAATTGTAAATGTTCAATATTAAATGTCGATATTTCTTATTAATGAAATCAGTTCTTCAAAATTAGATCTTGAAATTATGACGTAATTTCGAATAATGCAAATGACAATGTTCACTTTCTATCAAAGAATCGGGTAGGGTATTCTACCTCTGAAACTGTAGGTGAAAATAAAATGGCGTGCTAAACCTAAGAAACTGAGTTAAAATCACTGCGTGGGATAAAAAAAATTTGCTGGTTGGAAACACATTTTCCCCAGGGGCATTATAATACTTACTCTATATCACGCAGCACTAAACACGGTATCCCACCAACTATGGGCTACCCTCATAACTTCTGCAATGCGGAATGTTTTCTTTCAGCAATGCGGAATCAAGGAGCAAGTAATATGTTGCAGAGGTATTGCTTGAAATATTTTTATTTTCTAGAAATTTAATAATCTTTGATTTTTTAAAAGTAAATATATATTGTTTTCATTAGCAATGGATAAATCATAAAAAGAGGAATACAGTGATGTATTGAGTAATATTTGGTAGTAATTTGAATATAAAATAAGATTTTCTGACAAGTGATTTTAAATTAAACGGACAATATTTCCTGTAAAAGGCCTCACAACTGTCACCTTCAGGAAAAGTGGCTTTTGCGACGCCCAGACTGTTGCGGAAAGACTTACGTTTAATTTAAAATCACATGTCAGAAAGTCTAATTTTATACTCATTACTATCAAAATACTAACATATGATACATACTTCTATTTCTCTTTTTATGATATATCCCTTGGTGATAAGAAAAATATATAGTTCCATTAAAAAGCAAAGATGATTAAATTTCTCGAAAAAGAAAAATATTACGAACAATACCTCTTCAGCATATTACATATCCCATGATTCCGCATTGTTGAGAGGAAACTGCATTTTGATGTCGTGAGCCACTTAGAAGTAATGGGGGTGGCACATAGTTGGTGGGAGAATCTGTATAAAGGTCTTTAGAAGACTCAAATCTATAATTGCAATTATTAAAAAAAAGTGTTTTTAGGGGATGTTGAGCTAATCGAAGAGGAGATCTTTGAATAATCGTTTTAAAAAATGTTAGAATCATTGCAATTTGACCCAACATTTTTAGTCTTTCAATTGATACAAAATAAAATTGGATCTGTTAATTCAATTGACTGAATAAATATTGATTCTGGGCGCGTCAACAACTAAGGCCATTAGTTCCGTAAGCGTAGTACATATTTTTCCTCGGGAGGTGGCGATCTTACCTCGCTGTATGGTGAGATCCGATGCCGACATACTGTTTTTCGAGGTTTTACTCAACTAATATCCCCAACCAGTGGGGCACCGCCCCAGCCGCGAGACGCTCTAAGCTCCGGACTGATCACTCGGCATGTGTGGTAGTGTAGTACTTACATGTACGTGTCGTACATGTAAGTGTACGTGTGTGTAAGTAAGAGGTGAGGAAAGGTCAAAGAAGAGGGAGGAAAGATCCCGCGCGGTCCGTGGCCCTTTTGTTAGGGTACTTCTCTGGCATTCGCTTGGTATTGTCCGGAGAAACCAAGGAAAACATCCGATCAGAGGAGGCGGACGTAAGTATTTTCCTTCAGACAACGGCTGAATTCGACTTAGCTGTAAAGCTAGTTTCGAAAATCCGGACTCGAGCCAAGGACCGACTAGTCAGAGGCCCTGCAGTGGCATCAGCTAATGCCCTGAGCTACCTCCCCCGGTTATAATTTCGATAAAATATACTGTGGTTTGTCTTGAATGGCGACTTTTTGTGAAAATCGTGTTGTACGTTTAAGAGAAGGCACCTAAGCATTTTGCTCACACAATGAAATACATAATTCACTCACATAATTTCATATTATCTGCAGCAAATCGAAGTTTTCATACACAATTGGGACATTTAAAACATTGGCTAGGTAATTAGCGTAATTTGGGAAAGTGTAAAATTGATAATCTTACTTTCAGGGGCCGTAATTTTAGATATTTCAAAACAATTCATGAAATTGAAAGTGTTTCGAAATTTTTGAAATATAAAACAATCTGTTGTGGAATATTTTGAAAACAATTTGTTGAAAAATAAGTACTTTTTGCTGATTAATTCCAAAATAGGAGCTGCAAGTTGTATTTCAGACATTTTGAAATCTAATAAAACCAAACGTGTCCGAAAAATGTTCTCACTTCTACCTGACAGCCAATTTTAATGTAATTTTATGGTGCTTTTTAAATGGACAATTTGCATGAAAATGTAATTGTAACTTATGGTGAAATCAATAATCTTTCAAACGAAATATTCTTTTTTAAAAAAAATAAATTTAAAAAGAAAAAACAAACTATATCTGTGTAATGAAAAAGGGGAGACATTTTTTAACAATTATACAAAGAGCCATTAATTAATAAATTATACACACATAATCTTGGAATTTGTCTCTTTTTTTGCAATTATTTCTCTCCTAAATTTTATTAAAAAATTCCTTATCTTCATTCCCCTTCGAACTTTTCAACACTTCAAGATAAAATGTATCCAAACGATTTAGCGCGCATTGGAAATATACTCTAAATTCAGAGTTACAGTTTTTAAATCTGAAAGCATGCCTATTCATAGATTCGTCATAGATTGTTTGGCATTTAATGAACCCTCACCATGGAATAACACAATAAGTGCACTGGTTTTGAAATCAAAGTCTCAAACAATGAGGACGGCATAGCCTGTGAGTCAAGAAAATCTTTTTTCAAGTGAAATTCAAAGAAATTGTAAAAGAGGAATGATACTATTGTATTTAAATCTAAATTTTGATTTATTATTTAATACGTCAATATGAAAGTATACACTAGATATTGGAATCAGTATTGTAGAAAACATTTTATTATAATTAATTGTGGGTGTATATATATATATATATATATATATATATATATATATATATATATATATATAGTTTCATTCATGCAGAGTAATGTGATGTATAAAAATCATTAAATGTAACTAAATTAGCGTTCTGTTAATCTAGGTTTTCGGCTTGTTAGCTTCACAGCTACAAAGTAACTGACAATTTATGTATGATAACAACGATTTTACTACTTTTAAATAGCGGTATCACCGATTACAATCTGTTTATTTCACATCAAACAAATCAGATGTAGGGTTTCTCAAGTGTGAATTTTTCAAAAGGAAGAATATCAGTTTTAAAAGGGTTAGTTTCGCAGTACGTTTATTTCTCATACATTTCAAAGGACTATCGGATATGAACATGTAACATTGATGGAACCCACATTGACCACCTTAGTATTCGTTTCGCCAACTTTGAGAAACTGAATGTAATACTACGATGACTACACATTCTATTTTATCAGGTAAGTTCCTTTTCACCAAGACATTCTCATTACAAGATCATGCACACCCAGAAATGTGCTAACAAAAATCTTGTACGCTAAGCGGTCAAATTACAATATAATAAGAAACAATAATGAAAATAATAAAATATAATTTTAAAGAACAAAACCATATAATGATGTAAGTACAGCACAGTAATGAGCTTCTAGAATTTCTTTACGTTCAAATTTGTCACTTTAACTGCCTCTTCAAACCTAAAAAAATGTTTGTATGTCTTTTTAATGAAGAAAACAACTTTTATTGTGTAAAGGAATCTTCAGAATATAGACGTTAGGCTTACGATTTCCAACATGCTTCTCGAATCTGGCAAAGTCTCCGTCGCGAGGAAGTCTCGAATGGCCAACCTGAGAAAACCAATGGTGGACTGAGTATTATAATAGATTAAATCCCCAAATAGAAGAAATGTATTATAGCTGACCTTTTCAGCGATTCTAAAAAAATGTTTTACAAATCTACATTTAATATAACTTTCTTGTCATTTATTATATTGTTGATTCTATTCTATTAGTACTTGCGGCTACAGTATTTGCAGCATTTTAACTTCTACTTTTCCATTTTAGCTTTCATTTTAACAACTATTTTGCAAGATTACGTGATATCTCCTACTTCAAGATCAATCCTGATTATCTTCCATGATGGCCGCCGATCATCGTTCTTTGAATTTAAACAACATATTGTTAAGAAATAAGTGAAGTATGAGTAACACATAAACCACATCAACAAAAAACTTCCAATAGTGAGCATATTTTAGAACGCCATGTTTTCTATATTTAGAAAGCATTTAAATATCACATATGTAGACAATATATAATCATATATATAATTTAATAATTATGTACATAATAGATAATTTAAATGGAATTTTTATTCATATGGGGGAACGGTGAGAACCTAAAGCGCCAGGAACATTTTTCCCAGTGAAGAAACCTGTGTTAACTTCCGTCAAATATGTATGTATGTACGTACTTGGCGCGACAGCCCATGAATCGACTCAGGTTTACCGGCGACCGTCTAATATACCTGATATAATTATTATCTACTTGTATTTTATTTGTTTGATTTAGTTTTAAAAGGATTACACACCAAATAGAGAACGACACACCGGTTAGTGGTCATGCGTAGTTTTTAGAGAGCGAATGGGCTGGTTTAGTAATAATGTTAGAAGAAGGTTGGGGATTTGAAACATTTCGTAAGAAATTTTCTACGTCAGGACCAATTAATATGCCCCAAAGAGCACTGATCCACGGCCCGAACCACCGGCGCAGTGGCAGAGAAAGTAAGAACGGCGACGTTCAAGAGAATAGAAAATTGGATATCTTAAATACTGTTTAGCAGAGCTTAAAGATAATGACATTCATATCGTTGTTACTAGTACGAATACAAAAGAACATACATGTTTCGAGGAGCTTAAAGGGGGGTACGTTAATTCTGAGGAAGATACTGGAAGATTTTATCCAGAGAAAACAAAGTATTTAATATACTATAACATAGAAGTAGAATTTGCAGTATCAAACTTGAGTGAAAAATTGAAGTACATTAATGAAGATGAATACTAAAACTGCAAACGAAGAGTTTGGAAACAGGCGTTTTTCAAGGGCTTTTACTTGAAAATTTCAATACTAAATCAAAACTTAAAACATGTTATTTAGACACTTACAACTTTCTATTATTAAGTATTCAGAGCAATATTAAAAGAAAAATTAAATAATACTAATCCCAAGTAAGTACGCCCGAATATATATTGAAACGCGGAGCGTTTCTATATGCAAATAGAAACATTGTGCACAATAATAACTACAGCTCATTTTGAACTGCGCGGCATAAGCGGCAGGAGTGACGACCGGCGATGGGAGGGGGTCCGCCGCCGCCGCCGCCGCGAGCACATCGTGGGAACGGGAATTTCGGCCGTTACGAGCCGAGCAGGGAGTCGAGTCAGAGAAAGTTCACCGTTGAGTGCGGGCAGAGTAAAACGTTGCCCGTGATGAAGGAAATTAATCAGTGCAAGATTTATGGAAACGCTAGTTAGAAGTCGGGAAATTGGAAGGTGGGAGAGGTTGGTACGTAGAGAACTGTAGATCGCGCATGTGCCATCAGACACTGTGGAAATAACACTAAAACTGTGCGTAGTGAAATCGACGCCGGCGCGAGTAGTGACCACGTGCTCCGCGGTTACTTTAGGGAAGTGAGCAATAATTAGAGGGAACGTGCGGCGACATAATTCGAGCACATCGCGGGAACGATATGGACGTTGCCGAGAGGTTGTGAATACGTAAGTGGGACTGCACGTCAAAATACCCGGGGCTGAAGCCGAGGAGTCCGCGTTGCCGCCGGCCTGAGGCGAATCCACACCACCAACCGCCGGACGCGTCGGGCTGCCGTGGAGGTCACCGGCCGCCGCCACCGTCGGCGATAATCCAGAACAAAAGCGGTATTTGTTGGGGCCCCAGGTATGATAAAATCGTATGATAAACCGAATCTTGGTACCAAGACGGAAAGCATTAATGTATTCGATCATGTATACAACATATTGGTTTCTAAATAAATTGTATTTGTGTTTGTGCAAACTCATTATTTTAATTTACCAATGCTATATTGATTCCTTCAAGGGACCCATTCACGAGCAAGACACCCGTCCTTTATAATTTATTTGCAGTGGAAAGTACCGACAAGCAGGTACGTCACAATATATATATATATATATATATATATATATATATATATATATATATATATATATATATTATATTTCCAATGCGAACAGAAATTGAAAGAAAAAATACTACCTTCCATCTTTTGTGAGGTGCATAAGATTTCAGAAGATACCAAGAAACTTAGGAAAAATACAAAAACATTTTAAATGACTAATTTTCAATGATCGTAGAAATTGAAAGAAAACTACTCAGCCTTCAGCGTTTTGAGGAGTGGCCGTGGTTTTGTTAGATACTCAGGAAGTCGGAAGAAATACAATAACAATGAAACAATTTCCGTTTTGACTGAAAAATGCAAATATTTGATTGTGTTATTGCGCCTATACTCACTTGGAGCAAATCGACTCAATTCTCATACATAGTACGTCACTGCCTACGACACAGCTAACAATATGCAAGCGTAAAGCTCAGAGGAAGCGGCCACCCACCATTAAATATTTGCTATTCACGAGTAATGATATGCAACAGCAACTTTTTTGTTATTATTGGTATGTAAAGAATTGTTATACAGTGTAATTACTACACAATTTTAGTGCGGTATTCGTGAAGACGGTTTTTGCTAAAATATTTAATCTTCTCCAGGGCTATGAGAGTATTTATTCTGTTGTTCTTTAGCAGTTTGCGGGCTACTTTTTCGTCATCCATATTGTGTGGTTTCGTTCAACAGCACTTTTGCTGATGCAGATCATTAGTTATAACACTAGATGAACCCGCCAAAGGGGGTACGGCCCGCAAAAAGAGTACTTCCCGGCCCGATTTTTTGATTGATTGATTTATTAGTGATTCCGGAAGAGTCAGCGACTAAGGTAATAAGTCCTCAAGTGTAGTACATTTTGTATCGCAGGCAGGTGGCTGTGATCTTCCCTTGCTGAGTGGTGAGATCTGGCGTCAACCTACCGTCGACTTACGAGATGTAAGCAACCAGGTGTCCCACACGAACGGGGCACCGCTCCAGTCGGGACAAGCTCTAAGCTCCCGACTGGTGTCCCGATATGGTAGTGTAGTGCGTGTACGTGTAAGTCTGTATACATAAGGGGTGAGGATAGGACGAGGAAGAGGAAGGTAAGATCGCGCGCTGTTTGTTTGTTAGGATACTGCTTGGACATTCGCCTGGTATTGATGGGGGAAACCACGGAAAAGTTCAGATCAGAGTAGCCTTCGGCTAGAATTCTCCTCTAAACAGCGACTGAATTCGACCTAGCTATCTAGCAAGTGCTGGAAATTCTCCCACCGTCGGGACTCGAACCTAGGACCTCCCGGTCAGAGGCACTACAGTGACATCAGTTGTTACCCTGAGACACCTCTTCCGGAGCGAGCTCTCGTCTTATCTATTACAGCATCATGTGGTCCTGCGACCGCGCGGTCCTTCTGCGTCGAATTTGCAAGCACTCGGTCATTCCCGTTACGACAACACAGGCTTACATTGTGGGGAATACCAATTTTCTGTCTTCGTGTGCATCTCCCATAATTTTATAAATTTGTGCGTTATTTAAAGAACAAGTTCAGTCAATTCTTTATGGTATGGAATGCATTGTTCAGTATGTTTGGAGAATTTACTGTATTTTCATTTGGTATTAGATTTGTTGATTCGAAATGTGCAGTCGATGATTGCAGTTTCTCTTGAGGAAACCATGACTGCATTGAAAGTCCCTCTTCCTATGCATTGTCGTCTGTGGGAGTGTAGTGTGAGTGCTTTTCCGTGCAGTCATCGACGTTCAAATCGTTGTTATGCAAACGAATGTGTGCGAAATCTTGAACGTCAATTATTTTTTGTGATAAGATTTGTTGTATTGTTGTCGTGCGTGTGGAGGCTGTTGCTGCTGGTGTTTGTGAACTGGGACCGACCAATGACCTGATCTCATGAGAACGTACTTCACATTTTGAAAAATTTACAATTGCATATCCCTGTAAGACGCAAAGTGATGAATGTGTTGATAATTTCATATTCCGAAAGTTGGGCAAATTTTCGAAATAAAATATTTTTATTTCATTAACATCAACAGTAGCAACAATAACTATACAAAACTCCTCAAATGAACTAATGTAAAACTTGTCCAAAATAATGCCTTTTCCAAAGTGCTGGAGACTGATCACCGTAATTTAAGTCTTACTCCATTTTTGTTTTTTACTCTATTACCTACAATTGTCTTCATGCCGAATCATTGGAAAATCGCGAGTGTTTAGTGGATATCAAAGCCAGAACCGGGAGAACTGAAAGTGATAATACCAGACACGGGAATCTACGTATAACATTATACAAAAATGAAAATTTATTGAACTTTTAATACTTTATTTAACGTTTTAATGAATTACACGAGTGTCTTACTTTTTATTGTAAATTAATATTCTGAATTATGATAATTAAATTCCCGACATTCTGTGAAGCTACAACATCCATTTTTAGGGTGCACCAGCCGCCTCTGTATTGAAGCACTATTAGTTCGATTATAGGCCCCCCCACAAACGACATTTTCAGAAAAAATTGCCATTTCCACTTCACCTTTAGAAAATGTTCTCTTTACTATGCAAGTACGTAGTAGGCAAGAAACTAAAATGAGCGTTCTCTTGATTTGCGAACATTTACAATTGTTTACAACGTTGCCGGTTACAGATTCAATCAAGATTGCTTCAATTTTACTTTTACATTCTTACCTTACTACGTACGTACGACGATTTTTTGACAGATAAACACGTATTGTAAGCCCCAGTACCGAACAAAGTGAACAAATCGTGCTATTTCTAGTAAATTACTTCTAACACGTGTATTCAGACTCCACTTGATATGGGTCCTTGATATCAAAAAATAGATTGACAGGAAAAGTACATTTTTTGGGCGGTTTCTACCAATATAATATTATAGAGATTGTTTCCTTAATGAAATATATTCCTTAAAAAGTCTTTATATGTACAATTTTTCGAAAATATGAGGTTTTGCGTAATTTTGCATGAAATATAGACATTTTTAATTTTTAAAACATTTTTTCTCTAAAATGGCACCAACTTTTTTCTTTAAATTTTCTCATCATATGTATTAATGTAAAAATGATAGTAATAGTCCTGTTTTCGATCATATTCTCCATATTTTTGAAAATTGCAAAAAGTTAACATTTCAAAACTACAAAAATGATTTTTGTCTGAGACAGCCTGTTAGAAAAAGTAAATTATTTAAAAAGGTCACACAGTTTTTTGAAAAAATGAGTAGTTTTCGCGTAATTTGGGCTTAAAATTTATGCAAAGAATAAGAAAAACATTTTCTCAAAAACCGCTCCAAATTTTTTATTTAATTTTTTCCATGGATAGAAGAACGGACGATCAAAATAATGGTGCGACTCTAAATATTCGAAAATTGCAAATTTAGGAATAATGCAAGAAAGTATGTGCTCTTGTAGCATCACTTGTTTTCTTAGTGAGAGCTATCACTGCAAACAACGCCGATCGCTGTCGAAAATTAATGGTTTTGAGGAAGGACCTTTCGCGAGGTAAAGAAGTTTCAACCAATCAACATTGAGAATTTTGGTGACATTTAAATCGTGAAAATCGAATATTTCCCGAGCCGTACTCGTACTAACTCAACGGAAAGGCTCCAAGTGAAGATCACATGAGAAGATTCATATAAAATACACGGAAAGAAAGCAAATAAAATACATTTTTTCAACATATATTCATTTTCATACATTGAGAAAAATAAATTTCATTGCATTTTACGCAACGCAGCAATTACAATTACAATTACAATTACAATTACAATAGACCTGAGTGTCCAACTCTTTCCAAGTTTGTGTTATGTTATTTCATATGTAACTTCACCTTTTCTGCAGTGTGAAATAACGTATCCAGAGTTGTTATATATCATCATCATTATCACTTAGTCCAGTTGCGCACATTTCCAGAAAGTTAACCGAACACTCTGTACACTTGTTACTTAGTGCTTGTTAATAAGTACGTTATTCATTTCTTCGTTTGTTATTAAAGTCGAGTTTGTTATTAACGTCATAAAATGTAACATTAAAAGTCAGTATTTTGTATCATGTGTCAAAAATCCGCCACAGGCGGGACTCGTACCTTTGAACCTCCCTCTCAGAAACGCTGCAATGGCAAAAATTGTTGCCTTGAGCTTTTTCCGCCAGAACATTCTCGTATCCGACAATACACGGAGAATATACGTTGTGTAAGTAATGGGAGTACGGAAATTTAGCAAACACTAATTGCGTAGATTTTCACGGAAATGCATGGTTTGGGGTTCGTTAATACAAATGAATTGTTATTATTTTCAAAACGCCTGTCTGTCTGTATGATAGCAAAAGCGCCGAAACCACAGCTAAATTTTCCCCGAACTGGATATTCCTGGATCGGTCTTACCAAACTCGAATTTGAAACGGATCTTTCAAATTATTTTTATTAATTTTTGAAGTTGTTATGTTTCTAAATTAAAATACCATATAGAACTATATCACGTGCATCATTAGTTCGTTATGTTTTTTTATCATCTCTACCCTACCATAGTATATGTCATATTTCTACTATCATTGTAGGGAAAAGTAGGATAGTGTGGGCCATCGGGAAGGAAAAACCTCTAACTGAGAGGCGGATTTACCATTTTCGTCTCCCGAAGTTAAAATATTTTTCAGCCCCCCCCTCCCTCGTTTTACTGCGAACAATAACATTTCAGATAGTTTATTATAACTTTTTTATTCTACTTACTCTTTTTACTAAAATTAATTAAACAATTAAAATATGTTTATAATACACAATACAACGAATATATGTTTAATACAAATATATATTGTAACCCCCGAGTCGGTTCTGCATACTCGCAACCGTCACGATCGCATTCAATAACGGCCGCGCGGGAGGTTACACGGGAGGTTTAAATAAGTAACTTCCTACATAGATCTCAGGTATTGGTTCTACACAGACCTTCAGGCGAATGACGTAACACACACACACACACACACACACACACACACACACACACACACACACTACGTTTGTCAAAACAACAGACTAACATAGTCACTTTATTTTATAGAAACCGCGTATATATTCACTTCTCGAATAATCTTACAACATATTTCTTCTGGCATCTTGATGTGAGTTTATACAATTACAAAATTGAAAACCAAAAAAATTAAATATATACTGTTTTTTGTCAAGCAAATAAAACCTTCAACTCTTCAACTTAATTTACAGTAAATTGTTATCTTCTTATTTGTTGAGGTGATTTTATACAATGGAAAAATAGAAGAATCTGAAAGCGAATCACATTAAACAAAAAATCACAGTTCGTACTACTTCTGTGTCTCAATTTTAACACACCCCTCCCGACATCACAATCCCATAGCGTTGCTAACAATTATAAATTGCTTTCTCCCCTCACAAATCTCTGACCACGTGTTGCAAATATTTCCGGAGCGTTCCCCAACTTATCTTTCTAGCGAGAGGTATATAATTACTTCCTTTAAAATGTAGTGTAGCCATAATCCAAGTTTAGTGGATCTTTGATACCTAAAAATGGATTGTCGTCAAAATGTCTGTCCGTCTGTGGTCAATGCTAGCGCCTAAACTGTTTTTCTCCAAAATTGATATTCCCTGATCGATCTGAACGAACTCGAGGCTTTGGGAGTTTCAAACGGATATTTTTTAAGAGCTATTTCAATGAAGCTTCAATAACATTTTCAAAAATTTTGTTTTTATAAAATTTTGTCTTCGGTTAGCGTAAATGACGCTTATAACAATGATGCGTTGAAATCCCTGATTTTTCGAAAATTTCAAAAGTACAATTTTTTGAGCGTCTTGCTTGCTCCATTTTTTTTTTAATTTTCTCGTATGTATCAAGGGACGGTAAAAAATCGTGGCGCGATTCCCAATTTCAACGAACTGTCCGTATTTTCGGAAACAGCAAAAAGTTAACATTTTAAAGCTATAATATTTGACAATACGGATTTTTGCCTTAGACAAAGTCGGTTGTAAGAAGTCAGTTTTTTTAAAAAAAAAGTCACGTACGTTTTTTTTAAATACGAGTAGATTTCACGTAATTCGTGGTTGAAATTTGTAGTATTTCTAAAAACATTATTTTCTCAAAAAGGCTCATGGTGAATAAACTGGGTGTTCGAGCCTCGGCATGGAAAAAAATTTTTGCTGGTTGACAACACTTTTGCAGGTTTATGCAGTATGATAATACAGTGGAGTTGGAAGCAAAGCGAGAAAATATGTACTGTTTTAGCAATACTAGTATTCTATAATTTTCCTCCTCGTATGTATCAAAGAAAAGTGTATGCAAAAGCGCGGGTGCTAGTCTCGTGTTTTGACGACTCTGTATTTTCTGTGGTAAATAAGGCCTCTTATAAAAACAGATTTTCGAAAAAAGTCGTGTTCAAGGTATGGAAAAATTAGTAATTTTCGTGTAATTTCTAATTGAACTATATTTTTCACGATTTGAAAAAAAATATCATTTTTTTACGATTAGAACAAGGAGTCTTAAAAGAATGAAGCATGTCTCATATACGTTGTACATTCTGAATTTTCAAGAATCGCAAAAGTTAGAAATAATGCGAGAAAGTATGTGATTTTATCTCTTCTGGTTAGTTTTTAATTTTTCATTTGAATTGCATAATTCCCTACAAAACAAAATTGCTAGTCTGCAGACAGAAACAAAAAACTAAACTTAAATGGAAATGCAAAATATCTCAGGGCTCAGCACATTTGTATGGAAGAATAGTGTTGCCAGGCGAATAGTCGAGAAGAATTTGATATGCGGTGTTCATAGCGCTTAGATTATCTTCGACGAATGGTGCTCTTTAGTACCGTAATTAACGACGACGATTGGCAATGCAACTTTAGAGACACAATAGCTCAAATATAATGTAGATTTGTATTTTGGTCATTCAGTTATAACAAGAGTATTTGGAATGCTTAAGGTTGAGTTTTGATAAAGATCACAGCACAAACATGCATTTAAAATATTAAAGTTATCTCTATTTATTAATAACATTCACAAATACTTATTGTCACCGCATCATCAATTAGTTTCTTTTAATGTATGCTTTTTGGGGGCGGGGATACAGCTAAAACAAGTGTTCATAGAGTTGAAATAATACATGACAAAGCTCTCTGCCGTGAAGAAAATATTACTCGATATATTCTAAATGAACAAATACAAAAAGAAATGAAAATAAAACCACTGACTGGGTAAAAAGATCATCCACCTGTTTTCATGTCACCCTTCATGCTTGCCCCATTACAAGTCATTTTTTCTCTTATTTACGTGGCAGACTTACCTACACTAATTCAATAAAAAAGTCCAATTTGCAGACGACACGGCGCTACTTCCCTCAGAGCCCGAGCTACATAAAATACGTAAAATAATGCCACAGTATCTTAATCTAATCAATAAATGGGCCTCTAAACTAAAAATTCAACTTAACCGAATAAAAGCCGCTGTAAAAATATTCACCATCAGACCTTGCCCTTCTCTCACTTCATTGACATTAAACAACAAACCAATGATATGGCACCTCTACAATAGAACAATGAAATATCTTGGACTCAACCTAGACACAAAACGTAACTGGAATACGGCAAAGTCTATCAAGCAAAAATAAAATTACTGCAACTAAAACCTATAATCAATGTAAATTCCTTACTACCAAATAGCACAGCCATAATAACATTCAAAACCATTTTAGCAAAATACAAATTTCCCTAAACCAGTACCTAAGAATAATCACCACCAACCAACAAGAACAATCACATCAACGACAACTCCATAAAGAACTATCAATCGAACCCATAGCCAAACATGTCAATTACATCACCACCGACTTCTATTTATCCATACCACAAATCCCAACATTAAATTCATTCAATTTCGGTCGAAATGCTACACAACCAAACCCAATTCAAAAAAAAATTCCTTTCCATGTATTTCTTAAAAAAAGTCTGAAATTGACAATTAACAGAGAGGCCTAATTGGCTTTCTCACCCATATATTACATTAGGCATAGTATGCAGCTTAGTAGTAAGCAACCGAAACATAACTACAGTATAACGCTTTACTTATCTAAGTATTAATTGAAAGAAAATACATTTTAAAAACAAGGTATTTTAATATCGGTTCCGCAGCTTATCGTTCTCGCTGTATCGTCTCACGTCATTCTAAGGACTTGCCCTCTTTAATCACCTTACCTCAACCATTTTAAACATTAATTCGTTTTTAAAATGATTGTTTTGCGTCTTTCGTGAGAAAAGTAAGGACATTCCTTACATCTTCATTCGGCTGAAAAAATATGACATAACTTCCTGAAGTAAACTCACTTAGTTACGACATAGTGACATCTATATGCGTACATGTTTCGTTTACAATTGTGAAAGACAAACATGCCGAACAAGAGTAACAATAAATTTAAAAAGAACTGCCATAATTTTTTTTCTTTTTTGTCCATGTTCAGTGGAGGGGTGACATGATAGACACTATCTTCCTAGGGAAAATATTAATACTGTTGTGGACGGCGACATACGCCGTGGGCAACGCGCGCTCTTGGAAGGCAGCTGGAGTTGCAGCAAGCGCGGGACTCGCTCCAGCAACCCCAAGGCATGAAAGCGAGTCTCGGCTAACAAGGGCGCCTGCTATTTAACGGGCTCGCAAGCGCCAAGAGAGAAGTCCAAAGAGTTGACAGAGTCGGAACAGATCGACAGTGAGACAGTGTCTGGTGAAGATAAGTGGCAACAGGATTGTGCCCTGTTGGTATCTGGTGACCATGCTACGTTTATAGACAACTCGTTATCGATTTTTAGGAAATTGGACTTTTAATTTCTCTCTCCCGGCGATCTGACAACTTAGCAAGGTTAAGTGTATATAAAGAAACATTGTGAAGAAGTACACAATACCTACAGGATGTACGAAATAGATAATTATTTCAATAGAAGATATTCTCAATTCTAAGACAGTTATGTGAGACGAATGCAGAAGTCCGCGTGCCGCGCGCGCAGCGTTGCCTTACGGAGAAGCCGGCTGGGCTCAGCTCGGGGACAGCACTGCCGTTGTCTCCGAAGCGACTCTCTCCGGGAGGTCCCAGGGTTCAAGCCCCGATGGATACGTATTTTGAACAACAGCTAGATTGCTAGGGCGAATTCAGTCGCTGTCTGGAGGAGAATTCTAGCGGCCGTCTGCTCTGATCGGCAATTTTCCGTGGTTTCTTCGATATTCAGGCAAATGCCGCAGCTGTACCCTAACTCCACGGACCGCGCGCGATCGTTCCTTCCTCTTCCTCGTCCTATCCTCTCCCTTTATACACGCACAATCGTATATGCACCACACTACCACACATATCAGGGGACCAGTAGGAAACCTGGATATTGTCCTCGCTGAGGTCATGGCTCGTTGGGGGAGGTACCTGGATAGGTGAATCCCCCTGCAAGCCTACGTATAGGTGGGTGTGGAATCTCATCATTCGTCGGGGAATGAATCACAGCAACCTCTCCCCATAAAACATTCAGTACAATGACGGTACTAATGACCGTTGCAGTTGACGTGCCTGAAAAACATTACCCAATCTTACGGAAATCTGAGTTTGCGAGGTCACATGACCAACTGAATCCCCTGAGATACTTAGATTTCTCGTATACTAGCTAGCAGACGAACTTGCGTGCAGACGAACGAGAAAACATTCAATGGGCCTCCTTATGGAGATTGTTTCAACCGCTGAAATAGACATGTCTATTCCCACTCGCGTGCAGTTCTGCATGTTGTAGTTCGTGAATGCGCTTGAATATGCGTGTAATTAGCTGTTGGTTTACTAAACCTATTTATTTACAAAATTCTTTTGCAATACACGAATAAAGAATACTGTAATATATCCACCATAATATTTTTAAACTGGATTATTTTATACTATAAACAAAGAACAGGGAGTTGGTCTGATGCATCAATATTCGTGGAAAGGGTTTGCATCAAAACTTTTAAGTTAAAAATTTAATTTTTCATTATCGATATTGTTGAAACTATGATTATTGTTATAATCTGGGCTGCCCGGATGACGACACAGATGACTAATGACTTGACGACTCTGGCCGCGGAAGCCTACGATATCATGATTATTGTTATAATTACATTCTAAAGCCATAATAAAATACTGATATTCGTTCATACCGATAAATATGAACTGAAATAATAAAAGTCCGTGATGCATTATTATTATTATTATCATTATTATTATTATTATTATTATTATTATTATTATTATTATTATTATTATTATTATTATTATTATTATTATTATTATTCGTTAATCGGCCGACTAGGACCACGCATGCAAGCATCCTGCATTTACCGTGGCTCAGTTTTTATTTATTATCACGGTGGCAGGTGCTTGCGACAATTTTTGGGGGGGACCAGCATTTTTAGCTGGATCCGATTTTTATCCCCCACGGTTGTTAGCCCTGGGGGTATGGAAGATGAAATGATGATATGATGATACTGGGGGTGAAAGGACAACACATACAGACATACACAAATACACCCATGCCCGAGGCGGGACTCGAACCCGCGATCTTCTGGTCCGAAACCACTCCGGCACTACTGCCTTAGCGATCTCGGCCATCTGATCGGCATTATTATTATTATTATTATTATTATTATTATTATTATTATTATTATTATTATTATTATTATTATTATTATTATTATTATTATTATTATTATTATTATTATTATTATTATTATTATTATTATTATTATTATTATTATTTCACGTTTCTACCAGAATGCGTGCTGTTTTTCTGTAGATAATTCGCATAGGTCCAACTAAGTTATTAGTAGTCACACATTTCAGCACTCCCCACATCGAAAGAAACCTCGCGAGTGGCGTGACGGGCTCTGTATCCGCGGTGCGAAACGTTAATGTGATTTATTTCTTTAAAAAACAACAGGAAACTAACTGTACGTGATCAACGGGGCCGGAATATAATCTGTGCACATTTTCATGAACTCTAAAATTCCCACCCTTTCCTTTGCCTAGCATTAGCACTTGCGTTAAACTTCCACAGCTCACGGATCCAGAACCAAGGAAGTTGCCTCGGTGGTCTGTGACACTTCTGCCGTTCTCATGGCATCGAGTCTCAACGGACGGTTCGAAAAAAAATAATTTCGCAGAATGGAACTAGCCTTCCTAGGTATTATTATTTATTATATAATTCTCGTTTCATATATTTCTCCTTGTTCATAGTACTTATATGTGTAATACAAGTATTTTGATACGTTTTACATTTTCATTAATATGTACTAATACATTTTACATAATTGTGGAAATACATCAGGCTGAAAGTACAGGATTGCTCTCATAAGTTCGCTCATGAGGACAACAATGTTTGGAGATTACCGCTTCAAAAAGAGTTTTTCTTCGGTGTGGCTGCTTTTTATTTGCTTTTTTTGCTTTTTTCACGCCACGCCACTTTTTCTTTGCTTAAAAAAGCATTGAAAAAACATTTCGAAAATGAAAAAATCAACAATCAATAAACGTTTCAAATTCTCAGGGCCTTAAATGGAGTCAGCTCAATCGAAGAATATCAATTTTGAAAAAATTCATTGTATAGTTTAGGTGCTACACTACACAAATTTTTGAAAATGACTACTTTTTCGGTATGAAGGACCCCTAAAACAAGTTTCCGTAAAATTCTCGACGTCGAATTTTTGCAGCATGACGTGCATACTAGCAACACGAGAAGGCAAAAAGCGCTGAAAGTGCAATGCATTTCCATTACCTGCAGCCACCCCACTTCCAGCCTTCTTTGGTGTTCTTCCCGTGGCGCGACGAGTCGCAGGAGCACTCCGTGAGGTTGCCCGAGCTGCAGGCCTGCGTCACCGCGTGCACCACTCCGGCGCTCGTCACGGCGTAGATGAAGGCCGTCTCCTTGCTCCCTGCGGACAAACAAGCGCCTCGCTGCACTCCGAGCGCCTCCCGCGCCCTGCGCTCGGCCCTCCGGTATTTTCATTATTGCTTCCGGGCGAGTCAACGACTGCACTCATTAGTCCTGTGAATGTATTGCATGATGCACCTCGGAAGGTGGCGGTGTTCCTCCCCCGCCGAAACGTGAGGTTCGGCTCGGAACTACACATCGGCTTGAGGGGTTTTCCCTCCCCTTTGTTATTTCCGTCAGCCAGGAAAAGTTCCTGTTAAGGTCTAAGCTTCTGACTGGTCTCCCGGCATGTGTGCGGTAGTGTAGTGCATATACTAAGTGTGTGTGGGGTTAATAGGACAAAGAAGTAAAAAAAACAGATGGCACACGATCAGTTGCTGCTCCTGCAATCGCTCGGTGTTGATGGGAGAAACTTCGCAAAACTACCGATTAAAGCAGTCAGCCGCTAGAATTCTCACGGCAATGGCTGATCTCGACCTAGCTACCTATCTGGTGTCGAAAATCTTGCCACCGGCGAGACTCGTACTCTAGTAATTCCCGATCAGAGGCCCTGCAGTGGCATCAGCCTTGAGATACTTCAGCCGGTACCAACTAATAATACATCATTTCACCATGACTGCGAAAAGCCAAGTAGATGTGAAACTTGCGCAAGCACGGTGGCTCTAGAGGAAGTTCCCTCAGCCAGGCGCAGTGGCGGCCACAACAGCAGCCGCTCGGTGCTCACCGCCCAAGACTCTCCTAGG
The DNA here is from genome assembly GCA_038098605.1 of Gryllus longicercus. Lineage (NCBI taxonomy): Eukaryota > Metazoa > Arthropoda > Insecta > Orthoptera > Gryllidae > Gryllus > Gryllus longicercus. The sequence continues at coordinate 402,591 of JAZDUA010000602.1, forward strand.
GGCGGAGAACAGACCGTAAGCCCCAAGACATCTGCGTCAGCAAGAGGTGAACCACCGTAAGCTAACCCCTAAATGATTGAGGAATCTCTATTCTCGCAGTACGTTCACAGGCGCAATTGTTCGCTCTCGTTCACAGGCGCAATTGTACTTTCACAGGCGCAATTGTTCTTACTAATTCTTTTATAGAGATCGAGATCTCTTTCCTGCACGTAAAATGACACTTAAGTAGTACTTGTAACTCTACAGCGTTGTGGCAACACGGTGCTACGGTGCTCAATAGACATACAAATTCGGTCGAGTTGGAATGACAGTCTTTCTCAGAGGCTCTTGTTAATAGGGAACCCGAGTTGTCACAGTCAATATTAGTAATGTTGAATCTATCGTACTCGCTACGTAACGAGTGCAAGGAAATTTTATAAATGGGGCTTAAAAATGATTATTTCGTTCGGCGATCGCACAGCTTACGTTTCAGCCCAGATGCGACGTTCTTGGCGAATAACAACTTTCCGGCCACTCGTTGGCAGTTTGATTCGGAGAAGGAATGCAGGATGCCTGGGATACCATGACCAAATTCTTTCTGTTCTAAAGGAAGTTGAGGTCGACTTGTAGAATTCTCTTTCAAGGACACCGTCAGGGCATAGCAATGAAACACTGCTGTCTCAAAGCACAAGCACAAGTATAATTTACTACAGGCCTCCTCAAAACAGTGCTGTTGAGCCGCTGTCTGCGGCAGCCGCGGGCACACAGGCTGACATCGGGGGCTACCGGATCAATTCTAGGTTTCGTCGATGGGTCTGTCGCCACACTCCATCGGGACGCGATTGTCTCAAATTTCTCTCTCAGTCGTACAAGTAAAAAATACTTCAGTCATATTTTCGGGCTTTAATACAAATTATGAATAATGTACGCGAGGTTATTGATATTTCTAGGCAACAAAAACTTCCTCCTCTGTTGGGTTTTGTTTACAAAAGTTTCAGAGAAGCCTCTTTCATCTTATTTTCGGGAACACACATCGTACACTCCTCCAAACGCAACACAAATCCCGAATTCAGCGCGAAGCAGCGGGCGGCCCGCAGAGAGAAAGGAGGGAGGCAAACGGGATATCAGAGAAAGAGGCTTTGGTATTTCCCACGGCATGTTCCTGACCACGGTTCCCTGAATCCAGCTGCATATGGAGGAATCATCTACAACAATTTATTACAATTGTATTCAAAGGCATACAGGACTAGTTCTCCCAGTGTCTCATACTTTTAATCGAAATGTGAATTTTGTAATATTATAGAAGTTAATGCAATATTTACTTAGAAGAAAATTTTAAAAAATGGGCTTTTTGAAAAAAACTCTTGTTTACACAACATGAAAAAAATTCATTTTTGGTGATTTTCGCTGCGTTGGTATGACGCTTTTTACTAGTAGATAATCATGGAGTTCGCATCTACAGTTCGTCATTCTTTAGCATCTCATTAACTTGCAATTGAAATTCATGCAAGTAAGGTAGAACAATTCTTTGTTTGCGGATCTAAAAATAGGGTAGGAAGTGAGATAAACACAAACATGCATTTTCAAATGACTTTGAAATTGGGTTCAAAATTATTTAAAAGTAGGTTTTTGATACCTCGCGTATTTTCACATTAAGAATTGGCTCTTGAAATGTCTTTAAAAATCAGAGGCTTTGCATCACAAATATGTTCATGTCATTTTGCCTCAAAAGCTTCTTTTCATTTCTATTCCAAAAAACAACAAGATCGGAACGCCCTTTTACATCGATATAATCAATACATTAGCACGTCTTAGCTGAGTGTTGATTTCGAGTAGTCAGCTAAATGAAGAAGACTGTCCACTATTCTTAATCACATAGTTTTTCTGACCTTCTGGAATGGGCCTGATGAAACTAACAATATTGTATTGACATCACAGCGAAAGTTTACATGGTACCATACCGCGCATCCAAAGAGGCCTTCCAGCAAACACACACAAAACTTCCACTCACTCAAGTGGCGATAGCTTTTGACTGGGTCTCCTGACAAGCGCGGTCGAACAAATAAACAAACAAACAAACAAACAGGAAAGCGAACGTTGGTTCCATTAGGGCAGATTTCCGAAGCTTGTGACCCCAATGCAATGTATGTGTGTCCATATCTCTCTGAGCTAACGAAACAATCCATTGATGGGAGACGTAGGTATTCGTTTCCAGTGGTTTCACCTAATGTCACGAAAAACATGCACATGAGGTACGCGTAAGTTAGAATGACCATATAGCACTGTGTATTTTATGGGTAATATTGGCCAGGTATACATCAAAAATCAATTTTACATATTAAGTTAGTTTTATAACATATTAGATAATGCACATGACGTGCTGTTTCAAGTACAATGATGAAGAGAAATTAGCACAAAATAGCGTAACTATTAGAAGTCCATAGCTGATAATATAATTATACCTGATGGTACAGGGGCTTGGGGAAAGTGCAACCATGCACGCGGACATAACGGCTGTGGAACCCGACCCCCTTTAAGGTACGGATATTTGGGGCACCGGGGCATTCCAAATCCCTCGTGTGTCACATCAATATACTAATCCTATTATAATCCCTAGCACTGACCTTTAACTGTGTGACTGTCACAGACCATTAACTGTCTGTTTGCAACCTATCCGAGTATTTTGAGGATCTTGCTACATACACCTATAACAATGGTACAAGCATGTAGACAGAACAAGAGCTACTACATATGTAGGTACAGGACATAAAAGATCATAAGAACTACCACGACCTATTGTTCGTGGAGCAAGAGGGAGCTTTCCATTAGGAAATGTTTTCAGGGAAGTTTTTGTTCTTCGGGAAGTCCTGGTGGGTCCCGATAGATGGAAAGACCCTCAGGCGCCGATACATGGCAGCCAGGAAAAGAAGAACGGAAAAGGCTCAACATGCAAATAAGCGTACGAGAAAGACTGTTCCATTTTGTAACACAACTAGTTAAGTTTTAAATCTGTTTGTTGCAGGGGTGGGGAGTAACTCCCTGTCCAGCAATAGCACACTTACAGGGTTTTGTGTCGATGATTTCTTATAAATCATTAAAAAGAACATCTATCCTCAGTGTAGAGAAGACTTGAGACGCTGTTGTTTCAAGTCTTCTTTTAAATGCGTTGTAAATTTTGAAATGAAAAGTGGTGCGTGAACAGGGACGGCAATCGCCTTGAAAGAATATTACAGACCTGGAAATATTAGAAAAAAGTTACACAAACATCTATTATTAAAACATTTGTTAACAGTTGAATAGCAGTGAGCAATCTCGTGTAAGTTTGGTTATAACGGTATTATTGTATTAGAACAACAATTTAATTAATCTGTGAATTAAAGCTCTCCTTTTTTCTTTGGTACCGTACTTTCCGCTAATAAATAAAAAAAATTGTAGGGATTACAGAAAGCATGCACCTCTAGCTTACATATAGTTATGAAACAATCACATTCTGAACGTGGACACATACGTTTCTTTAACTACTTAAAGTGACCAACAAACTGAAACTCACTTAGTTATCAAGGAAGAAAATTATTCTTTCAATAAGAAACAGCATTAAAGAAAACTAATGTTTGCACGACAACTTCTCCTTTCCACATCAGAGTTGACACGATATTGAATTGAACTGCGCTTTAATTCATTGACCCTGACAGTCAGACTGGAATTAGTCAGTACCGTGAGTACACGCGAGTCACCGATTCTACCGTGCACTGTCGTTATTTATGGTGATATTTTAATTGTGATATTTACGAGCGCATTCCACAATTCATTTACACTACGTAACATCAACAGTTTCAAAAAATATAACAAAAAAGTGAAACATTGGTACAGATGACGGGGGCGTGAGTCGTTGAGGATAATGGCGAGTGGGGTGAGAGTGGGGCAGTATGATCTCAACTCTTAGTTTAGGCACCGGGCAAATTTCACCAATCAGTGTTGGCAACACTAACTGATTTGGGAAATAGCCCGCTTCAGTACTTTTCACTCTAATGACCGGGAAGTGAACCAGTCGGTAAGCTCACTCCTCACACACTACTCCGCAGCAAGCCGTCAAACAATACGTATAGTGTCGTGGAAGTAATATTGTCGGCCGTAGCCACTAACAGGGTTTGTGTTTCACAAGTACGATTCTGATGGCGGAGGTGAGAATGTGAGTAAGGGTAAGGGCGAGGGGGGCCAGGGCGGTGGAGGCGAGAGGGCGAGGGCGAGAGGGCGAGGGCGAGAGGGCGAGGGCGAGAGGGCGAGGGCGAGAGGGCGAGGGCGAGAGGGCGAGGGCGAGAGGGCGAGGGCGAGAGGGCGAGGGCGAGAGGGCGAGGGCGAGAGGGCGAGGGCGAGAGGGCGAGGGCGCGAGGGCGAGAGGGCGAAAGGGCGAGGGCGAGAGGGCGAGGGCGAGAGGGCGAGGGCGAGAGGGCGAGGGCGAGAGGGCGAGGGCGAGGGCGAGGAAGGCTCCGCCAAGGGCCGGGTGCTGGGCACTCCGAGGCTCTGCCGCTTGGCAGCTTGCGCGGCCTTCGCTGCCAGCGACGCTGCGAACTGGGCCGCGCGCCCATGCGAATCGACCCAAACACAAATTTCACCATCTTTTGATTACACGGCTCTATATTGAAACCGGAATAAAACTTTATCGAGATGGCGCCTTTCCAACTCCCAAATATTATGAGTCCTTGCCACGATAATTCTATGCAAATGGAGTTTTTCTTTTCTTTTCCTTCCTGCCTTCGAATTGGGATTTTTTTTCTTCGGAGCAATTCGGCGTGAGGATATTTAGGGGGTATAGCAAGATAGAGACATCGAGATCGGAATCTATTAGTAGTGCACATTTGTCATGCAATGCGTCCAAAGGGTGATCCAAGAGAGAATGTTGAAGAGAGGAGATTGCATGCAGCTTTATTCAGAAGTCGCATACTGTTATCTCACATTACAGTCGGTGTGATGAGGATACAGTTCTACCAGAGTTTTGATTACCAGAATGAGTACATTATCGAACTCGTAATTATACTGAACTTTCATTATGTACAGCTACATAGCGGGACAGTAAGATGCAAATAGTGGACTCGTCCAAAATGGTGTTATGGTGTGGACGTGTTTTTCATGGAGGGGGCTTGCACCCCTTATTGTTTTGTGTGGCACTATCACAGCACAGGCCTACGTTGATGTTTTAAACGCCTTGCTTCCCACTGTTGAAGAGCGATTCGGGGATGGCGATTGGATTTTAAACACGATCGAGAACGTGTTCATACTGCACAGCCTGTGGCGGAGTGCTTACACGACAATAACATCCCTGGAATGGACTGGCCTGCACAAAGTTCTGACTTGAATTCTATCAATCCCCTTTGGGATGTTTTGGAACGCTGACTTCGTGCCAGGCCTCACCGTCTTACATCCATACCTCTCCTCGGTGCAGCACTCCGTGAAGAATGTGTTGCCATTCCCCAAGAAACCTTCCAGCACCTGATTGAAAGTATGCGTGCGAGAATGGAAGCTGCCATCACGGCTAAGGGTGGGCAAAACCCTATTGAATTCCAGTATTACAATGGAGGGCGCCACGAACTGGTAAGTCATTTTTAGCCACGTGTATTTTGATACGTTATTTGATGATGATGATAATAATAATAATAATGATAATAATGATAATGATAATAATAATGATAATAATAATAATGATAATAATGATAATAATAATGATAATAATGATAATAATGATAATAATAATAATAATAATAATAATAATAATAATAATAATAATAATAATAATAATAATAATAATAATAATATCGGTCCAATGGCCGAGCTGGTGTAAGGCAGTAGTGCAGTGGCGGTCTCGGATCAAAGGATCGCGGGTTCGAGTCCCGCCACGCGCATGGTTGTATGTTTGTGTGTCTATATCATCATTCTTTATACAAATTTCATCCCGTCCCCCAGGGCTAACAAACCTGGGGTATAAAAATGGAATCGGTATGAAAACTAAGATTAGAACTTATAGAATGCAATAATAATATACTTTTAAGTCGTCCTTTATCATCATCATCATCATCATCATCCATTCTATCTTCGATCCCCTCAGGACTAGCAACCCTGGTGGATAAAAATCGGATTCAGCTTAATACTAATCTCCCCAAAAAGGTTTCACACGCACTTGCCCCGGTTAAATGATACGTGTCGTCGGTGCGTGCAGGTGCATGTCCGCGTGGTCCGAGACGGTCAATTCGCGACAAAAGCTTTAAAGAATTTCGTAGAGAATTTAATACGTCGGTGGTAGCTTATAGCTTTGAATATAACAAGTTTTTTAATTGCCTGTAACACGTTTTGTACTCTTTATTCAACTTCTGCGTTGATGATTTATTTTTTGTCCAGTTTGCATTAATCCACTGATCAAATGCTGAATTGGCCCCTTGTTATGCTTCTGAACATATATGCAGCTTCAATATGCACACCTTTTGTGGGGCTCTCTTTCCCTCTTTGCTAGTTGTGGTAGAAGTAAAGCGGAGGATTGGGTTTCTATTTTATTAACAATAATATGAAGTTAAGTCGTAATAATATGTAGTTCATTTACCGATGGAAATACGTTTTTTATTACCTGGGAACGAAATTTCTAGTTTTCATATGTTGCTATTCTCGATTTGTTGGTACTTTTATTCATCATTCAGCTATGTAAATTAGAAGGATTAGGAACGATTCCTGGAGCACAATAAAACGTGCGCAGTTTGTACCTGTCCTTCATACATCACATACGAATAGTTTTCATTGTTTTTGGACGAAATAAATCAAATTAATTTTAAAAAGGCCCACCGGCTGAGATAATTCAGTGATGCATTCCAGTATTACTGTATTATCTCTGACCATGATGTCCTAGAATTCGAGTTTCGATGGTTAAAGATTTTCAACTAGCTATATAGCTGTCTCGAATTCAGCAATGCCGGAAAGAATATTCACGAATGCGGCTGGTTTAATGTGTAATTTTTCATGGTTTCTCGGATCATATCTGTAGTGTCTCTGAACGGCTTCGAGTTCCGACGATGGCAGGATTTTCGACGGATTTTTATCTGGAGGAGAATTCTAGCGGCCAGCTGCTCTGATCGGCTCTGCTCAGCGTCCTTTCTCCACTCAACACCAGTCGAATGCCGAAGCAGTACCCTAACAAACGGGCCATGGACCGCGCAGATCTTTCCTTCCTCTTTCTTTCTTCATTCCTTACTTACACACACTTAAACTCATATGCACTATATAGTCACACTTGTCCGGAGATAGGTCGGGAGCTCAGAGCTTGTCGCGGCTGGGTCGGTTCCCCGCTGTTGGGAGATACCTGGTTGACGGTAGTCTCCTCAAGCCGATGTAGGTCATCGCCGGATCTCGCCAGTCAGCAGGGAAAAATCACCTCCATATCAAGCGAAGAAAGCATGCACTATACTTACGGAACTAATGAGCTTAGAAGTTTACGCCCCCGGAATCATTAATCAGTCAATTAATGGGATCATTACCAGGCGAATTCCGGAGCAGTACCCTAACCAACGGGCCATGGGCAACGCGCTATCTTCCCTTTATAATCGTTATACAGACGCATATTTCCATGCGTGCACTACCTTTCTACGCGTGCCAAGAGATCGATCAAAAGCTTAGTGCTTGTAGCATCTGGGGAAATGTCTCGCCTGCGGTAATATCTAGAAGAGGAAACCCCCGCAAGTTAACATGGAAGTCGGATCTCACGTTCTAGAGGTGGAGGGGCATCAAACCTCCTGCGATGCACTAATTTAGCACTATAATGTTGAGACTAAAGACGCGCCCAGAAACACAAAATGATAATTCAATGAACCGAAACGCGGAGCCCAAGGCTGCGTGTTGTGTTCGAATACCGTGTAATGCGTAGGTGTTGCGTACCGAATACCGTGTAATGCGTACATGTGGTGTTGTGACGTCGTCGGCCATCGTATGCCATGACATGTGTTATCAGAACACTATTCTTTACAATTCATTTTTTATCATTCATTCGTTATGATCATCCTGTCAACTTTCATATTATACTTAAAAGGAAACCACTTTCTTATACTGAAAGAGAACTATTAATATAATCTCCATCAGAAGAGGAGACATACAGATGTAAGAATCCTCGTTCGCCTATGCTAAAAAAATAATATGATACTCAAATAGTCATTATCGTCATCATTGTCAACATCATTGACAACACGGCCATCATTATCATCATAATCATCAAAGGTAGGCGAACAACGGAATGCGGAATCGGGTGTTATCTATAGTTCGTAATTGCATGGTTTACTACTACTACTACTACTTTCTTACCGCAATTGTTTTCATCCTTGCCTTTTCCAGTTTCGACGAAGTCGGCGCTAATGAGGGCGGGCTCATTTTAATTAATGTTTCACACTCCATTTTTATACTGATTTGGCGATGATTTTCCGGCCGGATGCCCTTCCTGACGCCAATAAAAGGGGACATACAAGCACATTACTCATAGACAACACACACAATCATGCCCGAGCCGAGAATCGAATCCACGATTCTCCGGTCAGAGGTCACCACGGTCACTTAGCGATCTCGGCTACCTGAACCGGCTTCTTGCTTACTTCAAAAATACCCTCTGCACATTATGGTAGAGCAAGGGGTGAGTAGTTATTTTCGTTTCTTCAAACTGAAAGGAACGATTTTCCTAGAAGGAAAGGATATTGCCTTTTGAGGAATCAAGGAAAGAAGGCTTTGGCAGCCACTCTTTGCGAACGAACGGCGAGTGCGCATATACAAGATACTCGCAGATCCCGTCAGGAAGGTCTGCGGTCTTGCCGTGCAGTCCTCTTAGTGGCGCACTTCGCCGTCCGCCCCGCCCCGCCCCTCCCCAGGGACGCTCTCCGCGGAAGCGGGCCCCGCGGGGCCGGATTTGGCTGCGCCGTTCGGCCGAAGCGCCTCCTCGCCTAACGAAGCTCGCGTGGGCTGCGACGGGGAGGGGCGGCGCTGGGAAAATGGAGCCAAGACGTGTGCTCTGCGGCGCGGCCGGCTTCCGCGCAAAGCGGCCGATCCGCGCGCGGGGGCACTCGGGGCCCGGGAGGCAGGGGCCGGCGGCTCAGGGGGGCTCAGGGGCCGGAGGGCGCCGCGGAGGGCGCCGGGGGGGCCGCGCGGGGGCCGCGCGGGGGCCGCGCGGGGGGTCAGCTTACGCCGCACGCGCCGCTACATCTGCCAAAACGCATCGAGGCGCGCACGCGGCCGGCTGCGCAGCCCCCGACGACAGGAGCCGCTCGAGCGGAGGAAGAGCCACGAGGAGGAGGGAGAGGAGCGGCCGCCCGCCTTAAGCGCCTCGAAGGGCGCAGGCTGCGAGGCGCTCGCAGCGCACGGAGGCCAAAGGTAGAGAGATTACTAGAAGAAACCGGCAGGCGGAGAGGCGGCTCAGGGCATCGAATGATGCCGCTGCCGTGCCTCTGACCGGCAGGTCCTAGGTTCGAGTCCCGTCGGTGGCAGGAACTTCGATACTAGCTTCTCAGCTAGGTCGAATTCAGTCGCTGTGTGGAGGAGAATTCTGGCGGCCGGCTGCTCTCACCGGTAGTTTTCCATGGTTTATCCGATCAACACCAGGCGAATGCGGGAGCAGTAGCCTAATAAACGGGCCACGGGCCGCGAGCGATCTTTCCTTCCTCTTCCTTGTCTTATCCTCACTCCTTACGTACACAGGCGTGATCGCACACTAGCATTCTGACATGCAGCACACTTCCACACAAGCCGGGAGATCGGTCGGGAGCTTCTCCCGAGTGGGACGGTGACCCGCAGGAGGGAGATACCTGGTTGAGCGAAAACCCCGCTAGCCGGGTAGGTCTGGGCCGGATCTCGCCATCCAACGGGAGACTACCACAGCCTCCACACCAAAGAGGGGAAACACACGCTACACATACGGGAATTGCGACCTTAGTAGTTGATGCCTCCGTAATCACTAACAATCAATGAATTATCATTACTATAAGAAGGGATCGCTTTGGCAGCTACTGCTTGGCCACTACTGGCAACATTCGTGCAGGTTATTTTGCATACACTCATTTTGTCAGTGCGTTCCTTTCTAGTTAGCTCATTTGTAAATGGCTTCATCAGTGTCTCTATATTAGCATGATGTTCATTCGTTTCTCAACCTGTCAATGTGGTGTCTTCTTACAGTAACTCCTCCATAACATTCGCGTCGCGGACCCTTGAGGCATGAGATAACACCAGGTCCAGAGGTAAGGGGTGCAAGAGAATGTTTTGCGAGAATACACTTCATATTTCTAATCAGATCTTCCTTTCCTCCTGTTAAATTACTTTTCCAACCAACGAGGTTTTCTTCACAAGCTATTTATAACATTGCCAATACGCAACGAACAAAAAGTTTTATGCGTAAACGTACTTGTAATTCGAAGACAAGCATATTTTTCGATAATATACTGCCTTTTTGTTTAATTTTCTGAAGAGTAAATAATTTTTTTCATGAGTCACACTGAAGAAAATGTACGACAATGTAAGACATTTGTACAGAAATATAGTAATAAAACAGTCTTTGAGGTGCGTATGTATCCGTCGCGAAGAAGTTGTGAGACTTCACTTGAGACTTCACTTGATGAACAGGGTTCTTTGTCGTCTTAGTCAGCCCCTGTCTTCACTACCTCTTGTATGAAATGAACTAATTTCTGGCTCGAATAATATAAACCTAATAAACGCATACAACACGCGGTAGACTCTCAATTAAAAATAAAATACAATAGCATCCAAGATTTGATAGTTTAAATTGAACAAAACTCTCCAAAAGTCCTATTTCAAAACGACGAAGTTACCTCCTGAAACGTCGAGAACTTCCGTTCCCAACTGCCCTGACCTGCCTACAAACATCCCAATATAGTCTCCGAGATATGTTAATAATGAACAAACAAATAGATAATTTATGCCATAAGAAAATTGTTTCCTCGTCACCGAAAATATTGAGGCTCTGAGTATCGCTGTGGCTGTTTGTTCCTGAGTCAAACACATAACGCGTACGGGGCGCGTTCCACGCGACCAACAAAATACACATTTTTGTTTCGTTTCTTCTTCTGTAGCCTCTCCCGAACAATGGCTGTATATCTCTGAGAAGGAAGCAAAGAATATAATGCCGTTGTCGAAATCACTTCTTCGAAACTAAGTACCTCTTGATTCTCCATCCAGCTCAGCGTTCTCTTGCCTTACTACATTGCTGCTTCTTGTGCCAACCAATGAGCGCGTCCTTCTGTGACACAGGCAAGACAGCGTGGACGGTGACAGAGTTCTGCAAAGGCGATTTATCGGCAAGTACAGTGTAAGCGTTCACACGTGCCTGAAGATAGTTAAATTTATCTTTCAATATTAAATTTAAACGTTTCTGACAAATTATCTGTAATATTTTCTCTCATGATTTCTAGTAAAAACCCAATCGATCTGGCCGAACTCGAGTCCTTGCGAATTTGAAACAAGTATTTTCATTTTCAGGGTTACTTTACAAAAACGGCTAAACATTTTCAAAATATTCACAAAAATGACACCATTTTTTAAAAAGTTTTTAGCTCAGGTATCATATTCGTTGGATTTCGAATGTTCGAAAATTGCAAAAGTTCAATTTCTTCGAGTACTATTGAAGGAAGGTAGACACTTTTTCTTTATAAACTTTCTTTTTCACAGAGAGATCTTTATATAACTTTATGGACAGTTTTCCAAAAATATTAGTTTGTTTGCGTAATTTTGCGTGAAATGTGCAAAATATTGCTGGAAATTTTAAAAACATACTTTTTTAAAAAACGGCTCCAAATGTTTTCTCAAATAGAGCAAAATACCCGTATAAAATGGCGCAGATTTCATTTTCGTCGAACTGTTTAAATTTTCTAAAATTGCTAAAGTTACAAACAATGCGAGAAAGTATGTAATGTAGCACCACCAGTTTTAATACAAAATACTTTTCTAAACGTTACGGATGCGGATAATTCAGTGGTTTCCCTGGTGGACGGAAAATTCTGAATAAGAGAGTTCTCAGGAATCCGGAACTTCTATATTTTAATAGAATAAAAAATGTTTCTCCCGATATTGTAATGTGCAGAAGAATTCAGTTATTAAATCATTGCTTCGCAAGTGACAATAGATGCATACTGGAACTGAATTGTGAATGTTTTTGACAGCCTGTGCTGTGGAGTGAGGGAACAATTCCCATCAGAAACAAGAAACCCCAATTTTAATGGTCTAGAACGCATTGCTTACGAGTAATGCACGACGGTAAAGGCTGCTCCACCGTAACATGTATTGTGGATTACATTGCTTCAATCTTTTCGTCTTAATCTTTTAAGATGCACAACAGTGGGGCAATCTCTATCCAGTAGTAGCATACATACGATGTTTTGCGTCAATGGTTTCATGTAAAAGTTACTAAACCTTCTTCTTTTTTTAGAGTACTATGTACACCAAGGACAACTGTGAAAACGTTCTTGACGGCTGTAGGGTAGTGAAACTCTTCGTTAATCGAGAGCATAAACGCCAACTGAAAGTAAAAATAACGAAAAGTGCAAAGGCTTCTTGGGAAGCGACACTACGAAAGTGCATATACACGGAACTATCTAAATGACATACAACGCGCGACCACGTTGCAGATGACATGGCAAAAGGGCAGCCGTGACCTTTTGCAGCGCGAGGCTTTGAAGAGAGGGTTGAGAGGTGGGGCAGGAGGCGCGTGGGGGGAAGGCAGGGGCGTGAGGCGCGGAGCGGTGAGCGAGAGGTGGGGCGGGGGGCGAGGGACGCGGAGCGAGAGGAGACAGACATGAGGCGAGAGGCTTGTGAAGTGAGAGACGTGAGGCGGGGGTGGGAAGCGGGGCTGGAGGCGGGGAAGTGGAGCTTGAGGCGAGGGGGGAGGGGCGAGAGCCGAGACGCGAGGGGCAACGTGCGAAGGGAATGGGGCGGGAGGGTGCATGTGGGGCGTGGCCCGGGACCCTCGGCGGAGTCCTGGAGCACGGCTCCGCCGGCGAGAGTCCTCGGCGCGTCTCGGCCTAACGAGCGGGCATTAAGCCTCTCGCCTCTCGGCGCAGAGCGGGGCGGGGCGGGGGAGGGCGGGGGAGGGCGGGGGAGGGCGAGGAGGGGCGCGGGCGGGGGCAGCGCCTCCACGGCGGGTTAACGAGCAGCGCCCGCTGAGCCCACTTGGCGCCCGGGCGGCCGCAGCGCCACACTCCGGCGCATCCACACCTCGCGGCGGACGCCCGCTGTTTGCAAACACACGCAGCGGCCACGCCCACTGGCCCGAGGGTTGGCGCCCCGGCCGCTCCCCCTCCACATCGGCTGCGCTGGACCACACGGTGGAGGAAACCGATCTATCGCACGTTTCCCGTGTCAGAAATCCTCTTTTCGATTCTTCTACCACTGCCTTTCCGCTCATTTTCTTGTCCGAGATACATGCAGCAAGGGAACAATAATGCGCAAGAGCAGTAGTCAATGTGCTCGTTCTACTTGGATTCATTGGTTTCACCCTAAATAAAATGGAACAACATTCTCCAAACAATAAAACATCCTTCATCATCCAGTCCACGCTACCACGGTACGTAGAACTGATGCAGACCGCTGGAAAGACACAGCACTAGTATCGTACCCTTGTTTGTTTATGAAACGTTCCTTCCAAAGCAGAAAATAAGTTATGCCAATAAGTAATAAGAGACATTCACTTACCTGACAGATTCCGACAGACGTTTTGCCGTCAATCGAATTTTAGGTATCAAGGATACACAAAATAGATTCTGAGTTCATAACTTGTTAGAGGATGTAATTTACTATATATGGGAACAAGATTTATCCGCTTTTTCGTTACAGGGTCCGGCAATAATAATGTTTTTTGGGCCGAAAAATCGGTTTTCGGCGCACAATTACATTTACTCTACTTACAAAATAAGGTCGAGAAAGAAAAGAAAGGAAAACCTGTTATTAACGTGTGGGTAGAACTGCAATGTGCGCATGTTTTCTTGAGCTCGAGAATCCCTTCCCCACATTTTACTACACATAACTGAATGATGAACAAATGAAACAAAGCGACATTACCAACATTTGGAAACTAGAATTTTTCGCTTTGCAATAGAAAACTATTTGCATCGTCAGCAATAGAAAACTATTTGCATCGGTAAACGAAGTATATATTTGATTTTATAGTACTGTTAACAAAATAGCAACCCACACTCCCGGCTCTACTGTTTCCACAACTAGCGAAAGGAGAGATCAACGAAACGTGCGCGTAGTGAAGGTAAAGAAAGTTCGGTAGATTATAAGAGAGGTCTGGCTTTCTTTGAGTTTTCTAAAAAACGGCGTCTGATATTTATTAAATTATTGTTTAATGGAGAAGCATTAAATATAGTACACAATGTAGTAGTTATATTAATAATTAGGATCAACATGCCATTTTTACAATGTCACATTTATCTCCTATTCACGTTTTCACAATAATTTACCAAAAATCAGTACATAATTATGTATTAATAATGCATTATATTAATATTAACGTTTATTAATTAATAATAATGTATTTTTCTTATGCATAACTGTGTTGATAGTATGTGCAAGCATGTGAACATGTATAGTTCACATGTATAGCATGTGAACGATATTATCATTCCTTATCAATTACGGAAGAGAGAGGTAAGGCTTATTTCTCAAATAAAAAGAAAGTGAAAGTTAATGATATAAATTATTAAAATTAAAACATTCAGCTGTTTCCCTAGGAACAATAAACAGTACAGCAATATACTCAGACATAAATGTAAAACCATTCCGCCTATCGACATCATCTTATATGCACTCATTGAATGTATTCGGCGTACATTCGGTCATCACAAGAACATTTTTTAATTTAATTTTCCTACGTTTGCTAATATAAACCTAAGGTTTAGCACTTTTTGGGAAAATTCAATTTTATTCCAAACATATTCCTCAAGTTATATATCTGCAAAGGTTATAGCATTCAAGTCTGTATATTTTTTATTTTTTTCCTTGTAAGTTCGGAAGAGCCCAATTCGGAACCGCTAATTATTATTCTATTTGATAGATGTTAAAGACATTACAAGTAAAATGTTTTCTGCCGCAAATCACATCACCGGAGATTATATTGACACAGGAAAACGAAAATAATTATTTAAATTTGCAATGAAACATATACTCGCAATTGAAAACTTTCATAGAAATAGTTTTGTTGACAGTAATTGAACAAAAAACTTTCCTGATTGTTTTATTACACAGCATCAACGTTGAGGCACTTGAAGACAACATTTGGATTAATGAACGACATCTATATTGTGTTTTCGTTCAGTTGACAGTGAAACTGATCAATTTCTCCCTTTTGTTCCTTCTGGACATTAAATGTAGAATATATACATTATAACTAAAAGTCGTATGCAAACTAGTATTGCTTTTGAAGTAAATAAATAAATAAATAATATAAATAAATAACCTAAATATTTTGACCAGAATTCATCAGACAACTGTTTAACATGTAAAATATGAAACTGGAAATGTTGATATTTGGTTTAATTAGCAACACTGTAACACTGTATTGTAAGGATCGTCTACCAAAGAGGATTATTTTCGGAGATAATATTAGATTTCTTAAACATGAATATTAAGGAACCTACCTAGAAAACTCCATCAGATGCCACCTTTAAATATACGACAAGTATATTTAGTAGTGCATAGAAAAATATATACGTATATATGGCGGCATCAAAACATGAAAAAATATCTCTCGCTTCTCATCAAGATTTTAAAGTCCGGTCTTTGCATTCCTATAATTTTCGTTTATCGAGCCCCGTCACGACAGGTGTCATGTTATTTCAATATGGGTTGATTGCAACCTTGACAGCCGATAAAAATGTCACTATTTTACAGTTTTGCGTGTTGCCCGAGCACAGTTGCGCCCCAAGCGCCCGAAATAAATTGCATGCACCGACTACACATAGTCGATTATCAATATTAGGAACAACAACTATAAATGGAAAACACAGGAAAATCTTCAAAATCAAAATTAGAACGAAAATCTTCTAGCTCAATCATTTATAATTAAAATTAAACATTTTTCCGAGGAAAACTTTCATTATGAAATCGTAATATGGTTAATTATATTTATATTATCTGTTTACCTGTATTGCCTTTGTATTGTTAACTATCACCAAATTCGCGATGATAATGTATTCTGTGGCGGAACTAAAACTCTAATATAAATATTTATTTCGATTAACGGTGATCACAAACATTAAAGTTAGAGAAAACTAGTAGTGCTACAACATTTTTGTATTATATGTAGCAGATAATACTATTCTATTGATGAATCATGTAGCCTATTACTTCTTTGGACATTTATTGAAAAACTTTCCAAGAAAAAAGTTTGAGACATTTGCAATCTTCGAAATATTGAAGATTTTAATGTAGTTCTTACTTTTTTATTCTAGTAAAGACTATATGCGAAGACATACCGACAATTTGAAAAAATATCATTGTAATGGTTTTCCGAAACGAGTATTTCCGTCAATATTTGGTGGAGTTTTGCAGTGTTACATAACCTTTAGCATAATGCGTTTACATTTTGTGTTTACCAGTATACTATAAAGAGAAATATGTACATTTTCCTGAAGTATACAGAATCACATTATGACAAAATTATCACATGAAGTAAAGAAGTTTGTTATTTTTCGATTTCTCTTCCTCCCCGTTAACAACATCTAAATTATTGAAATCAATTTGAACCACTAGAAATCAACATTTCTATTATTCCTAAAAAGGTAAATCCTGTATCTGGACGTTAAATAATATTTTACAATTTCAAGGAAATATTTTTATTGGCGAAAATTATCTCTCATAATAGACGAGTCACGTTTCAGAAGAGAAGCGATCTAAAAATGTTTCAGGAGTATCTCAATAATATAAAAATTAATAATGTGTCATTCATTGCACAAAACATTTAAGTTTCAAAGCATTGCCTGGTGGATGGTGGGAGCATTGTACCTGGAGCAATAGTACATAGGCCCCTGGGGCTTTACCAAGCTACCAGGCAAAGGAGCTCGATTGAAACGGAGCGAAGTGAAACAGCCGATTTCCACTTCAAACATATAAAAGAAAATGTGTTAACATGCTCGTGAGAATTGTTAAGGGAAAGAAAGATAAGTAATTAAACGTAAGCAAATTGCCGAGATAACAACCATTTACTCCCCTTTGTTCAATATCTCATTCCAACGTTTGAAGAGTTTATTGTTCAATGAACGTATATGTATTTCAACCCGACTGAAGCTCGTGGGAACACGTTTTCCATAATTTGCAAAACGAGTTCCCTAGGAAACAAGATAAAAACGAATGACTGATGAGAGAATTATTGACCTAGTGAGCACATACGCGGCGACTTTCGTGATGATTTCGAAATTTCATTAAAGACTATCACGTTACACACACGCACACACCGTCGCGGCATCGATCTCGCGACTCGGAGAACGTAATGCTGGATGATTTCCATCTGACGTAATCTCCGTCCCTTTCAGAGGCAGAATGATAGATTTGTTTTGTGCATGCAGGGTATCACACGGAAAAGCGCGGGCCACTCCGTCCCCAGCTGCTCCTGAGCGCGAAGAAAGTGTAAGGGCGCCTTCTCACGGCGCGACCGCGGCGCGCTTCCGAACACCCCGGCTCGTAGTAGAGCATCGGTTTGAATGGAGACCTTTCCACGTGCGGAGGGTTGCGCTGCTGCGGCAAGCGGCGGCGGACTCTCGCTACGCGAAGCGGGGGAGGGCGTACGCGCCATCGCTAGCAGAACACGACTGTAACGACGACGAAAAAAGGGACCGCAGCAGGTAAAACGCAGCGACCGGCAGCACAGTGGCAAGGCTACCATTTAAAGCTGTATTCTGCTAGCGGTGGTGCGTACGCCCTCCTCCGCTTCGCGTAGCGAGAGTTCTCTGCTTGCCGCAGCAGCGCACGTCCGCTGCACGTGGGAAGATCTCCATTCAAACCAATGCTCTGCTACGAGCCGCGTGCTCGGAAGCGCATCGCCGTCGCGACGTGGGAAGGGGCCCTAAATGGTAGGCTTCCCGCTGTGCCGCCGGTCATTGCGTTTTACCTGCCGCGGTCCCTTTGTTCGTCGCCGCCGGAGGGTCGGCGAAATCTTCCCCTGCATAACCCACCCCCTTCCACGGCGGGCGGCGGTGCGGCGTGGCGAGCAACGGTGGGGGCGTCGGAAGAGCCCTGCCACTTGGCGGAAGCGCGACGCCGTGGCGACGTGGGAAGGCGCCCTAAGCGATGCCCGGCCGCCCCCCTCCTCCTGCCCACGAGTGCAGCGCCACGAGGCGCCCGTTCGCCCACCTCCAGGAGCAGAACCCACAGTCGCCCGCCGCCACGCAGCACGAGGAATGCGCCGGAGAGTGCTCCAGTCTGCTTAGTGCTCGAAATACGGTGGAACGCGCTACTTCAAATGCTCTCTCTCGCAAATTATTCACGAAAAAGAAACACAACTCAGACGGTACACAAATAGGACAGATTGAGTACAGATTTGTTCAAATTATTAGATTGGGTATTCGGTTTGGGACGATTTTTACTTCTCAAGCACAATATGCACTATAATGTGTATGTTCCTACACCAAATTACTTATAAGAAGCTGTTTTGAAATGTAATTTTCTTAATTTCAATAAATAATATGTTGTTTTAAATGCAATAGTTATGACATAATGCCTAATTTGTTTTTCAAAAACGATAACAAAAATAATATTTTGCATAGAATTCTTTAGTATTTGTAGAGGTGTTCACAATTTGTGGCTTGCTTTTCACAAAATTACGGCAGCTTGAACTTCAAATTGACGCTGGTGTACCGTAAAATATTGATTTCCTCACTTAACTAATGTTTGATTGAAATGTTCTTTTTGAGTGTCTCCTTCGCTAAGTTCCGAAGGCTTTCTATGGGGTTCAGCATGCAAAAAAGATATCTTAATTCACGAGAACTTGTTTGACGGTTTTAGCTTGATGGTAAGGTGTTAACATACGGGTCGTCATTACAACAGATTGCTGTCTGTGATAGATATTCCTTGAGAACTAATTTTGGTCTCGTTTCAATGCTCCATCTATGATATACTGCGGGATATACATTGTGAATGCTTCTCATTCGTCTGCTCTATTTCATCGTAAGATGCTTACATACCACGATAATGCTTTGTTTCACTGCAGGTGTTCCGAATATAAAGACTTCAGGTCTTGTCTTTCATTGTCTTCAATGTCTTTTATTGGAGACATGTGTGATTTCGGGGTAGTAATTTAAGACAATGCAAAACAAAGCTGATCTAAGAAGCATGGCTCAGCAACGAGACAAAACGTCAATTTGAAAGCTTTCGGTCATTTAAGATAGAGTTTGCAATAAAAGAGGTTCGACGAAAATTTTCAAATTTTACGCAAAATTCACTTCAGAAATAAATTAAAAGTCACGAGAATTCAGTGTGCTACTGCTCTTTGTTAGACAGAAAACAATAGAATGCGACGGAACTGTGAACAAGAGGGGTCCGTGCGTTTAAAGTTAAAACAACGTAATTAAATGAAGTCAGTATTAAAATGATCTACCACAACAAGGGAAGTCGGTGAATGTTATACTTCTTAAACGAAGCATCAAGACGTCCGAATACAGAGTGTGGCCTTAACCAAAACAACAACTGATTATAGTACTCACTTGCCATTTGCAGAGAATTGAAACTGAATTGATGCTACCTATTGTACGTCAGTGAAACATTCGCTTCAGAAAAGTTGGGTATTATAAGTTAGTCGACAGATTAATACTTAGAAATGAATTCAGTGATCTAGAAGTATCATGTTAGATAAAAAACGCAGATCTTATTACTTTGTTGTTTGAGTTTATTAATTTGAACAGATATGTAGTAAGCAAATATACGTTCAATACAATCAATAACGCTACACGTTCTGAAACACGGAGTCATTTCTGAAGTCAAGGCAACTATTTTATATATTCCGAATAACTGCATATGCTGTTGCACTATATACATTTGAAAACATGGTGTACTCAGTACTTGATGCAACCACCATATGACGTCTGAGCGCATTGGAGTCGAGTAGACAACACGTGCAAACGTTAGTATCCTAGAGACTGTGTTCCGAACTGGATATCACTAAAGTTGAACAGCGAGCATACGTAAAATTCGCATTTCTGGACGGCAGAAATGCTCACGTGTGTCGCGTATGGCGTTGCCCTATCGAACTGTTGCCCGTTGGGTGGAGGCCTTCAAACGTCGACGCGTAACAACTAGAGACATGCCGCGCAGTGGACGAGCAGCGTCTGCTCACACAGGTTACAAGTGGCTGTTATCTAACACTGTTTTGCAGATGAAAGGCGTTGGACTGTGGCGGAATTAACCGCGTATACTGATCTGTCTTCATTGAAAGAGTTGCGTATTTCACGGAATGACTTGAAGATGCTCGAAGTTTATGCAAAATGGGTGCCACATTTTTTAGCTGACGTGCAAAAATTGCCACGATACGAGATATGTGTATCAATCTGAAGCGATGCCAACATGAAGGAAATGAAACGTTGAATCGCATTGCAATTGATGTAACGTGGACACGAGTGTTTGAATAAGACTAAAGAGGCAATCAAATGAATGATTACGAAAACACTAACCATGACGACGAAAACACAAGTTTCGACAGAATCCATCACGAAGTTCATGTTTATTTTGTCTTATGACAGTCAAGATATTCTCTCGTGTGTCATCCTGTCCGTGAAGGCCAAACTGTCAACTCCACGTACTACAGATAATTCCTGCTGTACACTCTGCGTTGTACACTGCGGAGGAAACGTCCAGGGCTTACTCCTCCATGATAATTCAAGAAAACCACACTGCATCCTGGGTCTAGAACCTTGTGCGGCGGGGGGGGGGAGATCTTGGAACACCCTCCGTACGCCCCTGATCACAGTCCGTGCGACTTTGATCTCATTCCAAAAATGAAGACGCTACTGCGTGGAAAGAGGTTTGGAAACAGGGAGGTCGTCCTTACAGCGCATCGACGACAGGTGGTGCCCATAGACTATCACACACATCTGATGGTATTCAGCGCCTTCCTCATCGTTGGCAAAGATGTGTGGACGCCTTGGGGGATTATTTTGAAGGTTGGTAGCTCGTAAGAGTACACGTATTACGCATAGCGGTATGTTTTTTGCATGAGTAATAGGAATAAGCCGATCCGGTGGCCGAGATCGCTAAGGCAGTAGTGCCGTAGCGACCTCGGACCGAAGGATCGCGGGTTCGAGTCCCGCCTCGGGCATGGTTGTGTTGTGTTCGTCCTTTCACCCCCTATTATCATCATCAATTCGGGGAAGGCAACGGGAAACCACCCTGAATAATTCATCATCCCAAGAAAACCCGCTATGGGTCACCTAACTGCCGTATATGGTAGATAGGACCAAAAAAATAGGAATAAATCAACGATCTCTATTTACGCATCTTTCAAAGTCCCTTACCCGTAACGCCTTGTGCCGGATCTCAATTTAGTACCTGCATTGCGAAGAACATTCCAGCGACTTTCAGGGCCGGTTTCACCAACAGCCGAGTAAAGTTGAGAGTAGTTACCCGAGAGTAACCATTTACTCTAAGATAGTAACTCTCGAGTAGAATATGAGCGTTTCACCGTGCTTATAGAGGGTTATTTTACTCTAGAGTACATACTCTCCGATTTACTCCGCAAATAACCTGAACACACAATATTTGAGAGAGGCTGAGAGATTCAAGAGGCTGTGAGCGACAATGACGCTGGGAACCAATGCGGAACAACGCGAACCTTTGATTAATTCCTTATATTCTATAATTCATTTCAGTTTCGGAGTTCTTGGCGTTATAATCTGGTGTGGTGTTATGATGGTTTGAGTTAGCATAGTTTATTTCCTAGTTTCTGTATATTTATTTCTTAATAAATATCCATTCTTCTTCTCTGGAGACGAGTTACTATTTTGTTAGCAATGCAGGAAAATCAAATTTGCAGTTCGTTTACCGATGGAGGTGCAAATGAATTTTCTATAACTAGGGAACGAAAATGTTTAGTTTTTCAAATGTTGCTGATCTCGTGTTTTTCTAAATTTTATTATTATTTGTTGTTTTATTTTTTAACCTTTATTCACCTTTCAACCATTTGTAGTTAAAATATTGGAAAGGGATTCTGAAACACAAGAAAACGTGCGCAAATGATCTCCCCCATACGTCACATACAGTTTTTACTGAATAAATAAATTAATATTTCTTAGTACTTGTAGTCCCTGTAGTTATTATTTTTTCTTTTGTTGTCGTATTCGGTACGTACTACATTTATTTCGTATCTACATGGGAGAAAAAGAACTTTAGAAGTTCTCTACAGTTTACAAAGTATATGATGAAGTTAAACAGCTAATTTGGTCAAACATAACCTCATGACAAAATCTCGATCGTCATAATTAAAACCAATCCATTCTCTCTCGCACCCTTTGTCTTCGCACTAGAGGATAATATTCCGAATCATTGCTGGAATCGTCTTCAAATACTACCATTCGTAGTCGTCGAGCCGTAACAACACTTCGGAGGTACATGCACGTTGAAAACGGAATTTACTCCGTACTTTACCCGACGGATTTTTGCAGTGTAAAGTTACTCTCGAATTTACTCTCTTGTAAGCGATTTACACTCGAGTAAAGTCTTGGTGAAACGCTCCAAGAAGTTACTCTCGAGTAAACATGATTTACTCCAGAGTAAACTCTTACTTTTTGTTTGGTGAAACCGGCCCTCAATCGTATATCCTGATTTTGTTTCCTGCAGCTTTATTGACTGATAAAAAATAGTTGCCATAACTTCTGAAAAGACCTTCGTAGAAAAATAGGACATCAACAATAATTTTAGTGCTGCACCAAAACATCATCGATGCACTCTAAAAGATACATCTCAAATATGGTCATTTTGGGGAATAACGATTTCACCTGAGTGAAGAACTTTTTGGAATATACTTTTAGATCCTTTACTTACATCGGGTGTCTCACAGACAGCGTACTAGTTTTCTGTGGTGTGATCACGGGTTCGTTTCTCGATCGGGTCAAAAATAGAGCTGTATCGTTCAAATACAATTGTAATACTTTCTCTAGCTATGTGACAAAATAAAATCTCAGGCGGGCTAAGAATGTTAGATAAGGTTATTGGAATACGCCGTGCTCACCATATGTCTCCCTTATCCTCAGAAGTGGATAACAAATAAAAGCAGTGCCCAGATCAGGGAACAGCGCTAACTTGCAGAAGTCGGATTAATCCGACCCTAAAATAACAAATAATTAGAAATATGAGTGAAAACAATATTTCTCTGTCGCATACGTGGGCGGAGTGGCTTTAGTCACGTTAGAAGACTGGAGTTAAATTGGAAGCAGACTCTCTATGACTCTTTCGATTTGTAGACGATTGGAAATGGCAGCAATGCATATCTCAAACACAATTAACCCTCATGGTTATGACATAACTTCCGAGAAGGTAAAAGGGTAAATTATTAGACAACAGACATCTACAAATTAGGTATATTGCAAGGTAAGATACTCCAAATCGATGAATAGGACTACTTAGGAGTTAATTTACAGCCTATGATTATCTAATTACGTCAAAGTCCTATACAATAATGAAAACAAATTGTTTATAAAAATTGAGAAGAGATGCACCTTATCTCCAGAAGAAGATTTGAAAATGTACTTAATTCTGTTAATGGGACACTATTATGACATATCCATACACCTACCAGGCTGTGAAATGTTTCGTTCCACTCTTTACTATCGAAAACTCGGCAAAAATAAGAAATTCAATGTTATGACTCGCAGGAAAATGTAACTTTCATATCTCAGATGAAACAATCTCTGTGGAGCTGGTGGTGAAAAGAATTCCATGTAATAATGGCAAAATAGTACATTATGTTTAATTTCAATTCTAACAGGGTGCCGGAGCAGTACCCTTACCAATAGGCTATGGGCTGCCTGCGAATCTTCCTTCTCAATTCTGTTCCTACTCACATCTTTACGGCCTGCTTTGATCTGATCCTCTATTCCCATAACCCTTCCCCAAGAAGTAGAAAAACACTGGAGAGATTGCGAGAATGCGGAAGATAGCAAAGATCCATACTGGGTTGTAGCACTTTCGGAGAAAATCTAAAGAATTCTTTTATTAGTATCACTCAATTATTATTAGTGTCAGCCAAATGCGTCACCCAATAGACGAGTAGCTTTTGCTACTACATGCCACATCATTTACAGATTATCTCAGCTAAGATATGTCCTGAACCGTAGCAGGTATTGAGATACAGCTTTTAATAAAACAAACATATGCGACGGACGATGTATAATATTATTCTACAAATTGTTTAATTTAAGACATAGGCGCAACTTTTTTAAATGGAAACCCATTGATTTCTTCAACCCATAATGATAATAATAATACCGATAATAATGATACCGATAATGAGCGCGAGGAGACGAGTTTGCAAATATGCACAATATGCCGCATAACAATATTTTCCAGAAAAATACAGAGGTTTTCCGACGCTGCTGACTTTTCGTATCCCGCCACTCCCGCAGTGCAGCGCGTTGCGAGGGCATCTGTTCTGTTGTGTTGGTGCTGAGGGGTGCATACCAGGAAATATTTTTATTAATTTTATTTACTCGCGTTTCTTGCATTTGAGTTGTTCAGTCTTAAAGAAAGTAAATGTTTTGTTTATTATTCAACTGACCCTCTTTAAAATTCAACTGACCCTCAAAAGTGAATTGTTGTAACTGGACCGGATACCCCGCGTTTAATCGTTGTTTAGAATGAGATAAAAAGGTACTATAAAGAAAAACGTTCTGCGACGCGCGAGAAGAGAGATTGCCGTCTATTTTTCCTCAGCGGTCTCAGAGACCGCAGGTCACCAGTTAAGAATTAAATAAACAAAAATACCATACTTGAATGTCAATTAACATTGTCGCCACGTTTTGATGCATGCGTTTCACATCTTCCTGTACGTATTGTAATGGGAGTGACATTTGTATCCCAATGCATTCTGAAGAAATTAGCGGTTTTCGATTTGATTCGCAGTAAACGATAGTTTGAATAGATCCGCTGCTAAGAGACGTCTTACAAACTAGCGGAACCCGGCAGACATTGTTCTGTCCTTCATCCCCTTTCTCTCTCTTCGTTTCCCTCCTCTCTTAGTCTCCCTTTCTCCCCCCACCCCCCACAAAAATGTAATAGAATGTTCAAAAAGAATTCATCATGTAGATTACGGTGTTAGAAACGTTTCTTTGGGGCCTTCGGTCTCAAAATGTTAGTTTTTAATGCCCTAGAACGCGTCATCTAGGAGATATTTATCGATATAGATTCAAAAAATATCCTGCCGAGTGCGTTGCGGGTTGCATTTACACGAATATTTAGGTTTGTTCTACGG
Organism: Gryllus longicercus; assembly: GCA_038098605.1. Classification (NCBI taxonomy): domain Eukaryota; kingdom Metazoa; phylum Arthropoda; class Insecta; order Orthoptera; family Gryllidae; genus Gryllus; species Gryllus longicercus. The sequence continues at coordinate 428,035 of JAZDUA010000602.1, forward strand.
CATATTTATTCTGCATAATATTCTACCGATAAAAAAAACATCTATGAAGCGGGTTGTATTTCGTGTCAAAATTTGAGACTTCCCGGTACAGAATGTTCTGAGATTTTGAAGCATACACAAACCAACATAACATTTTAAACTTTATATACCTGTGGTCCCGGCAATGCTTCACTATTGCAATGTATTGCACTTCATATCGCACCTGCAATAGAAAAGTGACACTAGTGCGAAATCGTCATTTTTCAGCTAAAAGCTGATAAGAGGTTACCAAGAGGTACTGCTAATATTGTGAAGTTGATTTTGAATTAGTTCAATTATTGTCCGCTAAAAGGTGAATATTTGGTAACAATCTATAACGAGTATTACAGAACTACGAATCTTAAAATTGCAATTTCTAAGAAATCAGAAATACGCACTTGTGTCACTTTTCTATTGGAGGTACGATACGGTATATTCTTCTATCGGTCAGTGAAGACGTCTTAATAATCGTACTTCAGTGTGCGGCGGGTTTGCCTCGAAAGCGCCGTGGCGTAAAGCGCCCTGATTAGAGCTTTAGAGTCTACATAAAACCATCATCAACGCGCGCCACTGTGCTCAGGCATATGCACATTGCCATCGTACTATACCTATATTTTTACCGGAAGTGCAAGCCATATGTTCACAAAGTTTTATCTCAATTGGATGAACGGTACGGCAGCACATTAGATACGAACGACAAAAAAACATTGTTATATATATATATATATATATATATATATATATATATATATATATATATATATATATATATATATATATATATATTCTATGTATCTCTCTATCGAGAGAGAGAGAGAGAGAGAGGTTTGAATAATTTTAGAGAAGTTTGACTTATTATACTTTGTGAATTTTCAATGAAATAATGACGTAATATTGATATCTATTTCTGAATTTGCCAATTGTCCAACATTTCAGGGCCTTATGAATTCAGAAGGTAAGAGAGAGAGAGAGAGAGAGAGAGAGAGAGAGAGAGAGAGAGAGAGAGAGAGAGAGAGAGAGAGTTAAAAAGTATTACTTAAGTAAACATAGGCAGTCCCGCATGAAAACAAACATACGCAGTTTTATCCCTTTGATCCAGAAGCAGCCAACAATATGGCAACATACTCAATGGTAGAGCTCCCTCTTTAATCTCACACATCAGCACCTTCACATTTGTAGTCGTCAACTGTATTTGCAGTGCAGTCTGTCATCGATGATACATTAATATAATTTCCAAGCGTTCTGTTTAAACTCATGTAAATTAGTTAGTATTAGCTAAAGAGAATACATATTCCTTTTATGAAGAGTACACTACTGTTGGGTTGGAAGCTTGGTAGCTTGTGACTCATTCGTGGAGTCATATTCCATCACAATCAACAGCAACATTGCAATTGCACTACTATTAATCACATGACCCCATTAATAAACGCAACATAATGGCATTCATATGTTCTGACAATGCGGCGCGAACTTCTCTAGCGTCGTGTTGCAATAGCCTGAAAAAAATTCTTGGAGATGCCGGGTATCGAACCCGGGGCCTCTCACATGCAAAGCGAGCGCTCTACCACTGAGCTACATCCCCACCGCAATATACCTTTTCCTGAACGGGCACAAGACTTACGTAGAATTCCAGCAAACTAATGCATTTAGAAAATAAAAAGATGATTTAAACGAAGGGAATTTTTTTAAAAACTTAACCAATTGAGAAATATTAATGAATGTCATACCGGCTTAGGAGGCTCAGAGCGTGAATTAATGTAGTGCCTATATCCGGGAGGTCCTGTGATCCTGTGGTTCGAAGACAAACATGTGTCTTGTCACCGTCCTGTCTCCGTCTGCCGTAAAATAAACTAGTTGTTTCATAACAGCATATACTTTCTCGCATCATTTCTAAATTTGCAATTTTCGAAAATTATTAGAGTTCAACGAAAATGAGACTTTCTTTTAAGCATCCTTTCTGTCCGTGGAAAAAATTAAAGACAAAATTTGGATCGGTTTTTGAATTAATGATAAATAAGAATCTTAACGTTTTTTAACTTAGCTATATTTCGCGCCAAATTACAGGAAAACTACTCATATATTCGAATAATTAAACATGAACGTATTTAAAACTCCATTTTCACGGAATATATTTAATTAAGAAAAAACTATCTTGAATACTATTATTGTAGGAAGACGTTTAAAACAAATTGCACTTTTGCAATTTTTGAAAACTATGGAATTTCTACGTACATGTGACCTGCACCATTCTCTTAAGTTCTGTTCTTTACGCTATATAAAGACAAAGTTTGATGGAAAAATTGGTGTCATTTTTGAGAAAGTTTTCAACATGTTTTTGAGGCTTCGTGTAAATTACCATCAAAAATCAAAATATCTATTTGAAACTTAAGTCTCGAGTTCATTCAGATCTACCTTGGAATATTAATTTTGAAGAATATCGGCAAAACGCTTTAGGCGCTAGCGTTGACCAAAACGCTTGAGATCATTCCGCTGCGAGCAGTCTCGCAGTATAGACTTACGCACACAGTCTGCTCCTCGCCTCGAACCTGTGTTCTGTGTTTCAATGAAAGTTATAGTGCTACAGCAACAGCTATGAACAACTCTCACGAATAGCGTGGTGTTAATATTCAAAGAAATTAGTGCAACATTTTCAACCGACAACGCTGGCATTCGCCAGTGTATTGTAGATGCCCTTGCTCAGGTCTAGTTGACCGAAGGCGAAATGGAGGTCCAAGAAGGCGACGCCTGCCAAACATCATTCCTACAAATTCCAGAGCATCTACTAGAACAACATCAACCAGATCAGCGGTTACCTCTACCTCCATCGCATCAGCCTCACATGTTAAGTGGAATAATGCCGCATGACAATGTTAATGGTCAACTAAATAAGGTCAGTAACTATCGGCCGGCAAGTGCAGAACCAATTTCCCAAGAGTCCAGTGGTAAGCAAGGGCATAGTGACCCACATCTAAGCATGCAACCAAACAAAAAAATCGTGTTTAGCCATTCTCAAGATTATGGTTTTCCTCTTAAAAATAGATTTGACCCTTTAAGGGGTCTGCAAGAAAATGAATCAAGTTCCGTAGCCCGAACCTTCGCCTTTCCTGAAAACTTCGAAAATATTAGAATCCCTCCCATCCATATTACCAACATTGAAAACATTATAGAACTAAACAATGAAATTAAACCCCACATCACTAACCAGTTTATATCAACCTTCAATAACAGCAAAGCAAAAATTAACTTTATCCAAATAGAAGATTTCAGAAAAGCTATTAAATATTTTACAAGCACTAATAAACACACTCACAAGGACCCAACCAACTAAATGTTATCTGTGCTCTACAAAAACATTCATCCGTCTATTTCTCAAGAGGAAATATACGAAGATCTAAAAGCTAAACATTCTTCCCTCATTAGTATTACCAGATTACACAAGAACAATTCACCAATCGCAGTGGTAGCCGCTGAATATTCAGGAGAGCAGAATATTGAAATAATTCTCAAAACAAACGTAATATGTAATCTAAAAGTAAAAAATTAAAGAAGGCGTAAAGGTATAGGACCAATACAGTGTCTACGATGTTTGGATTTTAGGCATTCTAAAATCAACTGTAACAATCTAATTTCTTGTACATACTGTTCTGAGAATCATTATTCGGCCTCATGCCCTCGAAAGACGACCCTCCGAAATGTAAAAACAGTCACGGGGCGCACAGAGCTTATATCCGAACAATAGAATGATCACATTTTAAAACAATTTTGGAAAAAAAAATCCCACCAAGCACCACAAAAGTCAAGAAATAACCATCAATCCCCTCCCCCTAATACCACTCATCCTCTTTCCAACTTACGTAACAAGACCCGCATACCAAACTTCACCTATGTATCAGCAACTAACCAGTAATGAAACACCACCACCCGTAACCAATCACATAACAACTCCCAAAACTATCTCCCCCAAAATTACTCATCTCAACACAGTTTCTTAAATTCTCCATTCGTACACAATATCATCAACTCCATTTTCCACAATTAATATTATTAACTCTAGTATACCAGTCATTGTTCAAAATATCCAACAAGCCATAGCCTCCTATATTATCACTTCCCATAGCGCACCCTGAATTCAATCATTCATTAACTCTAATGAATTGGAATGCATCTAGCATCAGCAATAAAAAAATAGAACTCCAGTATTTTTTACAGGCCAACAACATAGACATTGCTTGCATCACTGAATCACATCTAAAACATTTTCCGTTTTATTGTCCAGGATATAACGTAGTTAGACAAGATATAATACACTCACCAGGCGGCGGTGTTCTTACTTTAATCAAACTATTATCCCATATCACCAAATAAATCAAATACCTATCACTGGGCTTGGACTAACGGCAATTTCTCTCCCCTGTATAAATGTAACTATAAATGCAGCTTTTAAACCACCCAATTTAAAGCCTAATTTCGCCAGCTTAAGTAACGTAATAACACCTCAGTCACCCACTATACTTTTAGGTGACCTCAATGCTAAACACCAATGCAATGCAGAGTCACCAATGCCGCTGAATCACAACTATACAATCACATACGTACTAACAGATTAAGAGTAATATCTTCCCCTGAACCCACATACTATCCTCGTGACCCAGACAAGCTTCCTAATATTTTAGATATAGGAATAACCAACTTAAAAGCCCAGTTTTACTCAACACCTCACATCGAGCTCGACTCGATCCACATTCCGATCATTATTTCCACAGATGGGACCCTCCCCCCACTTGCGCCTAAACCAGTTCTTAACACGTATAGCTTAAATTGTGTCAAAGTTAAGAAAATAATTCAATCCAAAACACCTAAATTTATAATCCTTAACACATTTATTCAAACAAATTTAAACAAATTCATAACAAATTTATAATCCTTAGATCATGCAATAATAAACTTAAACAATCTAATAACAAAAACTGTAAACACACTAAAAACCGAAAATTCCACCACACTACGTAAAAATGCACCAATGAAACTGCCCAAAAGCTTAATTAAAATAATTCAAAACAAAAATAAAATGAGAGAGAAGACTCTGGCTAGTTCCTAGAGCACCCAGTTTAAAATAAGAACTAAATCTATGAACAAATATCTCCCGTAAAGCCATAGCAGATTTTAAACAGACCAAATATAACCACCTAACACAATCTCTAAACATTCAAAACAATTCAATTTGGAATTTTACGAAAAGGATACTAAGAAAAAAAACAATCTCCCCTTTAACTACCACCAATGGTAAAAAATATTCTAAAAGTGAGAAAACGGAAGTTTTAGCCGATCATTTTGTCTAGACATTCACCCCCAACATCTCCTCTCGCCATCCAGATCTTTCCAAATCCAAAACAATGCCCACTTCCTTAATTACAATATACCCCAAAAAATTAAAGGGCATATCTCCTCACGAAATTATAAACATCATGAGAACTCTTCCAAAAAAAGCACCTGGTCATGACAATGTTAATAATATCATTTTAAAACATTTACCGCAAATAATTATCGCCTATAACACCAATGTATTCCACTCATCCCTACGAATTGGCTATTATCCTTCAACCTGGAAACATTGCTTAATCTTTCTCATCCCCAAACCAAACAAAAACCACAGCAATCCAGATAACTATAGACCCATTAGTCTCTTACCATCATTAGCAAAAATATTTGAAAAACTCATCCTTGCAAGTTTAAATACGTACTTGAACAAAATAAATCTCATACCTCCCTCTCATACATCCCTTTGACTTCACCAATAAAGTATTCACAGCGCAGCAGCTCTTACGCATCACTGAATACCTTCATACATCATTCTAAAAATAACATCACTCAAGAGCAGTATTGATCGACATCACCAAAGCCTTCGATCGAGACAGGCACGAAGGACTAATATATAAACTATCGTCAATTGGAACCCCAATATACCTCTTTAAAATCATTACATGCTTCCTCACAAACAGAACTTTTTCAGTCGTAATAGAGAACCACACCTCAAACCCACGCCTCATAAAAGCAGGACTCCCAAAAGGACCCCACATCTCCCCACTGCTATTCAACCTCTACAGAGCGGACATTCCTACCTCCAGATTAACCCAAATAGCCCAATTTGCAGATGACACTGCAAATCTATATGTCTAATCCATCATTACACTTTATAGCAAATGAAATCCAAACACATCTTCAAACATTAGAAAGCCGGTTCTAAAAATGGAAGATAAAAATCAATCCCGCCAAATCAGCCGCTAAAATATTCACATTCAAACCTTTTTCTCCTCCCATACAATTAAAAATAAATAATAATATAATTCCATGGACTCCAAATAATAAAGCAGTTAAATACTTAGGACTACATCTGGACACCACCCTCAACTTGAAATCTCACATAGAAAACAAAGTTCAGAAAGCCAAAATTAAAATTCTTCAACTGAAACCTCTCATAAATAAAACTTCTAAACTGTTTTGAAACAATGTCACAACCTTATATAAATCAATCATCAGATCCTTCCTGTACGCCTGATCAATATGGACAAATGCTGCCAAATATAACATTCAAAAATTGCAATCATCCAAAACAAAATCTTAAGATCCATCACCCAAGCTTCCTGGTTCATCTCCAACACGCAGCTTCACACCGAATTAAACATCAAACCAATTTCTCACAATATTGCCTATCTTTCCAATAACTTTTACTCGAACCTGCAATTAATCAACCAAAGCGGAAATCTCAAACTGAGTAAATATACAGAACGTCAAACTAGAATAAAAAACAGATATCCGTTACATGCATTCTTGGACATATTCAGCAATATAGAATGAATTAATTGAGGTGGTCTGTGATGATGCAGCTTAGTGTAGCAGATGTAGATTAGTGTTAGTTGTAAAACAGAGAAAGTTAGATTGTAAGCCAGAAAACAATCATGTAGTGTTGCCATAAACTAAACTTTGAAATCTCATTCAGAACATAAATAAATTTTAAAAAAGCGTTGACCACAGATGCGCAGACGGATAGACTGACAGACGTTTTGAATTAGATGGTGGGATCCGGCGCCGACCTACTTTATTCACATCTTGCTTCACGGATTATGAATTTATATTTTTTGTACGTAAAGAATTGTAATGTTTACCCTAAATTCTATAGTATATTATTGAATTCTTTGTGAAGATGTGTACTAAAACATTTCATTTACGGATATGCTATAAAATATTTTTTTGGTCTGTGTGAAGGTTACATTTTGGAAAACAATCTTGTGCAGTTTTATTTGCAGCATTTTTGCTGGTGAAGGAGATCAGTCGTCATTAAATGACAATATTAATTTCCACATGCAGTTTTGTACCGTTGTTGATACTAATAAATTATATTTACAAGGTTTAATTGTTTGAACTTGTGTACGTTGATGTAACATCCACCATTCCGAATTTCTTACTTAGCTACATTCAGTCTGTCATTTATAATCCAATGCACCTGCTTATTCTGGATAACTGTCAGTTTTTAGCAGCTCTACAAAACGCAGTTGAGGAAGCGGCGTACTGCCTTGAAAGTGATCGAGGCATACCTTCCCTCCTACGCTATCTAAACAATGAGAGAACAAAACGCAGCTATGGACCGCTAACATTCTGGTCGCGGGCAAGGCAGGCATCCAAACGCCTAAAAATAGAATGGAATTTCACAGCAATAGGGAACACCCACACTCCTGACATCACACTTCCCCACACCTTCCCCCTACCTGCGTACGAACGGACGAAACCCCCGCTGGGCCCGACTGGGCGCAGCATAGCGGAACCGCGAGGAGCGACCTCTAGCACTCCCTCTCCTGTCGGGGCCGTCGACCCGGAGCTGATACCAACCGTAGGAGCAAGTGCGGGCGGCTCCGCCGGTGTGGAGTCCCATCCCCGAACCTTCTCGACCCGTTCGGGCTGCAGCAGCACCGCCGGGGATACTGGTGCCCTCAGAGACTCCGACACTTCCTGCGGTGATGCAGTCACCTGCCGACTGGGGACGAACACGAGGAAGGGAATGGAGATGAGAACAGAGTGACATTGAGCGCCAAGGACCGGTCATCGCTGGCTGGAACAGCCCGCCCAAGGCATATATGCAAGCGCTCTCAAAGGGTTGGGGAAGGAATCTACTTACTTCCTACAGTCTGGCAGGAACATGAAAATTCCCACCTATAAGTTTCTTTTTCCGGCCAGGATCAACTCCTCTCCAGCTCTCAACTGCTGCCCAGGTAACGTGACCAAAAGTTGTAGAATGAAATGTACGTGGAACAACGGGCAACCGGCATCCGAGAACATTGGTCACGTTACCACGGGGTGCCGCTACCTGTCACCTTTATGGAACGCCCGACACAACAACATCGGGGCCATTTATAAAGAAGCAGCCATTGCAGCGGGGTGGCAGGTGTTCCGGGAGAATCAGGCAGTGGTGGGCAGCAATCGCCCTGATCTCGTACTCGCGCGGGGCAGAATGGCACTCGTGGTAGACTTCGCGGTGGCTGACGCACGAGAAGGCAAACTTGAGAAGAAATTAGAAGAGAAGCGCCTAAAATACGAAGCCACCCGCGCCCACCTCATTACCGTCGGTTACCACAGCGCCGAAGTACTCCCGCTTGTGATAGGGGCACTGGGAGAATGGTGTGCGGGTAGTGACGCCGCACTAAAGAAAGTTGCGGATGGCCTCAAACTAAAAGCTTTAAGGGAAAAAATAGTCACTGAGGCCATTGATGGCAGTGCGGCATGCTACTACACGCACACCGGCAATATACACCTGGCCCCGCGTGAGTACAAACAGATAGCGCGGGACAGAGTCCGCAGAGGCGCCCTCCTCCACCCCGTGCCACAGGAAGCTAGCTGCGGAACAACAAATAAGATCTGCAACAACACCAGACGACAAGCTGGAGTCCCTGCGTAGATCTCGAATAGATTTATGTATTATAAAAAATATATGTATATATGTATAATACTCATAGAAGTAAGAATTTTCATTAAGCCAGACGGCAACTGAAATGTATAAATGTATATATGTATGTATAAATGTATATATTAGATTAAGAAATAAATATTTGTGTTTTTCTTCATTTGTAATCGGAGATCCCCAGAAGTGGTGTATCTTAATGGTAGAGCTCTTGCTTTGCAAGCTAAAGATCCCGTGTTTGAACAACGGCGTCTCCAAAAATATTTCTAGACTAACGCAATACGATACTGTTGTCACATGTCATATTCCGAAAACTCACAGAATAATGAAGTGAAGATCTGTTTTTAGAGACCTGTAATGTAAGGCGAGGTTACACCCTGATGAATTCTGCAGTCATGAACAGCCACAGGTGAATAAGCCAGATGTAACCAAGCCTGATGTGTATGAACCACTAAGAATCCAGGAGGTAGCAACATACATTTTTAATGATTACCGGACTGTAAATTTATTTGTTTCTAGTTAGTTTCAGTGCTAATTAAGGTCTAGATGAATCCTTTGCTTTCTTCGGTGATACATTTTGTGAACAGCGGGTGGGGAACAAGTATTTAAAAATATTACTACTCTCCTTAACGGACGGCGTACTTTTGGGATTACCGTCGTGTTCAAGTACTCTAGTGAGTGGCAAGCATGGCTTTCCTCCCTCGGCAGTTTCAACAAAAACGCAGAGAAAAACACGTATCGCTCAGACCCGCTGGCAACCTACGCCGAAGTCAGTGTCGCGGCAGCTGGTTTGAATTTTGTGTTCGGAAGTAACATTCAATCTCAATTTTCTCGATGATATTATTATCGGAAAAAAATGGATAATTTATTCTTCCTGAAATTTCACACAGAGTCTGATGTATTTTTGTAAGGGAGCTCCCAGACACTGTGTTTGTCAACGCGTGATAGGCAACATAAACCCAATGAATGTGCAGCACAAGAAAGGTGTAACTTGATATGATACCGCCACATGGTATTGATGTAATTTGATGATGGCAATGTCTGAGTAAAACAATTTATTGCAGGAAACTAAATGTATTTGACAGAAGGTTTTGAAGAATGGGTTCACTTCTGATTAGAGCAGAATTTAGATACTAGTGCAAATATGATTGATTACCCTTTATTTGGTGGTACTGTATGCTTGATTCATATTATATCAAATATTCCTTTGAAAGCTATAAACTGTTTCAAAGCATTCGAAGCGTATACAAAATATTTGAAATGAGAATAATAATCTTTCGTCGAAGTTGATTCGCTTTGCATTTCCAAGTTGCAAAGAAGCTCTTGCCTTCAGTCTCCACAACTTTTCTCTTTGCAAAAGTCTTTGCTTTGCTTTTCTCTTTGCTCCACATACTTTTCAATGCATTAACACTCCTTAAATAGCAAAATATATGTGTTTACCGTTCTTTCCGTGGCTCTGCACGCTGACATGTTTCGTTGAGATGTCCGTCGCAATCACGGCAATCATCACTGAAAGCAAGTAGCGGGCGCACGTCCCCTTTTCGATTCTATGCTCTGCACCTGCCATGCCAAAAACATTTAAAAATTCAGTGGCTTTAATGCGCAACAAGAATGTTCTTTCTCATCACTTGGCTCTTCCACGCCTCTATGCTTAAACATAACACGCATATACGATTTACTCCTTGGAAGAAAGACGGCTCTGGGGAACAGCTGTTGCCACTGGAGCGACTGACTGTGAAAGAGGGCGTCCATCCAAACTTATTCCCTAAAACCTCCAACAACCCGAAATTCGGATCCAAGGTCACGAAGCGCCAAACGCTTTCGCTATTTTGTCATCTTAGTTGCGTTTGAAATCCAACCTAAGACTCTACCAATCTTCTCCTTAACCTGTCTAATGTTCGAAAAAGTCAGAATGGGTTTTACTGCACTCGAAGCTTACGAACCCTTCTACCGGATGAGTTAGCTCAGAGCCAGCGTGACTGCTGTGTCTGCAGCGACACTGACCGGGAGGTCCTAGAGTTCGGCTCTCGACGGTGGCGAATAATCGGCACTAGCTATACAGCTAGGCTGAATTAAGGCTAGGCTGAACTGCTGTCTGCAGAATAATTCTTGCTCCGGCTGCTCTGATAGTTTTTATGGCTTCTACGATCAACACCACGCGAATGTCGGAGCAATACCCGAACATGCGGACCTCGGACCGCGCGCGATCCTTCCTGACGTTTGTCCTACTCTCTCCCCTTGTACACGCACTTTAGTGGGATGTATTGAACTACCACATAAGTCAGGAGATCAGCCGGGATCTTACAGCTTGCCCCTGGTAGGGGGTGCTCCTCTAGAGGAGATATCTGTAGAGAAAATTACCCGCAAGCCGACGGCGGTAGATCGGCGCTCTCCGTCATCCAGCGGGGGAGTAACACCGCCATCACCTGGGATAACAGGTGCAGTACACCAACGGGAGTAATGAGCTCAGCAGCTGCCGTACCCGGAAACAATAATACGAATCCTGGTATTCCCACTATGCCATCATTTCTCGCAGTGACACATTTTTCGAAATGTTTCTCAATGTTAGTACCAATGAAAGCCACATGCGTTGCGCACCCTAACAGCCAATCCTGGCCTGGGCTCCAACCGGCTGCCGGGAGGCAGCGTCGGGTAGCGCGAGTGGGGCGCACGCCGGGCGGCCGGGGCAGCGGGGGCCGTGGGGGCGGGGGCCGTGGGGGCGGGGGCCGTGGGGGCGGCGGCCGCGGGGGAGACGGGGACCGCGGAGTGGGGCGTGGGGGGACGGGGGCGCTGTTACGCTTATCGCGCCGGCAACATTCGCGTGAACGCGGTCGCGCGCCGCCACTGCGCGAGCGGAGCGGCTGCTACTGCGCCGGCCGCACCGCGTGGGCGAGTGCCCGGTGACAGCCCGCGGACGACGACGACGACGACGGCGGCGGCGGCGGCGGCGGCGGCGGCGGCGACGGGCAGCACGATAAGCGCGCGAATGAGCCGGCCAGCCGCCCGCCCGCGGCCGTTCGCGTGCTCGCCGTCCGCAGCGCGCCGCCCGCCATGCGCAGCCCACCGCTCGGCGCGCGCCCTATCGCGGAATTCGCAATTTTACACTCGTCGCCATGTCGTCGTGCTCCCCCGCGCCGCGTTTACTCGGCGCTGCCGCCGCCGCCGTGATAAAGCGCTGGCGGGCGCGCGCTGGCGTGGGCGTGGGCGGCGGGGCGAGACGGGGCCACGGGGCGCCGGCAGCACGCGCTGATTTTCGTGGTGGGAGACGGGGGCGATGAGGGCGGGGAAGAATGCGGAACGATGTTGCTTCCGGTGGGAGGGGTGAGAATCTGATACATGAAATGGTAGCTCGAGGTAACTGGTCGGATTCTGATAGTGTTAGTCGTAACAGAGATAATAAAAATGTAGATTGTCAAGATATCAAATTTGATCAGAAGTTACAATAAAGATGCTGAAAAGATGAAGGACATTCCAAGAGCAAGGGGGAATTGGCATCGGTAAGAGGTGAGAGGATATTAGTGAAAATGAGGATGACGTTGCGAGAAAGTTTTTAATTTCGGCGATTATATTCTTGGTAGAGTCGAAACTATTTACAACTGGCAAAATCAATATACTTCTCAGAGAGAGAGAAAAAAATTGGTTTTGTACACTATGACTTATATTCAAGATATTTTTTTATTAATAAATGTGGAATATGTCAGCTGGTTTATAAAATCTTTCATACTCCGATACGAATATTAACAATACATTATTCTTAATCGTATTGCCCAAGTACCGATAGTCCATCAAAAGCCCAACTGATACTATCAGGGTAAGAGCAGCAAACAGCTGCAGCTAAGTCTTGAATTTAAAAAAAATCCATTATGTTTCTAAAAATAATGATTTTGAAAATTAACTTTTAGATTGGGCGGAAAATGTTTTTAAAATGTCAGATTCGGATTAGGATTTGTTAAAGTAAAGGTAAGTTAAAATTCGTTTTGGCACTAGAAATATTGAAAAGACTAGTGCGGCGTGGGACCGTCCTGTTACCTATCTGGCAGACAATTTAGGTATTTTCATTGGTACTGAATCTATGTTGACTACTTGTCTATCCTAAACTAAAAGAGATATTTCAATACTTCATTATTCCTTGTTTTTGTTGGAATAGAATTATTAATTTTTCCGTAGTAAAGTTCTTCTTGTAAAGGGTTGAATTTGCATGCCAAATGTAAGCGAGGATGAAACTTCTAGTGCATCTAAGAATGTTTGAGCTACAGAATAAGTTTCCAACTTAATGTCACTTTGTAGAAAAATATGGCAACCCCAAATCATTTATCTGAATTATCTGAAATATACATTTTTTCTAGTAGGGTGTAGAAAAATCAGTACATTTTAATTTTCCGTCGATGGCCCATAGCTTACAAAGATGGAAATAACTTAGCTAATGTCCAATCAATGAATAATGTTCTTCCAAACCGGTAATCAAGAAAATGGGGAAACGTCCAACTTCAATGTTCTTCTGAAACTATTTAGTAATGACACGCAGGAACTGTTCCCCACCTAAAACGCAGGTAACTTGATCTGAAAATTGACTAGGTCACTCTAGGTCACGTACCTTGCGAATGAGCGGAAGTACTTAAAAAAAAGAATAAAAGTCCATTATTCTAAGTTGTAGCTCTGCCCCCGACGACATCGGAAACTCCATCTTTAAGCTTCCTTGTGTATCTTTATGACTTGTTCTTATAACGAATAATACAGCCTTATAAACTCATGTTATGTATGCGACCAACGTCAAGATTGGGGCTGCTGAAGTCACGCGACGCGAAAATGATGAAACTCACTCCACTTAGAATACTGGAAGGGGAGATGGCGTTAATACCTCTCAAATATATAACAAACTATGTGCGAAAACTGTTTATAGTGTCTATAGAGAACTACTATAATAATGATGTTGACAAGTGAAGAAGAATATATCAATGTACAGAAAGTGACAACAGTCTTTACACACGGGCATGTAGGAATTTAGTAATGAATAAAATAAGTTTTCTTCTTACTTCTCCTTACTTATAATTAAAAAGTATATCAACTGTCAAGAATCTCATTTTCAAAAACTGAATCTATAACAACATTGCTCCGAACAAATGTAAATGTGTATAACACATACGCATCGTATTCTAGAGCAGAATATCTCAACCTGGGAATCGTGACCACTCAGACACATATAAAAGAGAGGGCGCGAAATTAGGTGAAACATTAATCTAAAATATAATAAAATAACTTCAAGAGAACATAAACATTTTACAACATTTATAAGTACTATATAAAGAAAAGAAATTAGTCAAAAAATTTGCGACGATTTCGCGAATACGGAAAGGAAAACGACTCCGGATTGAAAAGAAAATGTTTGGAAGGTCCATAACATTTTCTACAATATAAATTCAATTTCATTTCGCGAGCTTAATTAGCCTTTGAGTAATTTAAGCCAAAAATAGGAAATCAGTTTCGGCGGGGAGGAGTAGGCCGGGGCAGACGGGAAGGAAGAACGGGCGGAGCAGGGATGGGTAGAGTGGCGAAGATGGGGCGGCCGAGTGAAGTGGGGTGGGATGAGGTGGGACGGGGAGAGCGGGTGAAGCGGGCGGAGCGAGGGCAACGGGGAGAGAGGAGAAGCGGGGAAAGCGGACGGAGAGGGTGGCGTGGAGCGTGTGGGAGCGGAAGGAAAGCGATCGGAGGGGGTGGAGTAGGGGAGCAGGGTGGGGGAAACCGGACGGAACGGGGTGGTGTGGGAAAGAGGAGCGGGTTGTTCGGAGGGATGCTTCGAAAGGTGGTGCGGATGAAAATAAAATTATTTCTAATTTACACTGTAGATAGAATGCATTTATTTTCCTAAGTAAAAGATGAATCTGATAAATGCCCGGGTTCAGCTAGTATAGGCATAGAAGATAATTTAGGCCTTGCGAAGCCAAAAGAATTAAGTACTAACATTTTAGAAACCAAGGTGTTTGACTTTTAAATATTATATAAATCGGTGCCAATTCACAGTTAAAGGAGATATGTTCGAAGCACTTTCGAAGCATTTGTAACATCTACCTAGTGATGACTAAGATGACTGAAAATATCTCAGGTTTACTTCGTTGTATGAAATATCTCACAATATGTTCATTGGCAAAAAGTGATTATTTTCGACTCCTCTACAAGTTCTAGAAGTTTGTATCATTTGTTCTGAGAATCCTGTATTAATTCTGCGAGAATCCTCTATTAAATAATGTGTGTTTACGGCTGAAGAATCTTCCTAGATTCCTTCCTCCAATTTATACACATTATTTTAACAATAGTGAAGCACTTTTGAATTAGAAAAGTTCCTTCAGTGCAATGAAAAGGGGTTGTTTTTTCACAGTTTCTAGTTTCTTTGATTCAAACTTAGTGGCAATTATTATAAGTCATTTGATGGTGGACTTACTTCGTTAGCAGTAATGCCTTGTTAAATCACCAGTTGTATAACATTCTCAAGTAATCTACTTGTAGTACGCCAGTATGCATGGTTGTCAGTTTACCATTTGGAACGAAGTAATAACGCAGATTCAAAGTAACCCTTTTTTACGGTAGAGGAAATATTTTGTGGCATTTTCATTAAAATTTAAAGTACAATTACACTTAAATGAGGTGTACGTAATATAGGAAGAAAATAAATATTAATTACTTTGAAATAAATTAACAATATTAAATACCACCACCAATCCTCAAAATTAGTATTAAATTAAACATAATACCTGATTTTCCAAACTAGTAAAGTGAGCGAAAGTAAGACAGAGCTAGTGGTTCTAGAAGAGAACACATGTGGAAATATATTTCTAACTGTAAGAGTAATTAAATATTCAAATCCAATAATTAGCATCCATCTACGTCCGTTCTATCACTCTTGTACGGACAGATGAATACTTTCCATCTAAACTTCTTAATTCACTATTTTCTACAAAGCTGGATATAAATTGAACATACAATGTCTTCATATAATGAAGATAATTTATTGCGCATGGACAGTATTTGTATTTATAAAGATATGCATTTGCCGATAGTATGCAAATGCCAAGATAATGTATAATAAATGATTGATAAAATAAAAGACATTGAAAATAGGGGAAAAAAGTGTTTTAGAAATAATACAAAACGAGATAATTATATTATATATTTTGTTAGTAGCTAACATTTCAGAAAGAATGAATGTTGTATTGGAAAACAGTAGTTCATGTGTTTAAACCATATACACGCACCGCACGCTCACACACACACACACACACACATAATATTCTCTCACAAAAAATTGCTCGAAGTAACGTCCATCGGCTTCGATGCATTCTCTGAGCTTGCGATCCGTTCTTTGGCGTACTCAAAACCCCTAAAGAAGACAGGTTTTGTTGAATACGCTGTCTTACGATGTTAACATCAGACACAGAAGTTGCACAAACCAAGTACTTCAAATGCTCCTTTCAAAATCTTAAAAAAACGAAGTACATAGTGGCCGTACTGTACAGACTTGACCGAGTGCGTGCTAGGCTTTAAGGTTATATCCTGAAGATTCTTTGTTCTGCACGGCACATCAGATGCTGGTATGGAAGTTGTATCGATAGACACGTTCGTCTTAAGGTAATTTCCTAAATGAGACGGAGACGCTCATGGTCGATGACGTAGGTGACGTCAAGGCGTTGGAGACAAAATATGACACCATGGAAATTTTTTCTTCCGATGAAAATATGATGGATTACCCTGACGGATAAACGTCTTATTCAGTCTTGGTATGTATACATCCGTACAATCAAAGAGAATCATCGTGATACTCGAAAACATGCAACATGTTCGATAGAGAAAAACATCGTCATTTAAAAATTAAAATATTATATTTGACGTCAGAACGTCAGATTATTGATATCCTCAAAACAAACGAAACATTCACGAAATTTCAACGAAATAACAGGGCCGGCGATTGGTGTTAAGCCCGAGTGGGTACTTGATCCCGGTGAGGATCCACTCTCCCCCTCCATCTCCCTCCAAAACTTCATATGAAGGGAAATATACAACACAGATTTTTTTCAAATTGCCATGTTTATCATTAAATTGTCATCAAATTGTCATCTCATACAAGTATATCGTATGCAACTTCAGCAGAGTTCATTTTTTGCTATGAAAAAAACAGCTCTGCACTTTGCATTTTTGATGTTAACTTATTTAACAATTTTTGCGAATCGACTTTGACAGTCTTGTCGCTATAAACATGTAAAATCGCAATACTGATGGTCCAATCTTGCAACATAGTTAATTGCACATACGTTTTAAGTCGACGCAGTTTCAAGAAACTTCGTTCATTTCTGGAATTTGATGTTTATGGAATATTTCTCTCACCCCAAATTCCTAGTGGGTATTTTATTCACTCGGAATTTTTCGTCTGGGTGTAGCTACCCACCATACCCACATTCTCCGCTTGGCCTGCGAAATAATACATACTTTTGATTTGCAAACTAGACCACAGAAAAAATTAAGGGATAACTAGTTGTGCTAGAACACCATGTACTTATGGCATTATTTCTAACAATTACTTAATACTATAACACTTCTTGAACTCGCAAAAAGGTTTCCAAGCAGCGAATGATTTTTCCCACGATGAGATGCGAACTGAGGCGTTAAGATTTAGCTCGCCTTGCATTACCAGCTTCAGAGATGAAACAAGCTCCCCGTGTGTAGAAGTCGGAGTTGAACATTTGCGTGGGCAGTTATCAAAAATTCATAGATATTACGTGATTTCAATAAAGAAATTTCATTCAGAATAAAATCTCAATTTTCAATATTATAGTTATAGGAATGCGCCGAAAAAATTAAAACTTTTGACATTTTCTTAAATTCAGAGAATTATGAAAATGTCGAAGCTTTCTGTAAAGTACCCGCAAAAATCAAAATACCTGTTTCAAATACGCAACACTGAGTTAGATCAGATTAATTGGAGAATATCAAATTTGGACTAGTGTTGCTCTCCCGCGGGCAGACTTATGAAGAAAATCAATCTTTCGGTATCAAGCACTCACCACACAACGTGGATACTCACCACACAATGTCTTACTAGAAAGTAATTTGAGCCATATTGAAACGAGAATTATCCACTTTTTCGGAATCACGGACCTACAATACACGTGTTTCAGTCAAAAACTCGCTCCTTTTCGCTGCAACATCACAATATTCAGTTTTCTACGTAACTAAGTAGTAGGCAAGATATTAAAATGCAACACAACGAATATTGCTGGCGTAGAATTTGCATGAATTCGCCTTCACGGGAAAGGCAGGTGGAGGTGCGAGATGCGACGATCCCACGAGTGCACGGCCCCGGCCGCGCTCTCCTAACATCCTGCATGTGCCGCGTGACTGCGTGCCTGCAAGCGCCGAAGCGGACGGGGAGCGTGTTGAAGCGCGCGCCGCAAGGTGGTCCACGGCACTGGCAAAGCACAGGGGTTAGGAACGTGACATCGATAACAAAACATCGATGTTACCAAACATCGATGCTCAAAAGTAAAACATCAAAGCTAATACCTGTTATCATCTAATATCTGCCAATACGTAATACCATCGACTGAAAACCATAGTTTTTTTTTAAAAAAATTTCGATGTTCGCAAGCTCCTTTAAGTAAGTTTAAGTAAACTTTAACATCAAATTTGTGTTTAAAAAAATTTAATTTGGTGGGGTCCGTGCTTGATAATTCGCCGAATTAGGGTACGGGAAGAAGGGACAGGCCCTACGCCCACATCGCATTCGTTGACCACACCTCAATGTGTGAAATGAATATAAAGAAAGGAAATTCAAAGGCATGGCGGTCATCTCTTGCGAAAAAGAATTTGATCGCCGAAGGTACTGCAAACAGCGTTTCTTTGGTTCCAGCACATGAACGTACAGGTTTACCATCTGATATTGTTTCATATTTTAACTTTTAGAGTATTGTAATCACGGGAATTTTTCATTCAGAAATAAAACACCGGGAACGTAAAAATATCGTGCTCAAAACATAGATTTTAAGAAAACTTAATTACTTGAAATGTTAAAAATTTAATTAAAAACTTATATCCATTTGCTGACGTCTGTACTTTTTGTAATATTTTTTAACTATCTAAAAATGTCACACATAGAATGCTGTAGTTAATAATAGTTATTTAAACTATTACATATTATTACAAACTGTTTCAACATGGGTTGTGTCCTCCTTTAGGTTGCCTAAAAGTTACAAAATTGTCATTTAATCATTTAATATTATTACTTTCAGTAAATATGTAATTTGAACATTAATAATGTACCTAAAACTGGAAGAGCCATCATATTACTTGATACGACAAGGAGTAAACAGTTTGGTACCACGCCTCTACACTTCACCTCCTTCATCCGATCAACAAAATCGATGGAACAAAAGAAAGGGTGAGGTAAGATATATTACAACTTTTAAAGCTGTACGGAAATTTACATATCTCTTCGTGGTTTTATTTCCCACTACATAACATTTACGCAAACAGAAATTACATCTACTTCTGAAAATAAAGAATGTTAGAAGTATACCGACCGACCCCTCCACGATCGCTGTGCGGCTACGAATGATCAACAAGTACCTCTCCACATGTACAAGCACCCATCCATTAACGCTACAGATGGCCTTTTAAAATGACACAACTTGCTGAAAGACCAGTTTTCGGAGCGGCCCCTGTCTTGCGGGTTGTGTACGGAGGAGATATGCTACCATTAAGTGCGCAATTTTGTGCCGGATTACAACATACGTTATTCGCCTCTTTATAATGAATAGATAAAACAAAGTGCTTTGAAGAATACAGAGACTTTAGGTAATACATTGCAATGTCCCATAGAGACAATTTACTAAAACGTGAAAATAAGTGAATTTCAAAAAGTAATTAAGCATACGGAAGTTTGTAATTAAAGAGTGGAATGTAATTTGGTGATTATATTTCAGGGCAAAAATTACTATTTTCGTTCCAGTAATATTTTAAAATATGTTCTTCGTAACCAGAGAACTCTACCACAACAGTCTCCTAAATAATTTAGTTTTCTGTTAAGTGGTTATATATGCACGTAAATTAGTGTTCTAAACATTTTTGATGACTAATAATAATAATAATAATAATAATAATAATAATAATAATAATAATAATAATAATAAAATAAACATAATTAAAACTACTTGAATAATTTAGTAACTATTTATGCCACTATTATTTTGGGTTGATATGAAAGAATATGCAGTACTACTATTTAATAGTAATTTTCAATTTAAAAATTAAATTATGCACCAAGTCATTTTTATCAGAAAAACACTATTACGTTATCATTTATTCTTCCCCAGACGTTTTAAAATAATTCATTGCAACAAATGATTCCACTGTTTTAAGATAACATGTTGCTCTACATCCCCTACTTCCGAGGACTATCACCAATTGCCAGCCATCACCTATTTCGCTTCACAAGCCAGCACATCAAATAGCAAAACAAATGATAATATTCGTGCTTCTCATTGCGCTCTATTTTTTCATGCGTGAAATAACGGATTAGCAACCAAATCCTGCTTCTCTCCATAGAGGGAGGGATTCGTGGAGTATCTAGCAACGCGGACGTGCGACTCGTGAGGGAAGGAAACAGCAATGTTAAAATTCTTAATTGTGTCAAAACGTCTTGTTCACACGAATACATTCATCATTCATAATAAAAAGAAGACGAAAGTGTCAGAGGAAAGGTTCTTGCTTACTTCAAAGAACAGCACAATCTTGAAATATTAAAGTTCTTTGTAAGACATTGCAGTTACAAGGACACCAACGCACGTTAGAAATGAAAGTCCAATGTTCGAGAGTAGGAAATTTATAGGGTAAAAAATTATTTCCACCATTTCTTTCACGGCACTCCCATGAGAGCTCAAGCAATATTTTAGGCACTATTTACAATCTCTTGCAGAAAAAATAAGAAAAATAAAGTCCGTGACAGTGTCGATCTATGGTGCCTTCGGCCAACGTCAAAGAGTATATTAATTTCGTGGCTCGTATGGGACTAAACAACAGGAATTTTGTTTTTCATTCTTCCGGACTGTAAATAGTTGTTTTTTGGCGTGCTGCTCCCGTCAGCATTTATAAACATTCGTACGTCTTTTTTATTTTATTTTTTGTAATTAATATTATTTTTACCTTTCAATAAGGTGTCTATATGGACCATTATAATGTATTACCTAATGTCTACGTATTCTACAAAGCTCTTGTTGGATTTAATTTCAATTGACGGGGGCAGCACCCGTCATTTGAACTCCGAGAAACAGAGAACATCGACAGGAAGCTATTGGCTAAAACAAATGCAAAAGGGTACGAATGCGTTTCATATCAAGATGTGTAGTTAAGCCAGTAAAACATCATTTTTTTTATTTTCATTATGCTCCTATGACTCAGGCTCGGAAGTTAATGCTGTATCAAGAGGAGAAATATGCATGCAAATATGTTCTAACATTTGTAAAATATGCACCGGAAATAATGAAACAACACAATTAACTGTTATGTATTCATGAACCATTACAAAACTTTTAGTTTTAACAATTAATTGTGCTTTTTTGTCTCCACTTAGTATTCCAGCGATAATTTTTAAAGTAAAATATGTTTTCATCTGTATCATCAAAGTATCAAAACCAATGCCATACATTATTTATAAAAGATAAATTATCACATCATTCGTAATCGGACAAATCGCGTCCGGGTTCTAGGGCCATGATATCTCCAAAAAGGTCAGATAAATGCTGCTGCAACCCTGAGACATTCCCGCCATTTCTCATTCGAACGCATTCGCATTTGTGAAGTAAACTTTTAGGTTTGAGGAGAAAAATATGCATATTAATTGAAATTCCAACAGATGTGCCACATTAAGAGTAAAAAAGCAATAAAATATGAATAATAATTAAAATATAATGGAAATATGATAAATTAATACAAAATGCACTAAGTATGCATTAATATATTTAAAATCACCGAATTCGTTTGATTGTGTTTTGGGAACATTTGATAATTAGCATATTGTAAAGCTCATAATTAAAATACTATTTTTCATAAACTTCCAAGCCTTACCTATGACTCAATGTGTCGACTTACTTTGCTGCATGAAAAGAACTGACGCTTCGAAATTTAACCTTCGTATTAGTCTATAATACATTTGTGAAGATCAAAGTAATTTCTTGAACTTAACTTGAGATATTATTTACATTTATCTCATACTCTCTCAGACCCTTAATTTGGTTCTTTTAGTTCACCATTATACTAAACGTCTTGACTCCACCTCTACGATTTAAAACAAAAAATCCAACTGTTCCCTTCTCTTCCATGAGCTTCATTAAAATGTACCTACATCAGTACCGAAAGTGTTAGCAACTAAATATAATTATCTTTTCTGAAATAACAATACCTTTATTATTCATAACGTGGCCTTGATCTTTAAATGACAAGACAGCCTATAAGGTTGGGACAATACTTTTTGTAAACATGCAATTAATACAAAACAATGATAATAGGCATCACTCAGTGAACAAATTATTTGTAGTTAAGTATTTAGTTGTTTGAGTACATTAAATTTTAATAATTAGAAATTAATATTATTGCCATCATGTAGTATATATTTATGTTGATTTACCTAGACCTCGATGACTTAACTACATAACCGTGATCGTAGGGTATCGAGTACGATTTTCTCTCAGCAGACAGATGCGCATGTTTTATACTTTAGCGTTGGCTGGAGTAGAAATGGCGCCTGGATTAATTTAACTGGTTTCCTCCATTTCGGACTAGTTTTCTCTTTAAAAAGCGTTTTTTCAGGCAAAGGCAATTTCGTTATCTGCCAATATTGTACGTATGTGAAACCACACATTACATATACAACTTGCGGTCCCTTGTTATCTGGTCAACAAAAGTGCGACCCTCGGCGACACAACACACAAAAATCGTCACCGAATAAACTTCTTCACTCAGCGCGATTCGAACAGGCGATCCGGCTGAAATATCTCAGCGGCAGCATCGTAGCCTCAGCGGCAAAGTTGGCCGGAGAGTTTGCATCCCGGCGGATGGTCCTAGAGTTTGCATCCCGGCGGTGACGGATTTTCAACACGTTATATTCTGATTCGAAATCAACCACTGGCTGGAGGAGAAGTCCAGCGGTTGGTCGCTCCGATCGATAGTTTTCTGTGGTTTCACCGATGAATAGCAAGGGCAGCAGTACTCTAACAAGAGAACTAGGGTACGCGCACGATCTTTCCTTCGTCATCCTTCTCCCATCCCCTGCACTCATACACACACTTCCTTGCACACATACCCCTGCGTGCGAGATAACACATATGGGAAACCAGACAGGAGCTTAAAGCTTGTCCCGACTGGAGCGGTGCCTCGCTCGGAGAGATACCTGAAAAGAAAACCCGCATGTCGACGTGTAGATCAGCGACGGAACTCACGTGGCAGCGGAGGAGAAACACAATCACTTCCCGGGAAATAACACGCACTACCCTAACGGGAGTAATGCCCTCAATGTCGACACACATGGGAGCAATCGATTACTAATCACCTTGCCTGCGGGGGCCGTCTCGGCCGAGGGTGACCCGCGCATGGGACAAGAACCGCTACATCATGGGCTTGCAACCCATTTTCTTGCTTTGACCCCTTTTGAAACAATGGTTTGCTACATCAACCCCTTTTATTCTTATCTATAATATACAGCATACGAAATTATCATAATGCAAATAATTGCGCACACCTTACTTAAAAGATAACAATTGGACTAATATGAACAAGGTTTCAAAAATAATTATATTACTTTATTTTAACTTTTTGTACTAATACTATTTTCAAATTTATAAATGTAAACAAGTTTTCAAAGAGTAATTCAAAGATTATAATTGCGCTAATGTTTTATTTTAATAATGTAAATGATGTAAACTTCCAAAAGAGGCGAATTTGTAAATTACTATTAGGTGTTGTGGAGATTTGTATAAGTAAAAATAATAATAAAGTTAATAAACTGTTTTAATCAATGGGATCTTGATATTTATTATAGCAAACAGTCAATGATGCATTTTTGGATATCGACCCCTTCAAAATGCCATCGGGGGCTGTTCCGACGCCGTTGCGAAAACGCCTGCCCCAGATCCCGCGCGCGGCACTCACCCCGCTCGAGGATGTAGCCGAAGACGCTCTGCTCGTCGGTGGTGGTGCAGTTCCAGCGCTCGTTGCGGAACTGATACTGGCACTCCTGGATGCCGCGGCGCGCGCCCTCCGACACGGAGCGCAGGTTGCCCGGGTGCTGCATGCACACGGCGATCTGCTGCGCCGACAGCCCCGGCTGCGAGCACGCGGCGCGCGCCTCCACCAGCTCGGGGTCGTCCGCCTCCGCCGCCGCGTCCGCCGGCTGCTGGTGCTGCAGCGCCGCCGTCGTGTCGATGCCCACCACACCCAGGTACCTGCGCACGCCGCCGGCGCTCCGGTCACACACTGCCACACGCACCCAAACCTAAATCGGCAAATTATATTAGCCAGACTTAGGAAAAACATCTTACACATCTACAAAAATAGTGAAAGGCTTTTTCACAGAGCCCTGCATTTGCCTAAGGAATAAGAAATAGTCACTGTAAGAATATGTATCTTTCAAAAACTCCGAAAGACATAAGTCGAACGGTGTATATATATGTATGTGTGTGTGTGTGTGCGTGTGTGTGTGTGTGTGTGTGTGTGTGCGTGTGCGGGTGCGTGTGCGTGTGTGGGTGTGTTCTGGATGAAATTACAAAGTTGAGTTATTGTCAACTTTACATTTGCATTTTCTCGCTTACAATCTAATTGTATCTCATTTACTACTAACACTAACCTACATCTGACGACGGGACTCGCGGAGCACCTCAATTGATGTATTCTATATTGCTGAATACGTCCAAGAATGCATGTAACGAATATCTGTTACGTCGAACGGGAAGTAAATACATTTAAAAAAAGAATTCGACCCACAAAAATTGAACCGCCGGCCTGAATAGCCGAGGTCTCTAAGGCTGAAGGTCCGCGACTGCCTTGGCTCAAAGGGTACGGGTTCGAATGTCACCACATGCATAGATGTTTGTGTTCGTTATGTTGCTCGTATGTGTTCCTCTTACCGTTACCCTGAAAGATGTAAACCAATGTTAGAAAATTACAGTGGTCGCTTAAATTTAAATAGCGAACCGACTTCTTTGTTCGATTCGCTTTCTGATCAACGACACTCCAGCTACCCCAGAGTGACTAGAGCAGCGTATCATGCATTTTCAAAAAATCGTCAGAGGCGCGCTGATATAGCTCCGACTTGAGTTCCTCGTGAGGCACGAATATTTTCAACACGTGATTGTGGCTCGAATAAATAAATCTGGTTTACAAAATATACACTTCCTCCTTTGAAGAAAAATGAAGAAAGAAAATCAATGCTATAATTAAAAGTTTTTTTTCGAATCTCATACTGACAAAATGGAGGTTGCGAAATGTATACTCCATTGGCGTAAATGTTTTGTGATGGCAAAGGAAATATAAGACAACGCCTAGCAAAGTCAGTGTCAAAACACAGTCAGAGCGTAAACACAATATTTAATATTTGTTCCCTTTAAGTACTTCACAACAGGACACTGATGCTTTCCGCCAAATGAGGTTCATAATCTCTATCGTGTAGTTGAAGTTATATGCGCACGTCATAGTGATTAATTTCTGTAATATTTCAATTGCAGAGAATTATCTGGAGGTTTATGTGCTATGAAGGATGAGAAGTTGATTATGGCTGTAATTAATAACAAATGACTACCGTTTAGCTCTTGTGCAGCGAGATAGCCAGCACGGACGGTCTGACCCCATTCAGCTTTTACCTGTTGCACACCCGTAGTGAGCTGTAGTGAGCAATGCAGGGTATTTTCATGCGTTTTGCTAGAGTGCTGTGTACTACTACTAATGAATTCATCTTTAATGTTGAAAATGGAGCTCGAATTACCGAAGCATTTGCAAACACAAAACAAAAAAATGTAATGTATCAATATCAAATTTGGGAGTTTTAAAAGAAATTTCCATCACACGAACTTACCCACCAACTGCGATATAAAGTTTCTATTTGTTAAAACAAGCAACCATATTTGATCAAATCAATGTTCAAAACCTATCATCACGTTGATGTAATTATTGTGATAGAGTTAAATACATTTCAAACATTGTATTTCATTGCTTAAAAATTGTTAGAAGTGGCAATATAAATTACTAGTTATAATCGTTAACTGAAGTATCGTTTGAATGCCACCTCTGAAACAATTCATTATTTTTTAAACTCGACACTATGACACTGTTCGCACCTACTTCAGTACGAGAGGCATATTCCTTACGAATAATACTTAAATAGTTACTTAATGTGGCGTATTTATTGGCTGGTGGCAAGTAACAAACACACGAATTGTGTGCGTCTGAACTCAGGCCAAAAAGTAAAGGAAAAATGAAAAGTATAAAGTGAAGCAATAACCTCTCTTTGATTACGAATTGTTCAGAGACTGCGATTACGGTTCTTTCATTTTATCTGTATTCATTTACTGTCCAGGTTGTTCTTTGTTTGTTCGACTTTGGCCGTACCGTGTACATAGTTAAATATTTTTAAATTCAAAACTGTCGAGCATTACAATGCTATCAAAACAAAATGCATACTAGTACATTTTCTTAGGCCTACCAAGGTATCTTCTCGGACATGATCTCTCTCCTTACACTGATTTATTGCCTATAATTAAGTTTCATCTCAACAGAATTTGGAATTAAGCACTATCCTAGTCCATGAGGTGTCTTACATCAGTGGCAGTTGTGCTTCAGAAATGAACATGTAAGTTACATTGTATATGCAAAATTAACGGGTATTATGTCCACCAGGAATGTATTACAGAATAGTTTATGTTATTGAAAAATACATTAAATTAAAAAAGTATAATTATGTTTTACAGGAGTATCATTATCTCGGTATTCCACAAAATCTCGTGCAATTATTTTCTGAATTGAATCGAGATAAAACTACCGTAAGTTGCTAAAGGAATGTACCGTTATACATATCTGTAGGGCGGGTTGCCGCGCTTCACAGTTCACCGTCTGGACGTCTGGAGAAACCAGGAATGGACTTTTTCAATGGAGAGGAATTATATTTTCCCAAAGAGAATGTTATCGTTCAATCACTCAATATCAGAAGCAATGAATGTTTAATAGCCAGTCGCAGAGAACTATGTTCCGCTGTAAATAATGTGTTGAAGATTGTACAACGGTGTTCATTGCTACCACAGGCTTTATTGACGTGTACTATATAGAGTAACACGTCTACAAGACTAGCGAAAAGAAAAAAAAAGAACTGAGCAAGACAACACTTTAAAATATTTCCCTGACAATTTTTCTGCTATGCATAAATTTGAACCATGTACTTTATGAATGAAAAACTAACCCGTTTGTAAGGGGGGTAGTCATTATTTAAGTCATGATATAAATCAAATCATTGTAAAAATATCTTCCTAAAATCAAAAGATTTATTGCATAATTTTCAAAACAGTCTTACTAAACAAACTTTTCAAAAACGCCATAGTTTGAATTTATCATATGCACAATAATTTAAAAATTCGCCTTTTTATTATAATTTAACAAAAGCAGAAATTAAAATATTTTACATAATCACTTAATTAGCTCACTGAAGAACTCAATATTAAATTGATCAACCACTTTCTATCCTGTCCAGACGTGGAATACTGCCTCCAAACCGACTACTCGCAGCCGATTCGACCTCACGAGGTTCCTCGGTGGGGCAAATTCCTGTGGTCAACAGAGAAGGTCGCAAAAGTCTAAGGAGTGGCCCCATGAGGTACCACAAAACCAATTGAACCAAAATTAACATTATAAATGCACATAATTCGTTCGTCACAATTTTCAATAAAAACAACTATTAAAAGTAAATATCAGTGAGTATTTTGTCAATGTTTTCATAATAATCTCCAATAATAATTCCCAAATACGTAGAAAATGTCCAAACCTGATTAATTTACAGAACCAAATAAAACAATTCTATATTCGTTAATTCGAAAGTCTTATTTAAATTAAAATCCGATAAAAACAAAAATTCTTGGAATTAAAAATAGAATTTTTAAAAAATATAAAGAAAAATTTAAATTTAAGAATATCCAATTTTTGTAACGTACTAATACATTAGTTTTCACAAAAGAGAACGTAAGGTACTATTTTTATTCAATTCATAAGTTTCTAATTTTTCCTATACAAATCAGGAAAACTTTTCTTCCATAACTCAGCACCGACCATTTTATCATTGCAACTAAAAACCGGAATAAAAGTTCTACGTTGCAATGAACTCAACGAGACTAAATATTACAATAACAGCATCATATAACAATAAATAATAATAAAAATACTAATAATACTACTACTAATAATACAATAATAATATAACAACAATAATAATAATAATATAATAATAATAATAATAATAATAATAATAATAATAATAATAATAATAATAATAATAATAATAATAATAATAATAATAACAACAACCTACTGTTTCTGAGATAAAAGAAAGTCTTCAAAGGACTCTGTGACAAATGAATATAGAAAAAAAAAGAATTTTCCCAGGACGCTCAAGAATACAATCTGGCTAACTTGATGAATTTGTGTGTATTAGTGAATAAAACTGTTTTCCAACTCACAAACAATAGGTT
This sequence comes from Gryllus longicercus, assembly GCA_038098605.1. Taxonomy (NCBI): domain Eukaryota; kingdom Metazoa; phylum Arthropoda; class Insecta; order Orthoptera; family Gryllidae; genus Gryllus; species Gryllus longicercus. The sequence goes on from JAZDUA010000602.1 coordinate 456,763, forward strand.
TTACTTAAATTCTAATCAGAGACTTCAAAATCAAACATGTCAATCGCAGTACATGAGTCTAACATATATTTCTACAACCTATAAACTCCTTACAGCCTCTCTCTATCAGATCACACATGCCTATGTGGTATGCCACAAACTCCGTGCAGAAAGACAGCAATGCCGCATCAAACTGTCCAGGATGGATCAACTCATCTTAGAAGTGGTGACCGCGCAGCAACCTCAGCAATCTAAGAAGTATCTCCACGCTCGCTTTATACAAAGGTTTTTAAAGGACTTTAAATTGCTTCCTTGACTCCTGGCTTGTGATGGTCCGATACATATAGTGTTTCAATCGCCATGTTGGAAAGTTTTCAGCACAAATTATGGAAGCATTGAAAACTAGAATCCAAATTAATAATGGAAACAAAGGATACAAATAGGCGTGATCGATTTTTGCACCACGTATATTATAAGGGTTCTGTGATCGACAAGAAGGTCGAGGGCCTTTGGTCGAGTTATACAAGATTATTTTGTCTAATTTTAAGGATTCAGAATTACTTATTTACTAATTATATGGACGTTAACTTCACTTGGTTTGTAATATAATTTTCATATGCCTTTTCATAATTCCCTCTCATAGTTCCCTCCACAAAAGAACATGTACCGCCATTCAACTGTTTTCATATTTCTCTTGTGACCACGATTATCTAGATCCATGTTATGAAGCGTACATCGAGATCCGTATTGACAATAAGCAATAACGTATCAGTAAAAAGTACTGTATTTTAAAGGAACTGCTCCGCTCTGCTCCTGAGCAATATAAGAGTATTAAAGCAGATATGAATTTTCCATCAAAGTGACAAAATTCGCCAGCTCCTGAACGTGACCAATGCAATGCCCTTTGCCTTCTCCAGTGAACAACTCTTCATCACGCTACAATACCGTGTTAACGGCGCTATTACGCACTTTGGCTCGTTTCTGAATCGTGGTAGCTGAAGTTGCGTAGGGCAGGTGGAATAGAGGCCCGGGCTGTTTCGTCATCTCTTCGCGACGCAGCATGAGGGGGGCGTAGCGGGTGGGGCGCGGAAGCGGCGCTGTGGGCGACGAAGCGCCAAGGGCGCAGGCGGACGGCACTCACAGTGGGCCGAAACGACAGCCACAAGGCCACGAGCTCTTTCATCATGTTTTAGACTATGCGTGCCAAATAAAGTAAATGCAAAAAATGTATGATATACAAATATAGGTATATAACGCAAGACAAAGAATGTTTTATTTACTGTCATAAACTTTACATCCCTACTGACATTCATTTGTTTATGTTCATAATAAGAGATGAATAATGCCATGTATCATATTCTTGTTGGACACCTTGAAGTACATTACAAAAGATTTCTTCTCATATTGCTGTGTTCTCTTTACGTAAATTCATATAAGAATGGGTTTTTTGTTATGTGGTTATCGCTATATTTGTCATATCTAAGTAACCGTAAAAGGTAGATACACAGCTGCGATTTAAAATATACTCCTAAATCGTGACTAGTGTACTGGAGTAGTTAAGCTTATGGTGAACAAAACCACACAAAATAGTTCTCCAGAAAGACGCACGCATACTGACAAATAACAACAAATAGAGTACTCTCTTATCACACTACAATAAATTAAATATTTGAACAAAAACAGTTTTCCTGAACACGGCAATAATGTAGCATACAGTAAAACTGTTCCTTACATAACAAGAACTAGTGGCACTATAACAATACATACGTTCACCCATTATTTCTAAATTTGGCAGTTATCAAAAATTCAGAGAGTTCAACGAAAAATAGACCCACTCCATTATTTAAGCGTCCTGTTGCACTATCCGAGAAAAAATAAAGATTTTTTATAAATTGAATTAAGCTAAAGCAAAAATTACGCGAAAATTATTCGTTTCTTCAAAATGTACATTATCATTTTAGCGAACAAAAATTATAGAACAGATTTCATGTAAGGAAAAACGCTTTACCATCAATAGCGTACATTTGCAACGTTAAATGTTTGTAATTTTCGAAAAGACACAGGTCAGGGATACAGATTGTGAGAAAATACTTCTTTAAAAATTGCTTATATTTCACGACAAAATTACACAAAAACTACTCAAATTTTCGAAAAATTTATCAATATGTCTTTATCAGTATTCAAATTGTCGGAAAACGCCGAAAAATTTGAAATTTGCCTTTTTCGGAAATTCAGAGATTTCAATGAAAATGAGAGCTGCACATTTTTTAAGTGTCATTTACGCTGCTCTCCAAAAAGGAAGTTTAATGAAAAAATTTGGAGTCAATTTGAGAAAATTTTGAAAATGACGTTAGGTTTCATGTGAAGTACTTTCATGTAAAGCCTCGAGTTCGATCGAGGAATATGAATTTTTGAGTATATCGTCTGAACGGTTTAGGTGGTAGCGTTGACCACAGACGGACAGAGAAAGATTTTGCTGTCAATCGAGTTTTTGGTATCAAAGTTCCACAAAATGTGAATCCTGACTACACAATATGTTAGAGGGGAGTAATGTACAATATATAGAAACAAGATTTATCAACTTTTTCTATACTAGAGCTTGGTAATACGAGTTTTTCTGCCGAAAAAGTTCCGAATCATTACAATTACTTTGAATAAGTACGTTTTACTTTACTTCGTAAGTAAAACGTACTTATCAAAAAACTAAAAAGCTGAATGTTGTTTAACGCAAGTTAATAACAAATATTTAATGGCGAACGGTCTTTTCCTTGAAGCCTTACTGCCTCATTACGTCAGCAGTGTCGTTAGAACTAATACACTGAGTATAAAAAATTCAGTTGTGTACGAAGCAGTATGAGAATATTCGGAGTAACAGAATCAAATACTTGCAGTTTAGAATCAAAACAACAATTATTTGTTTTTGAACTTTTCCCGAGTTCCTGGGTATTCAAGGAAACCACAGACACCACATGGTTGGAGGCTGCATAGTGTTCATTCCAATTTTACACATGGCATTTTTACGCTATTGGCAATATAGATGTACAAGATTTAGGAATAGAAGACTTACAACTTCACTCCTTTCTTTCGACTGGGCCAAAAATAAACTCATCCAAATAAATCCAACAAAAATCAAGGATAAATCATCACGCTCCCTAGACGAAAATATCCATCTCCCCTCATGAATCAATGAGAAAGAATTACTTGGATCCTCAGTAATAAAAGTCAGATACCTTGGCGTACTGTTCAAAAGAAGGCACACTTGAAAACTAAATAGGCCTACCCTACACCGAATAGTAGAACTCAATTATTCTCTATAATACCCCCCTCCCCCGATTACACCCTGGAATTTACCTCTACCATGATGATCCAAGGAAAAATGTTTCTGTTTTGGACCTCTACTAGCAAATCCAATATGGTAAAAAACGCAGATTTTCGAAAACAAATTTCTCCAAACCATTACAAATGCATCCTGGTTTGTAGCAAATTTCTCATTACATTGTGAACTCTGCATCCCTTTTATATATGTCCATTTTCCCCTCTTATAATATTGATTTTATACCGAAATCTCAAAGATTCCTTCGACCGTTCAGGAACAAATAGGCAAATAAAATCCGTCTCTGAAGCGGCTAAGAACTACGAATATTTTTGACCCGCCATAATTAGTATTCTCCCGACGAGATTTTTGGGAAATCTGCAGTTATGTAATTATCTACGTAATGAAATACACTTAATCAATTTGTAATTTGCATGTACATTTTTTCGTAGCCAATTGCGGAAGGCCAAGCAAAAGTAAATTTAAAAAAATATTCAATTTCTCACTCATTTTCATATATATTTATTATTCAATAAGTTAAGTAATTAAAACACGCGTTTCTCCCCTTTCATTATTTTTTTCTTATTCACTAGTTGCCCATTCCGAAACAGTATGGCGCGTGGACGTATCTTGTATGGGTATCGACTTTAGCCACTATCTGGAGGAAAATTCTAGTGGCGTCGAACTCGGATAAGTGATTTTCCCTGATTTCTCCTAACAATATTTGGCGAACGTCAGGGAGGTACCTTAACAAAGGGGGCCATGGTCATGCCCGATCATTACTCCCTATTTGTTGTTCACATTTCTCCCCTTACCTTCACAGTCACACACACACACAAACACACTTATATGCTAGTGCATATAAGTATAAGTGCATATAAGTATGCTATTATATGCTAGTGCATATAATATTAGTACTACCGCACATGTTGGGGACTGGCTGAGTTTAGCTCAGAGCTCATTGATGCTCTCTGCGAATCTTGAAGGAGGCGGATTTGCGATCTAAGTCGTATTCATCTTCTGCCTGATAGAGAATTCTGGCGGCCGGCTGTTGTGATCGGAAGTTTTCCGTGCTTTCTCCAATCAATTCCAAGCGAATGCCTGAGCAGCACCCAGCCACGGACCGCGCGCGATATTTCCATCCTTCTCCTTGTCCTCTCTCTTTACACTCTCTCACACACATACGTCCACTTCACATTTGCACGTGTCCGGAGACCAATCGGGAACCTAAAGCTTGCCCGGCTGGGGCGGTACCCATTGGAGGAGACAGCAGGAGTTGAAAACAGAGTAAGCGACTTGGTCAGCGCCGGATCTCACGTTCCAGCGGGAGAGGATCATCGACAGTTGACGGGTTCTAACCTGCACCACACTTACGGTGCTAACGCCACAAGCAGTCGACGCGCCCGGATACAGCAAAATAATTAATCAATCAATGAATCCCACGGCAGGAAGGGGCGCGCGGCGGCTGAGCGGCGCAGTGCGTCGGCGCGTGGCGGCCACTCGACCCGAAAGTGTGGGTCGCGTTGCAGCGCGCGTGACGCGCGGAGCCGCGCCGCGCCGCGCCGGCCGACGCCGCGTGGGCGCCAACGCCGAGCGGAGAAGAGGCGGCGCTTTCTCTCCGCTTCGCGCAGCCCCGCGCAGCGCCGCGCAGCGCAGCCCAGCTTCCCGCAGGCGCGGGCGCGCGTTTGCACAAGCGCCGCGCCGCCACCCACGGCGCCTCCCCACGCGCCGCCCGCACTCGCGCAGCGCTCTTCCCACACTCGCCACTGCGGCCCCGCAATCGAACAATTTGCTTCCCTCGTTTAAAGAATGACAACAGTCTGCATGGCCCTCGATCGTACTTTAAGACGTGCGTGCTGCGCTCAGTCTTCAATTGTAGTGGGACACCATGTATTAAAATATTTATAGATGTATATATAACTTAACTCTGTTTGTGGATGTAATTATATATACATTCATTTATATGAGCGTGTATGTGCGTGAATGCGCGTGAATGTATGTGAATATATGTGAATGTATGTGAATGTGTGTGAATGTATGTGAATGTGTGTGGATGTATGTGGATATATGCGAATGTATGTGAATAAGTGTGAATGTATGTGGATATATGCGAATGTATGTGAATATATGTGAATGTATGTGAATATGTGAATGTATGTGTATGTGAATGTATGTGTATGTAAATATACGTGTGAATGTGTACGTGTGTATGCAAGCACGGGTCTCGAAGTATTCCTGACTTCCCCAAGTCTAGATGTCAAGAAGAATTCAATAACATTTTAAAAATCAAGGCATTATGAGTTTTTGCGCACATGCGTTTTTGAGCACTGCAACAAGGCAGTCCCTTGTTGTAGCGCCCACATAAAAGATACATTCGAATAGTTCATTCTAAGATAATTTCTTCACATAGATTCCTTTGTTCCAATTTGTCAAAAAAAAGTCAGTAAACAGTTTCAGTTCAAATTTGTGTCACCAAAGTGCTCCACCGAGTATTAAATCAGAGCAGCGCTTTGGAAATGACAGATCCAGTTTCATAGTGCTTTCGCGAAAACATAACCGCAAAACACTCGCCCATCGCTGAGCCAACGGTGTAAAGGGGCCTATAGGGACCGCGTAGCATTTGCGGACTACAACGCGGCAACGAGGGCTTTCCCGCCGGCTGCAGCCCGTGCAGCGCCCCCCCCCCCCCGCCATCGCTATCAGCCGCCTATCTATTCCCGGCCACGCGGCCGCCGCGCCCTTATCTGATGCGTTTTTGCTCCAGCGCGGGAGCCGGCCGCCGCAGCGCCGCCCCCGCCCGCCCCGCCCCGCCACGTCCCGCCCCCGCCGGCAACTTTTCCCGAGAACTTTCCCGCAGGTGCAGCTTTCAGCACCGCAGCGCGTTAAGCCAGTTTTAGACGTAGTGAGGGCTTCTACGGACGGTTGTAGATAAGCGTTTAAGGAACAGAATCTTCCGAGTGGAACTACCTGAATCATTCCCTACTGAGGGCAACGGTCTAGGAAAACTAATTTAAAAATCAGTTTTGATTCCCTAAGAATTCACGGACTCTGAGCAGGTGGATCATAAGGTGGCGGTGCGAAAGAAACGTTTCCACAGGGGCAAATTCATTTGAGCATTCTTGGTTACACCGGGTATTAATGGTGAACAACGTGATCATATGAATATAGGAAACTACACTGTTCATTACACGAACTGTAAGATTTCTAAGAAGGCTCAGCACGTGTTTCTCCGACGAGTGTTTTCCAAACTGTTATAAAATATTCAAAATATAGAGTCCATTTTTTATTATCGAATGTCAAAAATAAGAGAAGATATAATTCCCTAGCTCCCTAAAACAGGGAGTGAGGAGTGGACATTTCATTATATCACCAGGTCAGACTTGTTGTTTTAATCAGAGTGACTAATTAACGCTTATTAAACCTAGTTATATGCTCTTAAGAAATAGTTGGAACGGAGCAATACTTCTTATATCATGCTGTTAAGCAGTAGACGAAACGTGCAGCAAGCGGCTGGCGGAGCAAGCAGCGAATATCGTTGTTCTCTTACTGGAGGCTTGTCCTTCATTGAATAGACGCAGGCGGTGAAGTACTACTTCCACGTCACACACAGTTCTGAAGTCAAGCGAACAATGTTCTGCTTTCAAATATTAAGTAACATTTGAAGTATGTGCATTATCAATGTAAATGAATGACCGGTTTCGTTATTTTTTGTATGAAGTTAATTTCTTTTCATTTCCACCGGCATCCCCTGCAGCACGCCATATAGGCCACTGAAATTCCTGTCAAAATCTTACATGATCTACAGATGTTTTCGCGTATGATTTACAGGTGTTTTCATTAGGCGAACGCAATGACAATCCGCTTTGTCGTGCAAGAAGGTCTTCAGTTCGGAATGAGATCAGAATCTCCTCGGATACGATCGGGAGAACAAAGGAGTTCTATGACTTTTCATCCCGACATCATTCATCATTTTGCCTCCTGCTTGCAGCACGTCCGGGAGCATATTGAGGTTCTCGGGCGCCGTGAACTGGGCGTCTAAGCACACACACGTCATCTATCGGCGGAATGGAATGCGCTTCACCTTTTAAAACATGCATAGTGCCCTTACTGCACTGCTAAGAATATTGTTGCTCATTTAACATTTACTTTGAGTTCTATGTAATATCTTAATACAATAAACTTTACAAGTTAAAACCCGGGATGCTTTAACAAATGAGCCTCGCCTTTAAGTTTTAGATTTTTATTTCTTTTACTACTTGTCTTCACATTGTGGGAAAAATATTTATCCGCAATATTAAGAAATTATTTTTCCCGTATGGTAACTATTACGATAAACCCTTGCTCACACAACGTTTTTCGTACCGTTCATTTTTATCACACCGCTGTTTCGGTATGGCGCACATTGGAGAAATAAAATGGTATACAAGCGAGATTTACAAGCGAAATTCCTGGTTGCTTTAAGCGATACGCTCTACAGAACCACGTATCCGCAATTTTTCAACCGAAGAATTCAGCATCATTTTACATGCAACGAGGGCAATGAATAATTTACTCCAGAGCGAAGTGTTCCACGTGAATGGTGGGTCGTGTTATTCGATGACTCGCGCTGTTAGACAATTGTGGCAATGCGGTTCACTACCTCGAATATTCAACTGGCCAACGAGCTGGCATACAAAGGTACCTTTGCAACACGAAACTGTGGGTGTGACTCACAGACAAAATACCAATTTCGTGCCAAAACACCACATAAACATACTACTTTATTACTGCAACCATTACAGAATGCAGTACAAAAATTAACAAATTACGACAAGCGCAAAGAAACATGTGAAGTTCCTGTTGAGAGTTTCACTGAAGTCCATATCTTTCGTACACTTCTGTCACCCAGTGTTATTTTTTATTCACTACGCTTGTTGCTTAATAAGCAACATATTATCATTAATTTGCCAGACATTTACACATCAATTTGCAACCGTTCTTTATTTGCATTATAAGATAAATAATCTTTAAGATAATTCTATTAAGTTGAACTTTCCTGGTCATGAATGTTACTACGTTTCACTCTATTTCATAAGTTATTTCGCTGTTTGTTGAGTTTGAAACATTTTCCAATACTATAGTAAATATCCACTAACATTTAAAATAATATTTATAATTACATTTGTGGTGACATATAGGGTTACGTAGCATTTCTATGTTATATTTACCTGTGTATTGCCATAAATACTGTTCATGACAAAACTGTTACTAGCCAGAAAAATGTTACATATTAACAATTTAATGAAATCACTACTACATCATAATTGAGTGCTAATTTTACTTTTTCTCCTTCATTTGAATTTCTAAAATTTCATAATTGTTCTTGTCCCTAAACAAAATTTAAAAAGGAATTGTTCAGAAACTAATTATTCGAATTATCACTATTTACACAGAATTAGCGATAATTCTTAAATAAATATCAAAACCAGTTGCGAAAGATTTTCAAAAGAAAATTAAAATGGATCTTATTTTTAGTCCCTAAAACACAAAACTTTAAATATTTATATTGTTTAAATGAAGTTTACGGTAGATTATTTATGTTTTCCCTCATGTTTTCTCCATCAAATTCACTTCTGAACTAGAATACATTTTTGTATCGCCTTTTTGAAGGCAACACGGTTTCTATCCAGTGACTTTCAAGAGTTCGGCTGTTCAACTTCTCACAAGAAACGCACAGGTGGCGGCAACAGGGAGAAGGTACCTTAAAACGTCTGGCGACGAAGCTGAAAGCAACTTTTCGTCCTCTAATGCGTAGTAGGAAACTCGCTTTTAATGGTGAAGATGTAGGTCCAAGTTTGACTTATGAAAGTATGGAAAGTGCCTTTAAAACTGCCGAAAATTTATGGAATGTACTGGAAGAAAGAATGGAGGCATTAAGAATAACACAAGGCGCATGAGGCATTCTTGTGGAGGGGGACAGGGGGGAAGGTATACAATAACGATACGTCTTGCAGCGGTTAAAAAAGTGGTCTAGAGAGAGTGCCAGGTAAATGGAGAGAGCTGAATATTGAGATGTGCGTTAATGAAGGAACCCAAGCTGCTCAGTGGACCGTTTTGACCGAGGGACAACGCATATTGCCGATATTCCGATTAGATGAAGGACGAAAGCATTTTTCAGGCATCTTCTTCAAAAACTACCCAAAAGGATATTTCATATTCTATAGTTGGTATAAATATAGCAATACAAAGTCGAAGTCTGTCCGATTTATTATTTCAGAGAAACAGGGCAGTATTATTAGGCTGTACATATGTGGGTCATATGTACATATGTCCGCAACTAATTACATTAGTATGCTTCATAGTATTGTTCATAAGAATACAGTTTTTGCGTTATGGTACTCTGGGGTCCGGAAACAAGAACAATGCAAGAACTCCGAATTCGCTTCAACATGAAAATTTAAATGAAAATAGTCTTCAATGGAATAGGTGAGCAAACGCTAGACGACCTTCTCTATACGTCCTTCGTACTCCATTTCGGCTGCGAGGGAAAATTGAAGCGTACATTTTAGATAAACAGCAAAACATTTCAATGTGCAGATAACGAAAACCTCAAGGTGCCTGTTAGGGGGTTTACTCCCTTGACAGTGAAGTTGACTGACATTTGTTATTTGTCACACTGACATTTCTTTAGGAAATATCCCTAATTCTTCGTGATAATTCGAATAAGTAGTCTCTGAACACTTCGTTTTCAAAATTTGTTTAAAAACAAGATCAATTATAAAATTTTAGGAATGCAAATGAAAGAGCAAAAGTAAAATTAGCAGTCAATTGACATTCAACATCCCAAAACATTTTGTTGTCAAAGTCGAACCCATGCTCTAGTGTCCTCGCAGCTAACGAATTCTCTTCAATTTTTTTTTGATTTTCGTGCAAAAGTACATATATCCAAGAATTAATAGAAAGGTAATTAATTTCATTATTAGAAACTTAAGGGTAAAACTATTGGTAAATTTTATGATTTAATGGCTAATTTAAAGAAAATTAAAATTTAGAATGAAGGTTTCTCTTTACTTAGATAAATGAAATGTAGAATGTGTGTTTTAAAAATTACAAAATATATTTTTAGATTGCGGATGTTTGTTTGTTTTTTTACACGGGTGCCGTATAATTCTGAACTCTTGACTGTTTTTTAAAATATTGCAGTTTTACTGCGCAATCATATTTAAAGCAAGGCAATACGTCTGAGAAACACATGCATACTTAAGTATAGTCATTGCATACGATAACATGCATCTCTTTTTTCCCGTCCATGAAAGTAATTAAATTCTGTTATCGTACTCAAGGGAATCCTACACCAGGGAAATATACTTTTTTTGCAATATAATGGCAAATTTTAGTTTGTAAAGCATTTATGAAAGTTTTAATTCGCTTAATAGGGTACAAAAAAGACATTGCTACGCACAGCAGATCCCATGAGTATTGTGTTGCACGGAAATTCACTCAACGCACGCTTATCTAACATAATTTTTTATTAAATTTGGGGATAAATTTTCCTCCATTTTAAATTCTATTTAAAATTTTACTCATATTGAGATTAGGTGCTTCTCATTTTCACGAACACAAAACTGTACGTAAAGTTACTTAAACTTTTTTCACGTACAGTTTTGGTTATTATCTGCAAGTTAATTGAAGATATCTTTTACGTAGTAAGTATAAATATAATTATATTTATTTACACATAAAAATATTCTTCACAGTCTTTCGTGACACATCGTCAGGTAAGAATGTTAAAATTATATAACATACAAAAAATGATAACTTCTTATTAAAGTTGTTGAAAGTTGTTTTACGTTATAAAACTTCTTTACTGTTAAAAGTTGAATGAAAGTATGAAATCATTATTTAGGAAACAAAAAATTAAAAATGTATAATATTAAACAATTTGTATTATGTAAAACAGTTCAACTTCTTTAACAAGACTCACTTCATATGAGTTTTGTTTGTTTCAAAAAGCCAGGATACTATTCCAATATAAAAATCGGCGATAGTTTGAATAAACGAAACGAAAAAGAAACAAACAATTTAAATTCTTGTATATGTACTGTTTATTTTGAAATATATGGCTACTACATAAGCCTTCTGCAGCACATTTCATAACTCTTAACTGAGTTTATATAAACGACTGGAACATCTGCGCTCTGGGAGCTATGGCGGCGTTCTTCGCTTGTACGACACGCACACGCTGGCCTCTGCGTGGGAATGATCGATAAGTTGCAACGTTGTGGAAAACAACGCTCATTCACCGAAATATAATCCATTATTTGCACTTTCCGCACATTTTAATTGCAAAATTGTGCGTCAGTCTGAATATTGACAGCAGATGGAATTTGAACGCGTGCGCCTTCCGCAGTGTCTGCGCAGCTGCGCCCATTCCACGATTCGGTGCCGCCGCGTCCGGAGCAGTGGGCCCAGCCACTGCGATCGACTGGGACGCTTCATTTTGGACATCGCAGCTCCCGACTGAATAGCCGCGTTCCACTGGGTCAAACGTCAATTCGCCCTAAGTTTTAATCGAAGTGTAGCGACCACGCCTAGCGACCACGCCTAGCGACCACGCCTAGCGACCACGCCCAGCGACCACGCCCAGCGACAACGCCTAGCGACCACGCCTAGCGACCACGCCTAGCGACCACGCCTAGCGACCACGCCTAGCGACCAAGCCTAGCGACCAAGCCTAGCGACCACGCCTAGCGACCACGCCTAGCGACCACGCCTAGCGACCACGCCTAGCGACCACGCCTAGCGACCACGCCTAGCGACCACGCCTAGCGACCACGCCTAGCGACCACGCCTAGCGACCACGCCTAGCGACCACGCCTAGCGACCGTGCCTAGCGACCGTGCCTAGCGACCGTGCCTAGCGTAGTGACCAAGCGTAGTGACCAAGCGTAGTGGCCAAGCGTAGTGGCCAAGCGTAGTGACCAAGCGTAGTGACCAAGCGTAGTGACCAAGCGTAGTGACCAAGCGTAGTGACCAAGCGTAGTGACCAAGCGTAGTGACCAAGCGTAGTGGCCAAGCGTAGTGGCCAAGCGTAGTGGCCAAGCGTAGTGACCAAGCGTAGTGACCAAGCGTAGTGACCAAGCGTAGTGGCCAAGCGTAGTGGCCAAGCGTAGTGGCCAAGCGTAGTGACCAAGCGTAGTGACCAAGCGTAGTGACCAAGCGTAGTGACCAAGCGTAGTGACCAAGCGTAGTGACCAAGCGTAGTGACCAAGCGTAGTGACCAAGCGTAGTGACCAAGCGTAGTGACCAAGCGTAGTGACCAAGCGTAGTGACCAAGCGTAGTGACCAAGCGTAGTGACCAAGCGTAGTGACCAAGCGTAGTGACCAAGCGTAGTGACCAAGCGTAGTGACCAAGCGTAGTGACCAAGCGTAGTGACCAAGCGTAGTGACCAAGCGTAGTGACCAAGCGTAGTGACCAAGCGTAGTGACCAAGCGTAGTGACCAAGCCTAGTGACCAAGCGTAGTGACCAAGCGTAGTGACCAAGCGTAGTGACCAAGCGTAGTGACCAAGCGTAGTGACCAAGCGTAGTGACCAAGCGTAGTGACCAAGCGTAGTGACCAAGCGTAGTGACCAAGCGTAGTGACCAAGCGTAGTGACCAAGCGTAGTGACCAAGCGTAGTGACCAAGCGTAGTGACCAAGCGTAGTGACCAAGCGTAGTGACCAAGCGTAGTGACCAAGCGTAGTGACCAAGCGTAGTGACCAAGCGTAGTGACCAAGCGTAGTGACCAAGCGTAGTGACCAAGCGTAGTGACCAAGCGTAATGACCAAGCGTAATGACCAAGCGTAGTGACCAAGCGTAATGACCAAGCGTAATGACCAAGCGTAATGACCAAGCGTAATGACCAAGCGTAATGACCAAGCGTAGTGACCAAGCATAGTGACCAAGCATAGTGAGCAAGCCTAATGACCACTCCTAGTGACATTTCCTAGCGACTATCCCTAGCGACCATGCTCAGCGACCATGCTTAGCGACCACGCCTTGCGACCATGCCAAGCGACCATGCCAAGCGACCATGTCAAGCGACCATGCCAAGCGACCATGCCAAACGACCATGCCAAACGACCATGCCAAGCGACCATGCCAAGCGACCATGCCAAGCGACCATGCCTAGCGACCACGTCCGGCGACTGTGCCCAGGGCCTGCACACTTCGCAACGGCCACGGCGAAGTGCAGCGTCAGTGTACTAGCGAAAGCCGTCGTTTCAAGGGTTCAGCAAAGCCTGCACTGTCAGGTACTAGCACGAATCCGATCACAGGCACTAGTCCTGCGCATGTAATTCTACGATAATTTTTACCATTGTTATTATTATTGTCACTGTTATTATTACTGCCACTCAACTTCATTGCGTGGAGAAAACAATGTACAATTATCCTGCAATTTTATGCTATGGCAGCATAATTTTACATTTGACATTTCCTCGCACCATTAATTACATTTACAATACATTAGGTCTTTCCCTTGACAATATATCCCTTATAACTTTGAGCTGGGCTTCCTCCTACTCCCTTTAAAGAATTCACAAAGGTTCTAGGGAAGAGGTCCTATTAAAGGTAAAACTAATGAGCTTGATGCTTGTCTTAGTGCCACATTGTCACCGTTTCAGGAGAAAAGTTTCAAAGCGTTTGACGAAGAAACTATAATTAAGAAACATGGTATACTGACAGTTAAGTGTACGAAAATGCAGTACTTTTAAACATTTCACTTACCGCTGTTTCGAAGAAGACTTTTCTGATCAAAAAGCAATTCTATTCTGTTTATGTAATTAGATGTCGTTATAGTGAACATGAAACTAGAAGTTTTGTAGTCTATCTCTCTTCATTATGGAATTAAAGCACTATTTTATGCAACTCCAATATATTTGTGCAACTGGATTTCATTCCATCTTATTTGTACTTATGTATGAATAGTGATGAATAGTAGTTTCAATATCTAGATTTGTGTATTATACCCCAATAATCGTCTCGAACAACATTTAGCATTCGAAATTGGTCAATGTGGAGCGACATCCTATAGTGCTTTTAAAGTTTTCAAAATGGGCGAAGTATAGGAAAAGTTAGTTCTTTCGTTGACAAACTGGGTAGTTGCGTTTCATTTAGGATAATTGCGTAGTTTGAGCAGTGTCCGTTCAAAAAATAGGAATACATATTGAACAGTGAATTAACTATTCAAAAACATTTTATTACATTTGCGGTGAACATACGTGAACAATAAAATAAAATTGGTTCACGGGTAAAGATACAGTTAGTTGTGCCAACGTTTCGAAATATTTAATTTCTTCATCAGGGCTAGAGAAGAGAGAAAAGCAAATGAAACAGCGCACGAGGACAAACATTTCAATAAATTGTCCGTTTTAAACTTGCGGGACCTCACGTTCGGCTAGATCTATTGGGAAATGACAATTCTGGAGAAAATCGCTTGATCGGTTTTGGCGCATACGTTGACCACAAACAGACCGCCTGTAGACAAATGGACGGACATTTTTTTGTCAAATAATTTTTTGGAATCAAGGACTTACAAAAGGTGAATTCTCAATATACAATGTGTTAAAGCGGCTCCACACATTCGTTATTCGCGAATCGCAAGTAGTGAGCAACCGCTCGCCTAATCCCAAGAAGTGTGGATGAGGTGCTTGGTATTTGCCTAGTAACGAACATTCGGTACTTGCCCTACCCACAGCGTGTCGAGCACATCAAAGGGAGCGAACATTTGCCGAATACCACACCTGTTCAAGATTGGGCGAGTAGCAGAATGCTTGGCAAATGCAGAATGTATAGAGCCGCCTTTAGACCAAGGAATTTATTACATATGAAAAAGATTTATCCACTGTTTCTGTCTCTCTCTCTCTCTGTCTCTCTCTGTCTCTCTCTGTCTCTCTCTGTCTGTCTCTGTCTGTCTCTGTCTCTCTCTGTCTGTCTCTGTCTGTCTCTGTCTCTCTCTGTCTCTCTCTGTCTCTCTGTCTGTCTCTCTCTGTCTCTCTGTCTCTCTTTGTCTCTCTGTCTCTCTCTGTCTCTCTGTCTCTCTCTCTGTCTCTCTGTCTCTCTCTGTCTCTCTGTCTCTCTCTGTCTCTCTGTCTCTCTCTCTGTCTCTCTGTCTCTCTGTCTCTCTCTCTGTCTCTCTGTCTCTCTCTGTCTCTCTGTCTCTCTCTGTCTCTCTGTCTCTCTCTCTGTCTCTCTGTCTCTCTCTGTCTCTCTGTCTCTCTCTCTGTCTCTCTGTCTCTCTCTGTCTCTCTCTCTGTCTCTCTGTCTCTCTCTGTCTCTCTGTCTCTCTCTGTCTCTCTGTCTCTCCCTCTGTCTCTGTCTCTCTCTCTGTCTCTCTGTCTCTCTCTGTCTCTCTGTCTCTCTCTGTCTCTCTGTCTCTCTCTGTCTCTCTGTCTCTCTCTGTCTCTCTCTGTCTCTCTCTGTCTCTCTCTGTCTCTCTCTGTCTCTCTCTGTCTCTCTCTGTCTCTCTCTGTCTCTCTCTGTCTCTCTCTGTCTCTCTGTCTCTCTCTGTCTCTCTGTCTCTCTCTGTCTCTCTGTCTCTCTCTGTCTCTCTCTGTCTCTGTCTCTCTCTGTCTCTCTCTGCCTCTCTCTATCTCTCTCTGTCTCTCTCTATCTCTCTCTGTCTCTCTCTGTCTCTCTCTGCCTCTCTCTGTCTCTCTCTGTCTCTCTCTGCCTCTCTCTGTCTCTCTCTGCCTCTCTCTGTCTCTCTCTGCCTCTCTCTGTCTCTCTCTATCTCTGTCTCTCTATCTCTGTCTCTCTATCTCTCTATCTCTATCTCTCTGTATCGCTATCTCTCTGTATCTCTATCTCTCTGTATCTCCATCTGTATCTCTCTCTCTCTCCCTCGAAAAATCGCCTATTTTTGTGTTAGTATTACAATACTTTCTTTTTTACGTAAGTTCGTAATAAGGCGAGAAAGCCCATCTGAGCTTTTTAAGATTAAACCTTCATCCATTACGTTTTGACTTAATAGAATCAAGAAGCGATGACCCAATTGTGCTAACATTTTTCCTAAAACTCAAGGATTCATAAAGTAAGTAAAGCTAAAAAAATGCTTTTTTGTTCAAAATAAACCGATCATGCATCTGGCAGGTGTCCAAACAAAGCAGACTCGCCTACATAGTCGTTATTTAACAGAAAGCAAAATATTTTTGTGTGTAAACAAAGGACAGATTACCGCAAATTAACCTCAATTCATGTAAGCTAATTTCTCAACTACAAAAGACTCCGATAAACATTATTTTAGAGTTCACATTTGGTCGTTTTTTGCAGAATCTGGTTGCTGTAAATAATGAACATGGATAAACATTACGTCACGAAACATCTACAATGTAATGCCGTTATCGGGTAATTGAATTCAGGAATGTTGACAAATGATTCATACTACTGCTGCACAATGAAAAGCGAACTTTTTCAAGCTTCGTCCATAAAATATGAAAGAACGACGCATTCGGTGAGTTGAAGTGTACGTATGACAGTTAATTATGAGAGTAACCCGCAAAATACATAATGCTTCGTTACTAAAAAATGTCCGATAGTGTAATCCGATTGACTTCCTAAATTATATCAACAAATACTCTGAATATTTTTTTTCTTAATTTTACAAGTTAATTTAATTTAATTTAATTAATTTAATTTTAAGTTAGAAGTTTTCAATGTGCGTTATTTAAAACTCACAAAAACACTATTTGCTGGTGTGAGTCATGCAAATCATGTACTTCAACTTTGCTTGAGGAAACTGAGGAAAACTGAGCTTCGCTGCAGACCTACTTTTACCATATAAATCAAATTATAATAGTGGAAATGGACGACTTGTATACACTTGCGAGAAATACATTTAAACCGGTTGCTTTACAAGAAACTACGAATGCAAATGTCTGCATTCGGTATTTGAAATGTTTCATACGAATAAGATGACTGAAAAGAGAGATACTTATGTCGTTATACTATCAACTGAAACATCAAACAACTTCAACAACTGAAATATCAAAGTGCACGATTTATACCTAAATGTTTGTTTCTCATATTCCTTCCGTTTTGTGATATCAACTATTATGCTTCTTCTCAGATATAGAATGATTTTTCGTAATATATGAGGATTGGCTTACTAAATGGATCAATTATAATAGATAATATCAAATACGCACGTAACTAAAAGAGGGGCTTTAACCACGCCTGGCGCGGGCAGGCTATGAAACCAATTATTTTCAAACTAAGAATTCCAAGCCGCGAGTTCCTACGGCTCAATAGAGCATTCTGACAGCTGAAGGTCTCTGCGTTCGCTGCCCACTGCCCACCGCCCACCGCACACCGTTTCCCGCGGCCACCTGGGGTGCTCTCGACGCGTGGTTCGACAGCACCGCCCCCGTTGCAGCCGCCGCCGCCGCCTCCGAGCTCGGGCAGCGCGCGCGTAGTTCGCCAGGCGGCCGGTAGATGCCGCGGCGGCGGCGACGGAGGCTCCTGCCGAGCGACGCAGGGCGTGCGAGAGTTAGACAGAGGCGTGCCGCTAGCGTCGCATCGCATCGCATCGCATCGCATCGCATCGCGGCGGCGCGACGCGGGGACGCCAGTGCCAGTGGGAGACGTCCAGCCGGCCCGCGACCCGCACCGCGGTGGTGACACATTCTGCACGTGCAGATAAAGCAGTGTCCCACGAGGGGTTGGAACATGCTCGGTAGAAAAAAGTCGGAAAAATCAGAGAAACAATAAAAAATTAATAAACGGTAAACGGCAAGTAAAGGAGTACAAACAATATAATGTAGCAGAATTTCTATTGATTACATATATTATATATATATATATATATATATATATATATATATATATATATATATATATATATATTATACATGCAATACATTAAACTTCCAATAATACATACTATTGTATTACAATTCATATTGTTTTATTTGTCTATTGTCTCCGCCCAGTCACACAATCATTATGGAAGCATACCACAATTTTTAACTCATTCCATCAGCCACTGTACCATAATGTTTCTAGGAATTTTTACAAAAATTAATAAGAAACCATTTCAAACAAATCTTCTTGCAATAAAATACAACTTAAGAAAATTAACATATTATATAATATTAAACTTGGAATAATTGAAAATTGTAGTTTAATTTTTTAATATTCTTCTAACAATTATATATGTGGTCAGCGAAATTTTAAATTGCAAATTTAATGGTCCGCAATATCTAAAAAATAGTCGACCGCAGTCTTAAGCAATTCCTACTCGGATACTTAATAACAGAAAGCGGCTCGTCTTAGAACGCAATTCATGAGACATTGTCATTTGTACTACCAGTTCCAGAAGGTGTCTTGTTCCAGAAGGAACAAGAGCAAAGAAGTGGGCCACTTCTTTCCTCCGAGCGAACTTGCAAATAGGAGACATATTAGACATTTAAGGATTTCTGTACGTTACATGTTAAAAATATCTCTCTCACTGGAGTAACTAATTTGCGTGCAGTGAAATTGTTTCCGTTCTAGTGCTCCGAACTTCAACCTTTAATTTTGCAGAACATGTACTTTAATTATGTACGCCTAGAATCGCCTAGATTCTACTAGTTGTTCTTGTAGTTACAATAAGGCAGTTCAATCAATTTGACACTTGTGTCAAAATGTTTTAAGAATTTAATGTCTGAAAAGAATAAGTACAATTGTACCTCCTAATTATTTTTAAGAATCACTAATTCACACTATGACCACTACATAGAAAAATCAGAAAAGTACTTAGAAAGATTCCGAACAGCCATTTGCCTTGTTTGAATAACAATATACTATGAGTGAGCCGAGTAGTAAACTAACCAAATTGAAGAGATATGCGGAGCAAATACGCAGCGCCCAACAAATTGATACGGTCTGTACCAGGGAGATGATGAATAAACAGAACAATTAAAGTAGCTGAGACTACTGCTTCAGTTTTTTAAATATTCAGGAGATACGATAACCCTCTATAGATCGCGCCCAAGGGACAGGAGTAACCGTGCACTCACTGCGTTGGAAACCTTGATAACAGAATTTCAGAGATATGAATAAATCCGTGAGCATAATTAGATATAAGTCGATTATTCTGGAAGAAGGAATGCGCGGAACGTCTTTTCATACTTCCGCGTAACCGCTACAACGAAGCCTCACTCACCAAGGCAGGTGAAGCGACCCCTCTCCCCACGGAACGAGTCATGTGCCAAGAACAGAAGAGGTTCCATTGCACATTCCACAGAACATCTTTTAAAGCATTCTAAGAAGTATACATATTTTCAACTCATTCCTAATTTTATTGGAATGTCAGAAATTCACTGGTAAGCAACGAGGCCAGTAATACACTGAGGAGTGTGTTGCGAGTTCGAATCATGCACATGGTATGTCTGATCTTCTTAAGTTTCCTTCGCAGTCGCGCGTTGTGATGACCCACTGCCCAGGACCACCATGCGCTTTGGTAGCCGACTATTCTACAAGCCAACATGTAAATACGTTTTCATTATCCAGTGGACAGGTACGAACCTGTTTGCAAAACCTGTGACAACAAAACCACTTGATGAAACACCGAAAAAAAAAGAAGAGATTCCCCCCCCCCCCCGAAATCATCAAAGAGAAGCGGGAATCGAATTGTGCTCGAACCTCTATTTTAGGGTTCTCATAAATATTTATGATGTCACGGCTATGGGTTTGATGCATGCCTCCAAACGCGACTTTTTATCAAACGCAGTGGAAAACTCTGCCCATTATGGTTTCTAATATGTTAGCACGCGAAAATGAATGCTGTTCTTTCTTTAAGGCATGACCGTTTGGTTCTGCTCTACAGAGCGGCTGCATAGAGCTCTGCTTCTACGCTGCCTGGCGAACGGTGCCGCTTCGATACACAGTGGGCCCAGGGGGTTTTGTCAAACAGTATCATGAGAGCTTCGGAAATTGTGGATTTTTTTCCGATTCGCGAAGCGAGAAGAGGGATATTGTGTGCTATTCGGTTTATTGGACATCGAAATAGCGATCGATGTATACCGCCTCCTAAGGTAGATGAGCCACAGTTTATGACTGGCCAGTAGGGAGAAGCGATAAGAAAAATCGGAAAGAAAAAGCGATGACCTTTTTGACATACACCCCTCTGATTCGGGCGTTTTGTATGTAGTATAGTTAGACACTACTACGTTTCATTTCACGAGTAGTCTATGAAATAACAAGCGTTACAAAACTCACCGAGATAAAAATATCACATCCGTCTGAAATAAAATTACGACAAATGAATAAATGGTTTTAACATTTTTTTTGTTTCAATTGCAAACAATACAATTACAAAACAGAAAATTTACTTGATTGGGCAAATTAGTTTTTAGAGCATTACTGTCTTGAATACTTAGTCGACGTATTCGAATTGGACATAACCAGCTCTGTGATTAACTGCGTAAAATTTAACAATGAAATGTGATTCCATATCATTTGACATAGGTATTGACATTGGCATAGTCATTTCGCATAACTACCTTAGTCATAAAAAATACATATTATCCCACATAGAATTAAAAAAAGATTCTTAGATCTGTTGTTGCTCGCTTGCCTGTCATCTCGCAGTGTTGAGGCCACTCTGATTGTCGATAATGCATCAGGTTGAACTTCGCATTTTTACATTTCACACGGGTTATCTCGGTAAGCTCTTTGCTCCCGATAAGACACAGAGCACGTCCCTGAAATATTACCCCGTATAGGTTGCCAAATTTCTCATACCTAAAAAAAGACATATTGGAAAAAAATTGAATGTATTTGAATGGATATATTCTTTTCGTTTTAAGACTAAATTTTTATTTGTTGCTAGAAATGAGTAATTTCTATAAAAATTAGTATTCAATTCTATGAATCGTATTTTGATGACTATTACTCTCTTATAACAAGATTTCGTTATGCGAGTGGTTTTTATTTACTGCAATCAATTACTTCAGTCCTGGGATGTGAAGGAGAAACGCAAAGTAACAATATATAAGATGCTTCATTTTAAGAATTGTGTACAAATAAAATCCTGAAATCCACGATACTATATTGAGTACAAATGAACAATTGTAAGAATATGCAAACTAACAATACCAATAACTTGTTTTCAAATAATGAGAAATTTTGACCACCTCTAGAAAAATACAAGAGTTTCAGGGACATGATCATTACAGCACAACGGTCAAAGCCAGTTATGTGGACTGGGGGTTCATATCAGCTTCAATGTGAAATTTCTCTGAGCCATTAAAAATAAATAAGCAACGGGTTCAAAGTTCGTTCGGTCGCACGCACTACTTCACCATTAACACAGATAATTTGTCATAAAAAAGACGCGGATTTTATTCATCAAAAATCTGCATTTCGTCGATCACTTCGGCTCCAATATACACAAATAAATTGCCGATAATGGAGCAGCCCTACTGTGAACTAAAACTCATTTAACTCGTGAGAGGTTTCAGTCGCGGAATGGGGAGCGCGAGCTTTGCCAAACTCCACCAACGCTGGCTGAGTGGCCCCGCTGACCGCCGCCCGCAGTCGCTCAGGAATCGCCGACATTTTCAAACATTTAATTCAGCGGCGGCCGCGACGCGGTGCGGCGCGGGGGCGGCGCGGGGGCGGCGCGGGGGCGGCGCGGGGGCGGCGCGGGGCGGCGCTTTGTGTGGCAGCCGTTAAGCGCGCGTGGCCGCCCATGCGCAGACACGGCCCCAAATAAACACGCGCCGCAGTTTTCCAGCGGCCGCGAACTTGGAAACTGATTCTGGCGCTGTTTTGTTACCCTGTTGATTTATACGTGCGGCACTGCAGCGCGACAAAAGCCCGCTGCCTCGTGACTTATGCGCCGGCCCCGTCTGGTGAAGCCCGAACGGCCAAACCCCCGAGAGCTGACAAATTGCGACGGGGCCCGCGCTGGTGGGAGTGGCGGTGGGGGGGGGTGCAGTTCTAGCCGATTGTTGTTCGAATTTTCCCGAGCGCGCCGCCACAAGACAATGGCGGAAGACGAGAAATCTTTGAGAAAAGTGCGGCCGCCTCGAGAATGCTGCGTGGCCGCCGCTTCCGCCAGGCCGTGCTTTTAGCCTGCCGTCCCCCGCGCCGATCCGCCACGCGTCTTATTGGCGAACAACAGCCCTTGGGTGCCAAGTGCACCCGCAGACGCCAAGACTGATTTTACATGGCAATCCATTCGATAAAAAACCAATGAGCCTCACAATTTATGCATTGGTCCCATTGCAACCAGATATGTAACAGAAATCCATCTCCACTTACCTTCTGCTCATGTTAATTTCTTCGTGCGTATGCTGCGCGTTTATCACATCTTTTCATTTCCTGAACATGAATTTAATGTCACTATTTTGTCTCGTTCTTTTGTGAATAGTAAACTGTTTAATAGTACTTATGCAATATTGAATATGAAACTATTTTGTAACGCATTCCAGAAGGCATATGAATGGTCTTATTTATTATTACACTTTCATTTGCAGAATTAAGAATTATTATGCCATCGATAAGATCTACATGTTATTTTGCAGAGGACATGAACACATCTGTCAACAACTCTCATCGACTGCCTGATTATGTAGTACTTTCTGGTGTTCGAACTACACAGAACAGGAGATAATAGATATTGATGAATCCCAATATCTTCGGATTCAATTAAAATATATTGTACGTTTTGTAAGGTTCCAAACGCAAAAACAGTTATCATTTTTCTTTCACTGTATAGTAAAGTAATGTTGGGTAAATTCAAAATTTGAAATCATAACCTGTTGTAAATATTGTATTGTACTTCTTGGTGTGTTACTGTTGAGTATAGAGAGGTTTTCTGACACTTTCTTTTAACAATAAAGCAAATGCATAAATGAGTAATTGTCTACTTTCTAGATCAGGAAATTTCAATGGGGTCGGGATCGACTTGGGGAGATCGACAAAATTTTCAAGGTGATCAGTTATGAATAAGAGATTGTTTGAGAGTCAAAGTTGAATATGAATCAGTGACTTATCAGTATAATGAAGATCAAGATCCCATTGAATACAAAAAGAATTAACGAATAACAACGCACATCAATCAAAATAGCAGAGTTCTGAGATGATATACAAGAGAAGTTACAAAGAACGTTTTTCTAATCGTCCCTAAATATACCAAATGTAAGAATAATTCAAAATTAGTCCACGATCAAACTATTATGCAAACGCTTTACGTCCTCGGCGAATTCTCGAGTTCGCCTCGCCTCGCCCGGCGGACCACCCGGCTGCCACCCAGCTGGTTGGCCAGCCCCGGGGGCGAACCACCTGGGGTGGAGGACGCCGCGATAAGGCATGTGGCATTATAATGTATGTATTAAACATTAAACCTTATACCTAAACCTAAATACATATCACGAAAAAATTTTAAATTTATAAAATATCGAAATTTAAATTTCAGTTTGCGAAACGTTGTTCGAAAAAATATAAAAATCAAATGCACTTCAACGCGACTTACCACAATGTGTCTTGGAGTCATTCAGACTAAATATACGTGGCCTGACAAGAAGTGGCACGTGCAGGAGAGAGTCCGTCAGTCGGGGCGAATTCTGCTGCCCGCGCCGGGTGGTCCGCGTGGCGAGGCGAGACGTGGCGAGGCGTGGCGAGGCGCGGCGGGGCAAACTCGAGGATTCGCCGCGGACGTAAAACGCCTGCATCGCCGCCCCGGCGTCGGGCGGCGGGGGCTCGTTTTGCTGAATTAGCCGACCGTAAATCACGGCGCTTCTCCTCGTGCCGCCTGGTGCCTTGACGAAATCGCCAGCATGTGCGTTTGAGGGGGAACACTCCCGCTCGTGAAACCAACTCCAAAACTGGCGAGGCTTTACTTATTTTTAAAGCAAGACTCTGAGGAAATCGCAAAGCTACAATAAAGGTGAAAAAATACGTCTGAACTATTGGAATGAAAAGAGGTGGAAAGTCGATTCTCACTCAAAATTGTTTTGGTATTAAGAAACAAATTAAATATCGTTTCTTTACACGCATAAATTGCGAGTCAAATTTCGTGAGTTCACTACTGGATGGCAGCCCACGTGAAATGTAGGTTACGGTCTGGACATAATCTTGAGAGCAGAAGCAGTGCAAAGCACGACTTCTGAATAAAGTATATACAATATATATATATATATATATATATATATATATATATATATATATAGAGATATTATATATATATATATATATATATATATATATATATTATATATATATATAGAGGTATTAAGAAACAAATTAAATATCGTTTCTTTACACGCATAAATTGCGAGTCAAATTTCGTGAGTTCACTACTGGATGGCAGCCCACGTGAAATGTAGGTTACGGTCTGGACATAATCTTGAGAGCAGAAGCAGTGCAAAGCACGACTTCTGAATAAAGTATATACAATATATATATATATATATATATATATATATATATATATATATATCACAGTGTTAGTAAAACACTTTTCAAGGCTGAGATAGTTCAGTAGTTTAGAAGATGGAAGACTTAATTCCAAATAGAGATATCTAATGTTGTGCAGAGACCACCATCAGATTCACCATCTATTGTCACTTAAGCCGCTTCCAGCATGCCACTTACCTGCCAACTGTGGCAGAATTTTCGACGACAGCTACATAACTATCGCGCCGAATCTCACCATTTAGCGGGGGAAAAACACCGCCATATCCCTTGTTAAAAACAAACTCTATACTTAAGGGACTAATGACAATTGCGGTTGAAGCGCCCCGAAACACGAAATAATCAATCACTCGTAATCAGATAACACGGTTTTTTATAACAAGAATACCGATTAATTTGATCCTTTGGAATTCCTGTTACGAGGTCTTACTGTATAGATTTTGTATACAAAAATTACGCTTTCATACACTTTACTTATTTGAGGAAGGGATCATTACCCCATAGTAATTACGTTGATCACCGGGTACTCCTTTATTAGGTTACTCCACTAACTGCATTGAAATGGACAGATGCGATAGCAGTATAGAAGTGAGTACTCGGCAGTTAGAAACACAGAAAAATGGTTGGACGATCAGTTCTGCAAAATTCAATGCAAGCATCATCATTCAGATGTCCGATCATAGTTCAGATGACCGTGTAAAATCATGTTTTCTATTCTAAAATTTCTCTTCGTACATTACATGCATCACGGACACTTGGCTGACATCATGCATACAATTAAACATTTACATGGTTACTGAAGATCTCAAATGAGTTAAACAAACCTAGCACTGACATATCGCAAACATCAAGTAAAAAACAACCAAGAACGATTCGATTCTTCAGCAGCCTATTGCAAACAGACTTTTTAGAGGCTGCGGCGGAGATAATGCTCTCGAGTATAAGACGTCCAAAAAAATGTACAGTGGTACTAGTGCCTATTCGCACGTAATATGATAAGGTCAAATTAGAAGAGAGGAGACGGAGAGTGAAGTCCGAGAGATATATTTTATATATATTATATTTGATCGATAATTTTCTTTTCAAAGTTGTTGAATTAGCATTTAGAATTGGACATCCTAAGGCTACTCGAGACATACTGTAGTTTTAATTGACTATTATGTTAAGCAAATTAAGTACTGTATTATGGATTTAAAAAGTATTGAATACAGAATGTTGAATAAAATTAATTTTTTGTGTTCTAAAAATGGTGAAATTTACGGAGCTCTAAATGAATCTTTCGGAAATCGAGAACGAATACACCGTGGGTTTTCACTTAACCAAGTTTTACCACGGTTGATTGCCGATAATCAAGGTAGGTCAGAAATTGAAAAGCAAAAACGGGTTTATGTTTATATGAAGGAATTTAAAGGATTATCTTTGAGATTTTATCATATTTCCGAATTGAGAATGAGCGGTGGGGTTTGGTATTTATTTCTTTATATTTCAATTTTAACAGTTGCACGTTCAACAGTAAAAGTTAAAATATACTCGATCCAGGACTTTCTATATTCACCGTGCGTACGTTAATGTTGACCAATGATTGATTTGTATATCAGTAATCCACAATCTGTTTTTAATGTTGTTTGGATGTTAAGAATTGATTTCTTATCCGTTGCTTTAACGAGATTCCTGTGATAATTATTTAACCAATAATACTAAGGTCAGAGCCATATTTTTGGTTCAAGCAACAACGCTAGCATTACATTTTAATGGTTGGGGATCAGTAGGGCATCATAGGGCCGGTTTCACCAACAGGAATCAAGATGATGATCCCGAGTTGATCCGGATCAACTTCAGTTTGATCCCGTTGTACGTTTCTGCACGCACTTGACACGAATCAACGTGTCTGACTCGGATCAAATTTGACTCGCAATTGATCCGTCGCCGAGCGGTGGATCACGGCCAGATCAGGAGTTATCCCGGCTTGGTCGTCTAGCTATTCCAGTTTGCCGTATTTTTTAAGTAAATACCTGTAGTTGGACTTAGATTCAGTATGGAAGTATTTGCTAAGAAGTAGGATTACGCGTAATATTTGTTGAGCAAATGTGTTTTTTAAGATAGTATTGTAAATAAAAGTAGGGTTAACACAATTGTAGGTTAGAGTTCTCGGTATTGGGAAGTAAAATTTAAATATATTTTGGCTTCAAATTAGTGTAATTATAAGTATCATTAGTAAAAAAGCATTTTGTGATATCTGTATTGCAATTGGCGTGGGACAGTTTTATTGAATACTTTTTTTTTAGTGTAGTAATACTTTCAATTTTTGTTCTTGTTAGGGTAATTTGTGTCGTAAAAATGGAGTATGTTTTCGAATGTGACTCAATAAATATTATTATTATTATTATTAATGAAGTCATTGAAGATTTATTGTGGGGGGAGAGACCACGAGTAATTCCAAAAAGAAGTGATTATTTTGAAATGTCAGAACGAGCATTAAAACTTTCTTTGTATTTGCTCATTAAGCTTTCGAGTAATTCTCTTTCAACTGGAGCGTTGGGCGTTGTCTATACATTCTTTCCAACGTCAGGTGAATCCATCATCGAACAAGAACACTACCACACACAACAGAACACCACACAGACGGAACGAAATGAAACCAAAACAACTCGTTTCCTACAGCTGACCGCGAGAATACCCACAATGCATTGCAAAATTGTTGCCAACCGTGCATTTTCACGACTGCTCACGAATCATGAGATCCAGATTAACTTCGAAGTCTCAAAACGTTGGAGAAACGCACGGGGATCAAGTCGGCCTTGACTCCGCGGATCAGGATCACGAAACTCGGATCAACTACGAATTTGATCCTGGTGGGTGAAACCGGCCAATAGCGTAAGATGTTTAGCCTGCGATTTCTCTGTATCCACCTTCACATTTCAGTTTTGGTCCATTTAATAATATTGTAGATCGTTGTAGACTATTTGAATATCAACATCCGAGATTGAAAAAACAGGAAAAATACAATTGTATCATCTGCGCAGTGGCGTGTCATTTACGTACGGAAAGTACGCACTGCGTACCTTATAATTTAGAGAGAAAAAAACTTAATTTGTAACAGAAATATCGTACTTTATTTGTAACTTAAATCTTCTAATTTATCGAAAGCGTTGTAGTTTTAAACCAGCAGTTATGAAATTCCGCACTTGCCAAGCATCGGTGTGTGCGAGCGTGAGGAAGTTCGGGTGCGATCGTGGTTGTTCGGTGCGTTTCGTGGGGTTTCAAACGAAAATCTTGGCTTTAAATGATAAATACGAATAGGTGTGTGTACACTGAAATGCGTAATTCTAAGTATAGTATATATTTCTACTTAAATAAGCTAATTCAGATTTTAGTTCATCGTTATAAATGAAACTACCACGTGAGTTATACTCTAGATCAGTAAGATTGCGTCCACCAGTGTTTCGGCAGGAAGAGCACGAATATGGATCTTTCTACTGAAGGAGCGGCGTAGACGGACACACGGGCGGATTTGTGATTTCTTGATGAACAGTCTTGTTTCGCGGAAATCTGAAGATACGAAAAACATGATTAAGGCAGGAAAGCCAACGACGGACATTATTACTTCGAAAACCTGTGTAAGAAAATTTAATAGCCTCAAAGCCTAGCCTAAATTTAATTGCGCTCAAAGAAATCGTTTGCACAGTGCGCAGGGTTCCGGAATTGCCGGTAAAAGTATGCGATACAATGTTCAAATCGTTAGTTCTCCCAGCTATGAACTATGGGGCAGAAATCTGGGAGTGGATAGGATAGATCGATTAGAAAGCATCGAAACAGATTATTGCAAATTAATTCTAGGAGTTTCTAGGTGCGCAGCAAATGCCGGAGTCTTAAGAGAGGTCGGTAGTATAGGAATTTGGAAAGATTTTAAAATGAAACCTATTAAACTCTGGATTAAATTAGCAGATGAACAGGCTGACACACTTATACATAGGTGCTTTAGAGTTCAATGGCAGGGAAGCGACCATCGCTACTGGGCGTACAAAATTAAACGGCTACTTGACCGCGCAGGGTTGGGAGACGTCTCTCCCAAAACGGTGGAGGATAGGGGAACCCGAGAGATAGAAAGGCTGATTTCCGATAGACTTGCGGATATAAAAACGCAAGAGATCTTGGCAGCAACGGCTGAAAAACGTTCGCTGGTAGCTCAAATCCATGCGAGTCCATTATGGGGTTGCGAAAGTTACGTACATACTCTCGGAAAGGACGCAAGAGGGGGATACGCGTGGTTCAGGGTTGGGGGGTGGATGCAGCGTAGACTAAAGGACGCAAGTGGTGATGGCATCTGTGTGCTTTGCGGTGATAGGGAAGACTGGATCCACATCCTCTTAATTTGCTGTGCAACCGAAACATGGAGAAAAAAATGGATGGGAATGGGAAATTACTACTTCCTAAACAGGAACGTAACACTCGCCCAAAACATTTTAGGTGACAAAAGGTCTAAATTTATGAAAGAATTAGGAACATTTTTAGGAAAGGTTCGGACCATTAGGGAAACTGAAATTAGGGAGTGGGAAAACAGCACTGGTTAGCTTGAGCGGAGCCTAGACTGGAGAGAAATTAATAAATCAATAAGCTAACAATAAGTAAGTTAATTAGTAATTTTATGTTAAGTTAGTAAACAGTTAAGAAATAAGTCATAAGTCGTAGTCAATTGGTAAATAACAGGTCAATATAATAAATAAAATAAAACTGGCATAGTAATAAGCACATTAGGGGGTGAAGGGAAGGGGGGATCGAAAATGTAAGGGCAGAGGCGTTGGTGCGGACGATCTTCTGTGGCGCCGTTTGATTTCAGATGCTGAGGAGGCCAAGCACTGGAAGGAGACGGCGGGACGCCCGCGCCAGAAAATAAATAGTTAAAATAAACGTCGGATAGATTAGAATGTACTCGGCTTCTGACGGCAGGTTTTTCCCCCTTCAGGGGTTTTTTCCTGAGCCGTACCTTATGGTCTCTTTTCCGCGGCTTTGATGCGATGGAGAGACCATTTGGGGTGAATACCAGAATTCGAAAGATTAGAACGCGAAAGGATGTAGGTATTGTAATGGCTTAAAGGCCTTCGGCCTAGCCACATAGGATCAAGTAATCTAATTTGTTTGTAATAATTACCTATTAAATAAAAATAAATTTAATAGCCAACTTTTTGAAACTAATGAATGCTTAGCCAAACTAAGTTCTTGCCACGCTACCGCATCTGCGTACAATTAAATGTTTGAAATAATTCGTACAGAGATGTACATATTGAAGTTTGGAGACGTGATAGATATCCTGCGTCTTTGGCGGCCGCCCCGAGCGGCGGTGACGGCGGCGGCGGCGGCGGCGGTGGCGGTGGCGGCGGCGCGAGCGCGCACGGGCAACCGGAGCGCTGCCTCCGCATCGCAGCGTCCTGTTGCGGCAGCGGCGACGGCGGCGGCGGCGGCGGCTACTTGTGGGAGCTAATTGCCCTTTGTCGCCGCGCATTCAGATCCGCGCGTGGCGCGTGGTGGCGCGTGGGGGCGCGCGGCCGGGAGGCTGGGATCGCCCACCGCGCGGACGCCGCCTCGGAGCGCGAGGGCCATCCTGCGCACGGCGCCGCGCCCGCGCGGGCTCTCCGCGCAAGGCCCTGACGAAGCGCGGTGTGCCATAGATTTCCGAGATATTTGTATTTAGCCCTCCTCTGTCCCGGAGCGAGCAATTGGCCTTGGCGCCGTTATATCCCAACAAGCAACCCCCGATGTCGCGAATTCGCTTAACCTTCGTGACTTGACGTCGGTTGCCATTGACGGGCGCTATTGACGTCGGTTTCGCGGTCGTGGCTTTTCAGTAGAACCATACCAGCATTCCCTTGGATGCCCGTAGGAAACCACGAAAACCCTGGTCAGGCTGGCCGGCACGGGGATTGAACCCGAGTCTCCCGAATGCCACATCAGCGCGCTACGCCCTCAGCCACTTCGCTCGGTTTTGATGATAAACGGGTTTGGAATAGAGAAGACGAAACGTCAGCACTACTACGTTAACTGACAGTAAGTACGTTTTGAGCGAGGCATTATTTTTAAGTGCGGTTAAATATAACAGATTTTTTAAAATATGCATTAGCAAAGCAATTTTTCTACCTGTTTGTAGCTCCTACAGAAAATTAATTTCTCAAGAAACTACAGCATTGGTGAATTTGAGCAGCAGCTTCAATATGCAGTACTAAAAAATAGTGTATTACATGTGAATATTGCAATTGAGACCAATTTTGTTGGTCCTTAAACGCACTACCCGGGACTAGAATATAATTACATGAGCGGTGTATAGTTTCGAGCGATTGCAATACTCTATCTAACATCTTTGCTATAGAACATATTGGCGGTCGCAATATAAGCGAGATTTCATTTTTTTCATCTCTCCACTTGTATTTAAAATGTAAATACAGATATTTTTAAAGTGGTTCATTGTGGTAATCCGTGACATAACCCAAAGGGGTTCTATTACAATGGTTCTAAAGAAATAGATACAATTCTAATTCTTAACCTACTTCTGCTATTGAAATAACGTTACATGTACCAACTTTGTTTGGTTATTGAAACAAAACATACTACACAAAAAATAGTCACAAGTGGGTAGTAATACACTACATTACCACGAGAAAATGGTTTTGCTTGCACTGTAGAGTGTTGTGAGCACTTTATTAGATCTGGAAGAACTCGTAACCCTGTATATCATATCCAACAAAGTAATCGATCAGAAAGCAATTTCCAAATCATGTGTAATACGCCGCCGCATCCGTGACCTTCACCTTGCCTACCAACTCCCATCATTCCGGCAAACGAGGGAACACACTCCAGCGGCGCGCTCCTCGGAATACACGCCGCGCGCTGCTTCCAAGTGACGTCACACACACAGGAAACAGTTAGTGCGGAGATAAACGTTGAATCCCGAATCTCGACACCGAGCCCCAAAGCGGCCGACGCGGGCGCGGCTGCGTGACAGCGCGCGCAGCCCACGCGCGGCGGACGCGGCGCAGATCAACACAGACCGCCGCGCCGCGCGCAGCACGCCCGGGGGGGGGGGAGGCGTGGGCTTGGGCTTTTCCTTTCTTCCCCTCCCCTCCCCTCCGCCCCTCTCTCCGCCCCATGCGAGCCTTTCAAATCAAACAGCATGAGGGGTTTTCGAAGCGATTATTCAATACTAATCCACGCCACCGAGCACTTCAATTTTCCGTGGAGGTTTTGTTGTTGTTATTTTTTGTTATCTAAGGTCGCATCAACATCTAGGTCATTAGCGACCACTATTGCATTTAAAGGTATGGTAACTGTGAAGATGACATGGTATGGTGATGATAGGGGGGTGAAAGGAGGAACACAAATACTACCTCGCCTGAGGCGGGACTCGAAACCGACCGCTATAATCGCCATAACGAATACTTGAAGATATTGATGATGCGACTAGTTAAGAGTTACATACAGTTACATTTTAATTTTTTTGCCAATATGCACAATAATGCACAAAGACCATCTGTAAGCTGTTCTGGGTTACTCTCTAACCCTAACAAGAAAGATCATTCCCAATTAATTCCGAAAATTGTCTCAAAATTTTCTATAACTAGATGTGATTAATTCCTGGATTTGGTTGCCACTTCCAATTTTTTCTCCCCTAATTTTTGAAGATATTAAAACTCTACAATCTGAGTCAAATTTATGTTCACTTTTACTTCTGCAATTGCTCTTTTGTAGGTTTTGTATGCGAAACCTTACAAACATTAAAAAGTGACCGTTTTGTATGTTTATATGAATAAGTTATAGTTATAGTGAATACGTTAAAATAATGATGGGTTAGTTAAGTGTAATAGGAATACGTTCTGGGTTACATTCATTTGAAAATCGGTATTTGTACATTTAGGAACGAAAGAACGTTCGAAGTGAACGAACGTGACAAGTCGTACGTAAGAACGGTCATTCATTCTCTAACATCACTCACAGTTTCGTTTTCTCCGTATTCACTTGATATTCTTACAATTTAATAAGTTCCAAGGCAATACTATTTGTAGGTTTTTCAAAATTTATTTAAAAAAATATAATAATAGGCCTAAGGAAAAAGTTTAAAAAATACGCCACGCGATTCACTTGTTCATATTAACTAAACTTGTTCACTTAAAGATGCCCACAGCGGTGTTGCCAACATCGTGGAAGAAAAGTATGGCGTATTGAGCGAAAAAAGCTCTGTGGGTGCTGGAGTTTAATCAACGCCGCCTACATAGATCTCTGTAGGTGGCGTTGGTTTAATTCCAGGCACACTCGCTAAGGTCGCAGAGACAAAACACGCAAAAACACGTTTTTTGATTTTCTTTTTAATCTTCTGACCAGATCCGAAAATAATTTACCAGGAGACCGAGACACTTCGAATGACACCTCATGTCTCGGTTGGTGCACCGGAAGTGAACAGGGAGAGATGGCTCAGGGCATCAACTGATGTCACTGCAGTTCTTCTGACCGGGAGGTCCTATGTTCGAGTCCCGACGACAGGAATTCGACATTTGCTTCTCAGCTAGGTCGAGTACAGTCGCTGACTGGAGGAGAATTGTAGTGGCCGGCTGTTCTGATCAGTAGTTTTTCGTAGTTTTTCCGATAAACGCCAGGCGAATGCCGGAGCAGTACCCTACCGAACGGGCCACGGACCACGCGCGATCTTTCCTACCTCTTCCGTGTCCTATCCTCTTTACACATACATACACTAACACGCATACATGCCGGTAGACCGAGCGGGAGTTTAGAGCTTGTCTCGGCTGGGACGGTGCCCCGCTGGTGGGAGATACCTGGTTGGGGAAACCCCGCTAGCCGACGATAGGTCGGTGCCGGATCTAGCCATACAGCAGGGGAAGACCACCGCCACCTCCTGAGCAAAAATATACACTACACTTACGGGACTAATTACCCTGGTCGTTGACGTGCTCGCAATCATTAAAAACAAACAAAATGGGAAGTGGTCTAGTCGTTAGTGGCGGAACCGTACATCCGCATACTCGGGAGTTACTTAAATACTGTACAGGGAGTCCAAAAGAATACCAACGCATTGCAAGAAATATTCTGGCTTGAATATTGCGAGTAAACCGAGGTCTCCGATTCCATGTGTGCGTGTAATCGCTTCAGGGAAGGCCAAATCACATGCAGCATTAGCCGTAAGAGGTCACCACTTTCCCCAACCTATTCGGCAATACACACTCCTTCCACTATCACATTAATTACTCTCGACCGCTTTATCTCCCATCTGGCCAAGCGCTCGCTGTTACGGCCCGGGGCGACGGGGCATTGCCGCCGAAACATTTCCCCTCTCCAGCACGACCGGCCGCTCGTTGCAGCACAACGCGGTGCAACATGTAGCAGGCTCCCCAGCGGCAAAGCCGGAACTGTCCGATTCGCCTCCATGTTGCAGCGGCTACATTCCGGAGAATTTCCCGTGCTTGCAGCAGCGTGATAATGAAACATGTAAGCGAGCAGAAATGAAAGATGTGAGCTAACTTGGAACAAGAAACGACACGCCCAACTTTGCTCCTTCCCTTTTCTAATAGGGTCGTGAATCCTTTACAATTGCCAATATATATTATCCTGACAATTTTTGAAGCAATACAATTAGAGACATCTGAACTCTTTCAATATTCTTCTTCTCCTCCTCAATAATAATAATAATAATAATAATAATATAATAAAATAATAAAAATATTATAATAATAATAAAATAATAAAAATATTATAATAATAATAAAATAAAATAATAATAATAATATAATATAATATAATAATATAATTAATAGCAATTAGAATATTTTAAAATGTCACTATCATCAACATTAGTCACCACCAGTACCATTATTATTGTATTTGCACTTGAATCACACAGACCTAGCTGTTATGATAATTCGATCCACTATATTAACGAAGTTTTGATTCGCTTGTAATGTAGTAAAATCTAATATGCTTTACTGATGCATGAAATATTGGCAGGCTGAATACAATCGATGAGTGATTCCGTGATGTGGCGTTGCCGTAAGCGGCCTCCAACCGTCAGCGCTCATCCGCGCCACGTGCTTGGACCAGTGTGCAATAAATTACTATTAGGGCCATTTTCCCGGGAGCACAGAATCGAGCGAGTGCTCAAGGCCTTTGATATTTTCTGGGTTTCTGGGGAATTACGTATTGATGAATTGGATTGTTTGGTTAAATTAGAAGATAAGTCTGGATACGTGATCATGCACCGTTAACTTGACGCATCACATAGCACAATCACCTTGCCTTACCCGGAAATGAACTTGCTTACCTCAACTCTCCATTACATTGAACGATGCTTTTGCTTCTCAGCAATAGATGTTGGCACCTTGTATGGATCCTTCGAATAGCTAATATACTCGAACAGATTTAGTTAGGAGTTATGGTAAAGTTCACCGCATTTGAGTATGAGTCTTCTAGCTATTTATAAAAATATCCATCGATTTTTGCTATAAGAACTGAATATTTGTCGCGATTAACATCGTTTCAAAGCATGGTCGCTGTGGAATGCAACTTCTACGAACCGTCAGAATGTGCGGATGGTTTGCTGAGTTTTGGTGACAGTGGATATAAATCGATACATTTTTTCAGGACAATATCATTTGTGGAGCATCAAATCAAAATATTAACTCCGTGAGAACTTTATGCAAGGAGGTGATAACTCAGTAGGTTATTCTTTACTTCCACTTGGTGGAGCTGAACCATTTGAGCAAGTCCATTTGGAATTAGTATATTTTGACCTGTTTCTCCACATTTCTACAAACGGCTCAAAAGTGATTTCCATTCCAATACCTCTCGAGATAACACCGAAGTCTTACGGCCGGGAATAATGTCAACATAATTTATGAAACGTGGGTTAAGGAAAGCTAGGAGGGATAGTCATATAATAATGTAGAAAGGAGTAAAGTTCATCAATTACAGTGCATACAAGAAAAGTCCGCATGCACTAGGTAGGATATTTGTAATACATAATTTGCTGCACTAGTAAACTACCTTGGAAGTGCAACGTTAATTTCTCAATAGGAATTGGAGCACTGAAGGAAATGTTTTATTCCGCTTCATACTTTCCCAGAAATCGATAAACGATTCTTTCAGCCACAGCAGATCCGTCTTCG
The DNA here is from genome assembly GCA_038098605.1 of Gryllus longicercus. Taxonomy (NCBI): domain Eukaryota; kingdom Metazoa; phylum Arthropoda; class Insecta; order Orthoptera; family Gryllidae; genus Gryllus; species Gryllus longicercus. The sequence goes on from JAZDUA010000602.1 coordinate 492,636, forward strand.
GCTCCATTTGCTCCGTGCATTTTTAATGGACATCAGCAAAGCTGAAATCTTGATAACGCGCGTCCTCGTCGCAAGGGATGTAGTTGCTGCGCCTCGGGGGGATGCGGGGGCGGAAGTTCGCAGCTGAACGGTTCGAAATCCCCCTCGGGGGCCGCGCGGTGGCAGGAGCTCGGCGGCGGCGGCGGCGGCAGGGACGGGGGCGGAGCGACCGCCGCGAGGTTGCCATGGGGACGGTGCCAGATAAAGCCGGATGGGAATAGCTGAATACTAACTTACGAATTCTTGCGAATACCCACATTCGTTATCGGGCGGGGGCGTATGAGCGGCGCGGCCGGCGGTCGCTGGGGAGATGTGGCGCAGATAAGGAAGCGGCTCCGAGGCGCGCAAACGCTCTGGCCTCGCCCGCGCGCCCTGGGGGCGGCGGAGGGCAGGCGGCCCGGCGTCCGAACGGACTGCGACACTCCCCAGAGCGCGTTTCTGGCTGGCACGATTCTTACGCATGTGGGTCGCCCAACTGAAAGTGGACCTGCTGGGCCTTTAAAAAATGTTGAATGCTGTCAGTGTGGTTAGTTACACAGGAAGTGCGATACATACAGGACATACCTCGAAACACACTTATCTTGAAGTTTGGTACAGGCGACCCAACGATACGGGTGATGAATACCATGGGGAAATTCCCAGATTGACTGTGGAACTTTGTTCAATGGTCACACGGACTTCATTGTTGTCTGCGAATCACCGCCCATTAAAAGATTTCTTGGTTAGACTTATTCTTTGGGATTATGTATAGTTAACGTAATCCATAACTAAATTACAGAACTGGCATTTATTTCTACAAGTGTGAAATTATTCTACTAAGTTGTATTCATTCAGTATTTCACAAGTGTAAATATTTCCTTTTTGTCATTCTAATTCATTCATCAAATATTATTTTTTTCATATTTTCAAGGCATTACGTTCAATTTAATTACAGGTATTATAATTGATAGACATGCTGACTTAATCACAAAATTAAAATTTTATTCGTATTTTATTATCAAACCATAAACATATTACTACTATTAGATTAAAACTTGAATTATTTACAATGCTGTGAATACCTCAATAGAAACTCAAAATATTCAATTTTCAAGTAATCGTTATGTTTATCTGCGCGTTTTTATTCGCATTCCCATAACATATCCTTGTCTGACGCCATATATAATCGATGTTGCATAGACGAAGTAGGCAAGATCAATTATTTCACTTATTACATGTTGACAGTGTAAGGGGTTGATATTGTAGCTGGCCCTATCATACAACCAGGGGGATCAACCCACTGCGCAGCCCGAAGGATAGGAGCGAAGACAGGATGCGGAAGAGAGAATCGCGCACGGACCGTAGCTCATTGTTTAAGTTTTTAAAACCACGCATTCACTAGGAATTAATATGAGCAAACCGCGCAAACACCCGTTTAGAGCCATTGGCCTCTCATTCAATCAGTGTCGAACGAGCTCGTGAATCCTCATTATGGGGACTGGACCCCAGGAATGAAGCTTTAGTTGCAAACTCGCAACCATACGTTATCACACCTGCTCTGATGAGGTACTACTACTCCCATGAACGTTACTGTTTATGTTAGTATTTTAAATGGGCATTCTAAAATAAAATAAATGAAACTCAGCACAGAAAATAAATTTCTGACTCTCGAAAGCACCCTAATAGTGGGCTATAACTGAAGGTTATGGTAGAAAAAACGACACAATCTAGGTCTGTGTTCAATCAGTTTTTATCTACCTTGAAAAATCCACAAGAGGCCTTCATGGAATCCCACGACCGGCTTCATAGGTCGACTCGCTCGACGTCCTCTGCAGATCTACTTCTGAGAAGCCAGGCCGAAACATTCGTCTGCGATGCACGCGCTAATGGCGGTGAGTACCTCGACGAGTGGCTACCTGCGTTACTCCGCACGCGGGCGCGCTTGGTCCTCGCAAGAAGCAAACAGTGCAGAAAAAATGTCACATGACTCAAACACGTTTCCGTTCCTACTTGAGTAAACAAAGGGAGCAGGATGCTACTGCTCGTACCGACCACTTTGTTTTGCTAACAGCACTTGCTAGAAAGGCTATGAGGAATCGTTGAAGGAAGGGAGGAGGGCGACGAGGCAGGCGGGCCGAGGACGGACAGAAGAGGCAGAGGCAGAGGCAGAGGCAGTGGCAGGGGCGGAGAGCGCGGCGGCGCGGCGGAGACGGAGAGGCTGGGAGGCAGAGCTCCCGTGGCAGCAATGATTCGGCCGTGACAGGGCCTGGCGTCCAAACCGATGACTCGACACAAACAGCGGCCGAGTGGGGAGGGCTTGAATGCTGTCATGCATCCGCGCCGCAGAAGCCGCTGTCGCTCCGCCGCCGCCGCCGCCGCGTGGGCCGCCCGCCCCAGCGCCGCCCAGCGCCCGCCCAGCGCCCGCCCAGCGCCCGCCCGCTCGCCACCAGATGCTGCGTGGGCCGCCTCTGTGTCCGCCCCGGCGGATCCGTTGCACCCACCCATGCTCCAGTACAGGAGCCTCACCTACAGATGGCCGCCTCGCCTCCTATCCGTCACATCGGTTTCGCTATTTGACTGTGTATTCGGGTCCTGCCTACAAACGGTCAGCACTGTTTTGTCAGTTTTATCTTCTCCAGACGTCACGCGCAGTTTTTACCGTTTTCTGACTAAATAAATCTAAATCTAAAGTCAGTGTATATCCTTAGCGTTGAAACATTCAGCATTAATATAAATCTCTTGATTATTACATTAAGAGTTGCAAAATTACATTACAAGCCTGGAATATCAAAAGAATCGAGACCAAGATGCATTAATCGCAATTTATATAAGAAACCTTTCAACCCATTTCATGTTGCAATACACCCACATACTTTCCTATTATGCAATACACCTATGGAGTTTATCGTAAAAAGTAAGACATGAAATATAATGAATGATTAATTGTTGTTGTTGCTTAAGAATAAGTTCTATTTGACGTTTGTATGGTGAAAATTTCAGAGCCTTGCGCCACCATCTCTCCAGAGCTCATTTACACGAAGTGATTGGCATTTCAATCAACATTGCCACATGTCTGTAGCTGATAACTCACAATCCCAATTAACAATCAGGAGGCGAGACACATGCAGGTACCCAAAGGAAGGTGCCATATTCAGGCACAAGGGAAAGGTGCCCGTTTCTGAGACAGCTCAGAGTTCTAATGGATGCTGAAGAAAAGAACCTTGCCGTGTTAGGCACTCCTACGAATTCTAACAGCTGAAATGGAGAAGTGTGTTGCTTGGTCTCTGGAGGCCCGTGATGAGGGCGTCAATTAATGAAAATTATTTAAAAGAAGAACATGGTGAAACGGAATAGGATAATGAGGGAACGAGTTTCTTGTTTGGTTAAAGAGGTGCGTGGGGGTGCAGCCTCAGATCACTTTCGAATACTTCTTTAGCCTTCTGTTAAGTGATGAATGTAGGCTGATGTTCACTTCTGAGATTTTTATACACTTGAAAGAGGAAAATTATTCAGAAATTCAGTACAGTCTTCAAACTATTAAATTGTGATGTCGAAAACATAATTGAAACAGGTGACTAATAATTTAAACAGATATTTGATTATCTGCGGTATATGGAATTCTTATCGTCTCAAATGATATATGTCATTAACTAATGTGGTGATAAAAATTTACAGAGAGGGAAATCCTTTTTTAACAGTACTCTTAATAAAATACTTTGAACACGAGTAGTGTGAAGTTTTGCACGAACGGACTAGGAAAACAGATGAGTTTCCCGGCTTGGATAGACGAGGTCGCTAAGGCTGAAGGGCCATAGCTGCTTTGGCTTGAAGGGTCGCTGGTTTGAATCCATCCACAGGCACGGATGTTTGTGTGTGTTGTCAATATGTTATCCCAAAGTTAAAAGTTAGAGTGGTCGCTATATGATGGAGTAATTTAAAAGTGACCAAAAAAATTAATAAAAGAGGTCTATCAGATGGCCGAGATCGCTGAGGTGCCGTAGCGGATTCGGACCAAAAGATCGTGGGTTCGTGTCCCTCTCGGGCATGGTTGAGTTGTGCATGGTTGTGTCGTATGTGTGTGTGTGTGTGTCGTTGTCTTTTCACCCTCACTATCATCATCAACATATCAACATTTCATGTTCCATACCCCCAGGACTAACAACCCTGAGGGATAAAAATCGGATCTAGGTAAATGCTGATCCCATGACACATTACATGTTCCTGCCGCCGAGATAATGTTACTGAACTCCGGTAAATGCAAAGTGCATGCACGCGTGGTCCACGTCGGCCAATTCGCGAACAGAAAACCAAACCAAACAACAAAGAAGAGTTTCTTCCTTCCGCTGACATAGGTCAATTGGGCGTAGTGGATAAATGTACGAATCAATTTAGTGTAACTCGCCGATCTTCAGTGCAGTCAGGGAGAGGAATTACATTTCGTGTGGAGAGAGCGAAACGCACTTCAATGAAAGAAAAGTAATAATATCTTGCAAAGTGCTCAAACTGGCTGACGTCAACTAGAACAGTGCCGTGGTTTCCTCGTCAACAAATTCAGACAATTCTTTCAAACCATAAAAATGCGAACGGGACACGAGGTAGGTTAATAAGTATATTGAGAACGTAATGAACAATCAGCAAATAAATATTGCAAAGATTTATTTATCACATTTATGAACCGCTTACAATTAATAATTATTAAGCTCTATTTTATTTTCTACTGAATCATTATTGATTTACACTTTTGACTACGTCATGCGTCACAATATGCGTAGTATGATCTACGAGAGAAATTTGAGCACATGGGTTCATCTGGACGATACGAATGTTACGACATCGTTCTGTGGTGTATGTATCGTTGCGTACTTTTCTGTGGTGTATGTATCGTTGCGTACTTTTCTGTGGTGTATTTGAGAGAACGACAACAGAGGCACGACATTATTTTGCGATCATTATTAGACATTTGCTTTGAGATTTCAGTGCGTTCCCTGCCTCTGTAACTCAATTTCTAAACACACACACAAAAATACTCTAACTTTCAAAACCAACTTTGTATTTATGAGTATAAACAAATTATCTATTACATTGTTGTTGAGTACAGTTGTAAAGAAACTTTCTGAACGAATCCTTCCGCGCTTAAAATATGACGTCTCGTAATATGTCTTAAGAAAATCAACTTTCTGGTGGTAAATTACGAGGAGGTTTGCAATATAAAGATAAGAAATTGAAAACGTATCGGTTCCTTTCTATCTAAGAGCTTTCTCCAGACAGCGGAAAATTAATGTCTATGATGTGTCCCTGGAACCATACAGCAGGCACCATCACCCTTGCGAGCTCTTTGGGGTAAGTGACTAACCGTGGGCTAAACACCAGGGACAATCATTGAATGGTGGCTGTTTGGGTCTAGCAGTGACTGCATAGTATAGGTTGACGTTTCAGTGAACTTCTTGCAGGTATGTAATGCAGAGTATGTAATACTGCTGCAGGTTCTAATGTGGCCGCTTTATATAGACAGAAAAACATGGTGATAATCAAGTTGGGGCCTATACAGTTGGCCCATCTGAAGAACTTTTGTGCAGTTGTGAGGAGACATCGCTTGCCATACAGAGGAAGAAATGTTAAAAAATTGTATGGTGGAAAACACTGATTATACGAATCCAATCTTTAATTTTTTCGGATCTGTTTACTTTCAGAGCTATGTCGCTAACCTTTTACAGGAGGGATATAGTGTATGTGTGATAAAACAAACTAAGAAGTTTGTTTAATATTTCAACAACGATGAAAATATCAGAAAATTCAAGAATTGAATGAAGTGTGGAAATTGTACGGGACAAGCACTAAAATTATCTTAACACATAATCCTTTCATAACAATCTCAGAAGGCTCATGTCAAATTAGTCAAAAACTACAAAGCTTAAAATTGTAGCCGACAAGCAATTTCTTTTATGAGCTAGTATGATTATGGAGATTAGTCACTTGCAATAAAATAACTTTCAACTCTTCCAACACCCTTGTCCTCCAAGCAAACGAAACCACGCAATCCCATTTGAACGGAGAAAAAAAATCACGTAACGATTTCGTTTAGATTTTGCCCATGTCATTCCAGACAAGTTCAACTGCGCCAGCCTGAGTCTACGCCACCCGCCGCCGCCGGCTGCAGCGACGGCCACGACGGCGGCGGCTGTCGCGGCGGCGGCGGCGGCGGCGGCGGCGGCGGCGGCTGTGGCGGCGGCGGCGGCGCGACAGTGAGGGATGCGACGCGGCGCGAGGCGAAGCGACGCGAGGCGACGCGCGACATGAGCGACTGGAGGCCGATTGACGAGCGTGATTGAACTGGCGCCGCCGTCCGGCCGCTGGCCTCGGCGCCGGCCCCGCGCCCTCCGCCGCCGCCGCGCTCCGGATGTGCCCTCCGTGCAGCCACTGCCGCCTTCCGCTCTTCGCCGGCCTATTTTCTGCATTATTTCACGCCCAATACTAACACTGCACAGGTTTGATTATTAAATAACAAATAAGGTAACTGCTCCAATTGTTTTTTTTGTTTTTTTTTCAGTTTTTTCAGTTCAGTTTTTTTTTTTCAGTTTTGGGAAATCTCGTGGGACACTTCTTACGGCACAGAGAAATAAACGCTCTGGTAATGGTAAAGTTGACAAGCACTAATCGGTACGCGTCTCGTAGTGAACCTGCTGTATGCCGTACGATTCCGTTTTTTCCTGAAGTAATTTTTAGATTTCCCTCCCTGAAGTACTCTTTTATTTTGATTTAACATTCAAAAAATGGAGGGTGCAAATTTTCAGTGCGATTAGATAACATTAACCCATTTTCACCGAGTGTTACATTTCTAGAGTATTTTTTGGAATTTATATTATGTTTTCGAAAGATATATAGGAAATCACGTGTTTTTTGGACTAAAAGCCCTCACGTTGAACCACAATTAAAATTTCTCACGCGAAAACGATTTTTAATAAAACGTAGGTCCGTCCAACTTATGGATGTACGGCGTCACCTTCACAGTCGGCGTGCGGCTTGAGGTGATTTCAGGGTCAACACCGAAAAATTAGTACGTAAATAGTACGGTTTATACAAAACGTATAGTACGGTTTATACAATACCCAGAGAATGTCTGTCCCGATACAGGCTTTGGGTATTGATTACGAAAAGATATTTCACAACAAATGTCAAATATTATGTATTATGTATATTCGTATATGCATAATATTTAGGAACTTTTTTGTGAAATGTCTTTTCCTAATCAATAACCAAAATCTGTATCCTGACCGGCACTCTCTGGGTTTTTAAATGTGATAACAACACGCACATAGAATATATAAATGTGAATAACTGGTGTTTTGGAAAGCGAGCAAACATGTTACTCCATTCTTTCATAAGAGGTACAATACTGATAATTAGGGAGCGGATTTCTGTGTTTGTGCATATTTTTGTCTTTTGCTTCAGAGCATACATAAGTAAAATTTCCTTACATATTGTTAGAATTGAATGTTATGTAAATTGATATGTTAGTGCATAGTTGTGCATATTTGGATGATTTTTCCTGTTGGTGCATATTCGTGTAATTTTATGAGCGTGTGTTGCATGTTTCGTTAAAATAAAGAATTTTTTGTTTTCATTGAATCTTATTTGTGAGCGATCATTGATTAAAAAGAGCTTATCACAATTTCCGTTTTATCTTCTTTTCTATAGATGATAAAATACTTATACGAATGTAGGATATTTCTTGATATATTTTTTAAACCACACCGAGAAAATGAAAGAAGATACAAAAACTGTACTTCACTAAGGTGCATATTCACTTTGAAGTAAATTAAGTGAATGAAGTTATTTCTCCCGAGAAGTAAGGTAGATAATGTTATGAATGCACAAGAATATATTTTTTCATTGAAATCATGCATTTTATGAATTTTATTAAGAAAAGTTTATACAGGAAATGAAATATTGTTAATTTTAATTGCATTTTAATGTGCATATTTCAGAATTTTTAGGTCGCAAATGCACATTTTAAAAAGTATATTCCAAGATTTTTTAGAGTAAAAAATCCTGTCCCTACTGATAATTCGTAGAACATTCCACAGATGGCTCCACACGATCATCTTTTCTGAAAACTTTCCAGTCCCGAAACCTGCGGCGTCACACTATGGAAGCCACGGGCGATACTTTTTCCCTGTTCGTAGACATAATCAGTTGGACGGCGCTTAATTGTACCAGAAAAATGTCGAGGGAGTACGTCAACAAGGAAGGAGGCGACAGCATTGGTTTCAATTTCCATTCACCATTTCCTGCGTTCCAAGCAAGAAAAAAAAAGCGAAGGTGGGTACTTGAAAATACTGTCACCATGACACTCTGATTGTACGCTGGGTGCAGATTGGTTTGCTTCCACAGATTTTGCATGATAATAAATAGTTAAAATGTAATTTTTCTAATAATAATTAGGCAGATTTATAACTTAACAAACGAGACAAAGCGTGAGGCAGTAAAGCGTTAAATAAACAAATAATTCACAAAATTCCAAAATCATATTACCCTTGAGTCTGTCCAACTGAAACCCCAATGTGTCGAAATATTCGATACCTATTATTTCTCATAAACTCATGATTCGGGATATAAATATTCATTTTTTCTACGTAGGACGATAACAAATATTCTTCCAAGTCTTTCACGTAGTTCTTAAACTTGGCCAGCAGTGGAAAGTTATTGCTTTATCGTAAAGACAGACACACAGTTGACACGCTCTAAATTTGAATGTTTCTACCCACTTTGAGTCGTCCGACACAACAGAACAATATCCTCATGCCTCCCTTCAGCTTTTCGATACTTATTCGTCCCATCTGCAGTGTGGCGCTATCTTTACATGATCCTTGCTTCATTCTGCCCACTCCAACTTTAAAGCTGACTGGAGGCTAGCTGACCCGAGCTGACCCGAGACTAGCGCGTAAGCCCTTCATCGCTGGGGCCCGGATTCGTACCCCGACCACGCCGTATAGAAATTATGGTGAACAAAGCAAGCATTCGGCGGATTTCTGTAAGATTCACCTGTTTTCCCTGCACACCACAATTTCTCCATCATTCTCCTCTTTATCATCGCCATCATGGCTCATGTTTTATAGCATTTCAGTCTTGAATTACAACAAAAAAATTCCGAAATGGTTATCATTGATATCAATTCATAACTACAAATTTAAACTGGTGCTAAAAAACATATACTTTCTCGAATTTCTTCAACGGCTACGAAAAATTAAAATATTACATGAACTTGCGAAGGGTTACCAATTAGCAAAAATATGTTGTACATGCTGGGGATTCGACCTCTAGTCGATTCGAAACTAGGGTCCCACAATTCGAGTTTTTCTGTCAAAAAGTCACAGATTTCCGCCGCAGCATTACAATACTTTCTCTTTACTACGTGTCCTTACTATGAATGGTGAGGAAGTAAAAATAGATTCCTAAAGAATAATAGTATTACTCTCTCAATTATTCGAGGCGGATAATCGAGGGTGCTGAGGTGGGAGAGCTGTAACTATTTGGGTTCGAAAGGATGTGGGTTCAAGGTCCGCGCTGGGCATGGAAGAGTTTGTGAGGGTCTGAAACTAACAATCAAAGTTTAAAAACTTGCCGAAGGCATGAAGACCCTCCCCGTCGGGGAGAGAGGCTATGATAGCGATTATAACCTGGAAAACACACGTTAGAATTGGTTTACATCATTTTCAGGTTGAGCAATCGTAAATTCAAAAGGGAATTGAGTGCACGTGAAATATCTTTCGGCTTATGATGTATTGCGGAGATTACTATACATATACATATACATACATACATTCATTCATTTTCAAGTAGGAATGTAAAAAAGTGTTTGACGAACAGGAATAGGTTTTCAGATTCAGAGTTTTTTTAAGTTTATTATTTTTGAAGATAAGTACATAGTTAAGTAGTTGTTATTCACGTGTATTTATAGAATTAAGTACTAATCTTAATTATAAAACTTACTATAATAAAGGGGAACGAATTTCCACTGAGATCCCACCTCACACTGGATGTAAAAGAGCAATATTTTCCCCAGAAATATGTAGTATTGATATGTGTTTTGGATTCTGGCTTGCTCAGTAGGGCTTTGGGTAAGTCTGAAATGTGATAGTGTTGGGATTTGAAGAAGATTATAATGAAATTTAATGGCCAAATATGCGATGAATTGATCTATGTGCTCAAAGTTGAATCCATTGTGGAGTTGGCTGTTCATTACGTAACAAAGGGCATTCACAACTGTTTTAAGAATCATTTTTGTAGAACTTGGAAATTTATGCATGTTAATTTTGTCAGAATTAATCGAGATCGAGAATTATGGGTCTTGTAAATTGATATGGCAGATTTATAATATATTGGGATAATTCTGTAAATAAAAGGCCGTAGTTGCAATATTTTGAGTTTGGGTCACTTTTGCATATACAAATATATGATTTTTCAAATTTTAATCGTTTAGATACGGTCATTTAGAGTGAGGGTCCCTTGAGAGGCTCATGATCATAGTGCTAGCATTCTCTGAGGTGGTCCCGGGTTCGATTCCCGGTCGAGACAAAAATGAATCAGTAGCTTTCTAATACAAATGGTTTAAAGTTTTAATGGCTGTGTGACGAATGAAAGCTCAAGGAGGGCATGTAAGCTAGGTACGGTGACGTGAATACGTCATGCTCGTGACATGTCTCCCTTACATCCAGGCGTGAATAATAAATACAAATGGGGTCCAGGCCTGGGAACACCGCTAGCTAGCCACACTCTGATTAATCCAGCCCTTAAATGCCAGATATACACATTGAGAGTGAAGGAAGATAGAGGTGTAGGCTTCTTACGAAACCCAGATATAACCAGAGCGTACAACGCACTAATTCTATCAATTAGGTATCAGTATATATATATATATATATATATATATATATATATATATATATATATATATATATATATATATATATATATATATTCCACCCTATACCACCGTATAGGGAGGAATATAATGCGATGTATTCAGTAATGAGAATAGTTCATATTTGGGCGGCAACAACCATTCAGTTAATCATGATTTTCTTTATTCCTCATACCACTGAGTTCACATCCATTCGGCGAGCTGTCAACAACACGCGTCATAATTCCGTATAAATTAACGGTTTGTAAAGTAACAGACAATTAGTTTGTAGCTTCCAAAGGGCACATATTTATGTTCCCAACTCATTATTCTCCAACGGTTTCTTGTTACGGATAATTGAAAATACCTGGAGGTTTGGTGTTAATAAGACCTGTTTAGAGAACGCTTAAGTAAAGAGCAGAGGAAGTTGCTTCTTGCTTCTTGTTTGCTCTCTTTGCTGGGTCCTTGCATCCCATTGTCCGTTGTAATCCATACCAACTAATTTACGCGCATTTCGGTGGTTCACCTGTATTTTGAGAGAGGTTTTCATTGACACTAACATTATATTTTACTTCTTATAATTGCTATTGTTTTTTAACATTTGAATACTTTTTTCTGAGCCACAGCAAACATAGCTTAAAATTAGCATTGCCGTTGTCTCCGCAGCGAGACTAAGAGGGAGGTTGTAGGGTTCTAATCCCAACGATGGCCGATGTTCGATATTAGCCTGATAGCTAGGTCGACTTGAGCTGCAGTCTGGGGAGAAATTCTAGCAGTCGACTGCTCTGATAGGCATTTGTCCGTACTTTCGTCGATAAATATCAGGCAAATGCGTTAACCTAATGAAAGGATCATTCGCTATCTTTCCTTCTTCATCCTTGCCCTATTCTCTTCCCTTACACACACACACACACACACACACACACTTACGTGCACTATTCCACCACACAACTCAGTGTCCTAGAACTTGTCTCGACTGGGCGGATGGAGGGATACCTGGAAAGGGAAACATCCTGCAAGCTGACATGTAGGTCTGTATCGGATCTCATCACCCAGTGTGGGAAGAACACCGCCACCTACAGGCTTAAAAAGTATTTAACTACCCTAACGGGATTAATGACATTAGAGTAGTCATGCTGGGAAACAGTAATGCTGGGAATCAGGGCCAATCTAGAATGTATTTCATGGGGTCAGCAATTGCAGTTCGAACTTTGTCAAACTTTCTTGTGTGTTCAAAGTGTTTTTTTACGTATCATGATATTAAACAAAAGTGTATTCATGAAGGGAATATTCTTTAGGAATGTGGTACGATAAACATATTGTAATTGTTTTGTGAGAAATTGACAAAATTTGCAAAAAACATTGGGTTGGGGCATACGCAGCACCACGTCCATGGATCGGCCTGCTTCGAAGCATTATGTAAATAATGAGAAATTACATGAATAGTAATTAAGTCAAGAAACAACAAAAGATATTTAAGTTATTCTCTCAAGCACATTACAAACATTGATATACTACTATCTTCATGATTTCACATTTTTGAATCCTTGATGATATATCGGTAATAACGAATTTCTGGAAGTAAATTGTAGTGAATTTTGTCTACTCTCTGTTTCAACATTTCTTTCTACACAAAATTTTTATTACAGAAACAGGCACAAACGTAAACAGTAGGCAAGTGCAACAAATTAGCCCGCGGGCGAAGTGGTGGGCAGACGCAAGAGCATATGCAACGTAAGACAGGCGACGCGACGACTAGCGGAAGAGGCCGAACTTGTATCAAATATTACAATATTGCGAATTGTTTGATGCTATCCGAAACTGTCGGCAGAAAGGAGTTTTCATTTTCAAGATTTGACAATGTTGAAAATGAAATTTCGTAAATTTTCTACTCCGTATTTCGTAGACAATACCTAGACATTCGCAATTCGAATTAATCGACCTCCGATTTAGTAGTAGCTAAAATATCAATTCCATGATGCAACAAATTTATTACGTTTTATAGGCATTTCCCTTGGACATGCATTTCACGTTTTTTTCAAATGTAATGCAAACATTATATTTATATGTAGTCACTTGCATAGATTGATATGAATGGTTTCGTTAGTTACCGGAAAAGGAACTCTGCAAAAATCTAAAAGCAAAGAAACGGTTTCTATTTAGGATGGAGAATGCGAATTTATTCAGTTATTCCACCTATTTTCATATTGAGCAAACCCTCGTATTAAATTCTCGTACTCAATGCGTCACTGCTTACGACACAGCTGACATCATACAACAGCAAGGCTTAAATGAAGAGACCACTCGGCATTAAATATTTTCTATTTATGTGTTGCATAATTGAACAGCAACATTGTAGTAAATATTCTTGGTATGTAAAGGACGGTTGAATTCTATATACACTATCCTAAGTTATTGCAATATTCGTGAAGATTATTTCGTTTGTATACGGATTATTTCGTTTATTAAAATATAAAATTTATTTCAGAGTTATATGATAAAATTTTATTTGTCATTCTTGAATAGTGTACGTGCTACTTTTTGAAAAACCAGGTTGTGTTCCCAGCCACTCACGTTTTTATTAACGCTTCAGCATGTCAAATGTTAAACAAAAAGTACTCGTACATAGGCCCTTTTTACACGGAACAGTTTTCGGGCAGATTGGATGTACAAAATGTGTGCAGTCCAATGTGCACGATTTCTGCTTGAAAGCTTTTGAGTATGTTCGATTTTTTTATACAGAAAACATACAGTTGACTATAGCCCCTCTAAGGGCATAAACGTTCACTAACAGGTTTGTTTACGGCGGAAATCGTCCATTCTTTTCAATTTTGGGCTTACGTAACGTGCGGTTCGTGAGATTTTGTGTACTGGCGTAGGAGATTCGAGGTTTCGGCTTTCCTTCAAAGACACAACCATGGTTGTATAGTGACAAAGATTATGGAATTTCTATTCTTCCCTCTATGTTTCACTAATACTTAAAAAAAAGTATTGATGATATAGCTCAGAACGCACGTACACAAATGTCGCGAATGAATGTACTCGAACGGCGCAATTTAGCAATTCATTTGTGTGCCGGCAGAGCTCCCGGCGGCGTTTTACGGCAATTCGCACAACTTTTTCGCTTTATACTTCTAGTTTTGAAGTTTCTGTACAGTTTCTGTGTGAGAATCTGCACAAAAACGGTACCATGTTAAAAGGACTCAAGACATCACGTGTTTCGTCTGTAGATTAACTATATCATCAGTGCTTTAAGAACACGCAAGAAATGTGCGAACACAAAACCACAACCTAATACTTTATCGTATATAAACTAACAACAAAAACACTAAATCGGATGGACATTGAAAGGTTCTATGTCAGTGAAAATGCATTTGATATTTACTATTATTGATGGTGACAAAAGGAATAAATTTACAATCATTATTTTTAATTCTTTTATAATGCCAAAAACGTTTAAATCATCTTAGAATGAAACAGAATTTAACGCTTCACAATTATAGTTATTACAACCCACTTTATACATAAAATACGTCAGAAAGGGCTAGTCGTCTTAGCCTTCTGGGTTGCCTCATGTCATTCCAAATCAAAGACGGGTCTCGAAGTTCTCATTGAAAGAACCGAAGTGCGGTTGGCTTCCTCACTTGCATTGCATTCCTCTGTAAGCGCGGTTTGCGTCCACACTTGGACGACAGCACGTTGGATCGTTTTCGTCATGGCCGCCGGCCGGCTAGCCGGCCGCGTGTGGGTAAGCCTAGGCGTAGGGTAGGCGAGAGCGTCAGTGTGAGTCTAAACGTGAGTATGGGCGTATGAGCGTGGGCGGAGGCGTGTGCCAAAGTTTAGGCGTAACTGTGGGTCGGGCGTGGGTGCAGGTGTGGGTGGAGGCGTGGGCGTGGGCACGGGCTTAGGTGAGGTGTAGGGAGCGAGTGTGGCTGTACAAGTGAATGTAGGCGGAGGCATGATCATGGGCATGGGCGTGGGTGCAGGTGCAGGTGTGGGTGGAGGCGAGGTGGTGGGAGTGAGTGTGGACGTAGGAGGGGATGTGGGCGGAGGCATGGTCGTAAGTATGGGCGTGGGTGCAGGTGTGGGTGGATGCATGTTCCAAGGCGTGGGGGTAGGTGCGGGCATAGGCGAGGTGGAGGGAGTGTGGAAGTAGGCGTGGATGTGGGCGGAGGAAAAACTTGAGCATGGGCGTGGGTGCAGTGTGGATGTGGGTGGAAGCGGGTACCAAGGCATGTGTCTAGGCGTGAGGATGGGCGTGAGTGCAGGTGTGGGTGGAGGCGTGTACCAAGGCGTGGGGGTGAGCGTGGCCATAGGCGAGGTGGTGGGAGTGAGTGGGGCTGTAGGCGTGGGCGTGGGTGCAGGCGGGAGATGGCGGGCGCCCGCACAATGGGCGATGAGTTGCAGGGATCGCAGGCGGCGCAGTCCCTCAGCGCCCCACACCAGCTGCCAGGGCACGGGGAGCGCATTCCTCGCCCCGCCCGCGCACCCGCCCATTTGACGGGTCTGCGGCTGACGAGTCTTGCGTGACACATTTCCAGAGTACACAGTTGGAATTTAAACAAGTTTTCCGTATTTCAAAATGAAATTGGGGATAATACAAATGCGTGGCTTACCGACACTTTTTGGGTCTAATCTAGCGAAATGAACAATTTGGATATTTTAATGATTTGGGAGAAATGTAGCAATGTAGGAATCAATTATTTCAAAGGTTTTACAAATGTCAATAATATAATAGGAATAACATGATATTCACGAGCAGAGACGTATTAAGGTCCGGTGGCACCTCAGTATGCACACCGTTACCTCACCTTCTGAACTGGCCTAGCTCACTGATCCCGCTACCCTAGGATATGTAAAACTAAAATACTTTACGGCTTTATACACATTTCATTTAAAACGTAGTATTTATTTCCCCATTAACTGTCTTAATGTAAAGTCATATGGACCAGAGAATATGTGCAAGGGATTATCTTAGAGGAAAAGCATAACGCATTGACCCACTTCGCGTAATTTATTCTTATATGTTAGTGGCAATTTTTACGATGTTAACACTATTTTTTGGTATAATTCATCTCCTTGCTATATGCAACCATCGTTACATCGTTCTTCAATATGATATATACTTTTTCTGATAAATTGTAACGGTGTCAATAATACGTTATGTCAGTAATAGTCTACACACTACACTTTTTTTGAGGAATATGTAACATGCAAAATCTTACCCACACAAAAATATTACCCGATGCACTAATAATTTGTATTAAAATATTATTACAAATTATCGTAAACTAGCAAGGACAACATACGTCCAAAACCATTGCTGAGGAACTATTTGCTGAACTCCAATGCGCAGGGCTGTGTACTGCATCATTATTCCTCATAGAGCGAATCTGTCAGCAGAGTCTCAATGACGGACGATGGCGTCCTTCGGGTTGTCTCCCGTCACGTGATTGTCTGGCACGCTCATGATGCAAAATTTGACATGCCTGTTGTAGAGAATTGCGTTTCAAAAGACATCCTTCCCCCTGAATGTGTTTTTACGAAATACTTCCTTAATATCAGATTCGCTTTTTATTCCCTGCAAGCTGACCTAACTCTGCCATTGTTCACTTTTTTTACTAGACGACAATTGAGGAGGAAATAACTAGTATGTAAAAAGAACCGAGATGTCCAGATAGAAACCCAAATTAAAATTTATAACTTCGATATTTTTAACCGAATTAAGCTAGCGACACACGAGCGTTGTTGACGTCCGTCAATTTGACCTCCGATGATTGACAGGCCTCACGGCCACGATCACAGTGGCGCAACGGACTGTGATCTTGGGCCAGCAAACATGGATGCTGAGAGGATAAGAAGAAAAGAGGATAAGATGGTGTGTTTATCCCATTAATAGTGAGCGGCTTTTGAACAGAATATTTTTCACCCTCTTTCAGATTTTATGCAAACGCCGGTGAGACATTTTTAATTATTTTCAAATATCTCAACCGTCGTTCAGAGAATTACTATCGAAATTAGGTGATCGCATCAAACGGCAAGATACCAATGTGAGGTATGCTATACCACAAGAAATAGTGGTTGCATGTGCACTTCATTAATTAATCTTTAAATATGGAATCTATTGATTTTGTGAATGGAAAACCGAATGCCCTCTTGTTAACGAACGTATAATGAATGTCGCTAGTACTCCATGTGTTCTGCACGTCATGGATGTCCAAAAAGCTACCACGTCTATTAGCATTCTTGCTGCTAACGCCTGTCGGCTGCTGCGCGATGGTCGTTCTTCGCGACGGACGTCACTGCAGCGCGGTAGTGTGCCACAGCCCCACCGCCCTTATGTGTCCCTGCGGCGATGCGACGGACGCACTTTAACGTCCGTCATTTGACGTTCCTGGGTCGCTAGCTCTAGAGGAGTTAAATCTAAGCAATTGGCAGATGTTACTTTAGAGCTAATGTATAAGAAAAATCCATGCGCTGTACTAATTTACAGATACAGTAGAACCTCGACCATTTGAACCTCGATAAATAAAATTCATAATTATATTGCTTTTGGCTCTCCTTCACTTTCTGTACACAAACTTTTAAGACTTTCCTCGATAATACAAGTAAGTCAAGATGCTCGATAATGCAAATTTATGTTCGTTGTCTGCACATGTAGTTTAACCATTGAAATGCATTTTTTAAATTAATTAAAATGGAAAAGTCGTTGGATATTTTGAAAGATAAATATGTCGTTACGTTACATTAAATTTTACCTTAAATTTATCGTGCGGAATTGAATCTGTAATTGTCTAGATTTATAAGGTAGAAGACCGTTTAGTTACCCAATTTCAGGACTGCAAATCTCTCATGTTGTACTCGGATCTCGTTATCTTGAAATAATGGGTAAGTGGATATCTACAATTTCTCCTTCAGATCAAAGTCGACTTGGTAACTCTTCTGTAATATTACACCCATGAGTTCAATTCACTTCGACCTTTTGTTTACTTACTACACTCGAAGAAAAGTCAAATCATTGCTTAATGTTTATATAGAAGATCAACCTATATGAATATATATCGAACGATGACATCACGACTTAAATCACATGTTGCAGGAAAGTAGAAATAACATTCAGAAACAGAAGAATTAACTAGGAATACGGACATTCACTTCTCTATACGCCACATATTGTTTTGACTATGTATTTACGATAAAGCAAAAGTAAGTAAACAAATCTATAAATAAGGCAAAAATAACTCGATAAATAAGGAAATAAATAAACAATTAGTACTTTCGTTTGCCTTCGTTGAGTTTTAATGCACGATTAATAACAATTATATATTAAGGTGCCGATGTCATGTTCCATCGTACATTTTGAGCACTAGTCAGTGATCAAACAGCGATCGAGTTCATAAAGACTGCTTGTAAAACGTATCTGAATGGTACAAGTATTCTATTGGTTATAAAGAACGTGGGCAGTGATAAAATTCAATAAAGATAGCGGAAATTGGAGCAATTTAAGGAATCGCCTGCTCAGACATCCATCACGTGCCTCCGGGAACGGCGCCGGCCATAGTGCGCGGAGCGGGGAAAAACACCGCGTGAAGGTGCTGTCCATGAAATCGGACCATTGATTTCCGGTTATCAGCGGGCGCCGGGGGGCGTCCGGCGGGCGGCAGACGCTGGGGGGAGGGGTCGTGCGGGGGCGGGTTAAGATAAAGACGCGGCGGCGGCGGCGGCGCGCGCCTCCGCTCAAGCGACGCTCGTAAACGAAGATTAATTAAACGTGTCCAGCGTCGCCCGGCCCAGCTTCGTCGTCGCCGTTGTCTGTCGCCACTGTCAGCGGCGGCTGCCTGCGCCCGCCCACGCACCCGTCCACGCGTCCGCCCACGCGCCCACGCCTCCGCGTGGCGGGCGGCTGCGATGGCTTAACGGCAACACTACCGGTGCCTCCGCTGCCGTTTCTCGCTGACCAGCTTTTAAGGTTTGAGACCCGACGGTGGCGTATTTTAGACACCAGTTTCATAACTGGGTCAAATTCAGCCACTGGTTGGAAGAGAGTTGTAGCGGCCGGATGCAGGATAAGTGGTTTTCCGTTGTCTCTGCGATCAATACAAGGTGAATGCCCGAGCAG
Source organism: Gryllus longicercus (assembly GCA_038098605.1). Taxonomy (NCBI): domain Eukaryota; kingdom Metazoa; phylum Arthropoda; class Insecta; order Orthoptera; family Gryllidae; genus Gryllus; species Gryllus longicercus. The sequence goes on from JAZDUA010000602.1 coordinate 511,673, forward strand.
AACCGTATTAAATGGGCCAAGGACCGTGCGCCTTCTTCCTTTCCTCGTCCATCCCCTCGTATCCCCCTCCCGCATGCATACACTGCACTACCCCACGTCGGAAACCTAGAGTTTATTCCGGCTGGGGTGATGCCCCGAGAGAAGAATGGCCTGGAGGGTTCAAAACTTTTCATGCCAACATGTAAGTCGGCGCTGGATCGTTCCAGTGAGGGAGGAGCACCGCCACCTCTAGGGATATAACATACCCTACACTTACACTCGAGACCAGAAGTAGTTGCCGCTGCCGGCAACACGAACCAATCCATCCACTCCACGCAACGGTGGCCTCGCCGCGACGGCCGCACCCGCAGATTAGATCATCATTCATTTTATTATCATTATCCGAATTATCATTATTATTAGATTAGTGGGGAACGTGGTGTAGCGGTCGGACTGTTCCCTGCCAATGCTGTGTCCGCGGTTCAAATCTCAATCGATCCGTGTGAAATTTGTGGTCGACAAAGGTTTGCGGCAGGATTTCCCGGATTCTCATCTTTCGCCTGCCCCTCATTCTTCCCCTGCTCCATCAGCACTAGCATCAAAACAACTTATCAACTTCAACATTAACAACAATCAACAACAACAATTAATTCACAATATGTTGAAATATGATACAAAATCCGACAAACATTTAATGGAAATGAGAATTTAATGTCATATCTAATAAAATAGGTTCTCATTGTTATCCAAATAATTTTACTAATATTTCAGAGGTACAAACGAGAGAATCTCATTTTTTGACTTTCGCATACCTTCACTTTATTATTCTTGAGTAGGATGGGTTGAAGAATTTCCGGCGTGAAAACACAACGCATGTCTCAGTCAGTAAAGGTAGTAAAGACACCGAAAATTGAACGGGTAGTGAGAAGTGTATGGACACAACAGGGGATAGGAGTCAGATGTTGACACAGCGCCATAAACAGAAGCTCGAATTTGTTCGCGCGATTGTTTACGAAAGTGTGAAGATCTTCACTTTTGGCGGCATGCAGTGACCCACAAAGAGCTTCCCGCAATAAAAGAATGCATATAAAACATGAAAAGAGAACGTAGTGGGCGGTCAACAAATGTGATGAGAGGGAGTGCCTCGCCACAAAAAATGTAAGTTTTACAATCTAGTGAGCGCGTGTTAATATATAAATATGGCATGTATTGTATATACACATAATTCATAAAAAAATCAACCACGATGATGTCACTGTAGTGCATCTAATCGGGAGGTCATAGGGTTCGAGTCCCGATGGTGGCAGGATGTTCGACACAAGCCAGATAGCTAGGTGAGTTCTGTTTCTGTCTGGAGGAGAATTCTAGTGGCCGGCTGCTCTGATCGGTAAGTTTCCGTGGTGTCTCCGGTAAAAACCAGGCGAATGCCGGAGCAGAATCCTAAGAAACGGGCCACGGAACAAGCACGATCTTACCCTCCCATTCCTTGTTCTATCCTCTTCCCTTACACGCATTTACGTGCTACCACAAATGCCGGGAGACCGGTCAGGAATTTAGACTTTGTCCCGGCTGGGGCGGTGCCCTGCTGGGGGAGATACATGGTTGAGGAAATCCCCGCAAGCCGACGGTAGGTCAGCGTCGGATTTCGCCATCTAGCAGGGCAAGATCACAGCAACCTCCCGGGGGGGGGAAACATGCACTACACTTACGAGACTAATGACTTTAACAGTTGACGCGCCCGGAATCACTAGTAATCAATCAATCAATCAATCCAACATGAATATATTCTAACCTGTTCAAAATATTGGGATGTGATTTTCATCGAGCGATTTAGGACATAGGGGGTCATTAGTTGCAGGTGTTAGCTTTTTGACAGCACGTTTTATTAAAAAGATATTTGACTAACTTTTTTTTAAGTGGATCACTGTAATATTTTACACGAATAGAGAGATATTTAACAGACAAATTCAACATTACTACGTATATTGGTATTAGATGAATAATCAACAGCATCATGAGTATGAAAACCTGCGTCATACGAATTGCAGGAACTCGAACGTTCGTAACGCGGAGCTGGGTAGCACAGCGGACTCTTGGTCTTGGCGACCTCATCGGTCAAATTTCCCTCTCAAGTAATGTCTCGGCGAAGCCCTCGTATGATACAGTCTTTAAAGTTACCCAGTTCACTTTTCGTCCAAAACAATCAGGCGAGGTTGCAAGGAAATCGCCGTGAGGCTCTCGATAGTAGCAGCGTTCCTTAGGCAATTTAAAACATCTTCGATTTCTAAAATATATTTGTATGATGTGTGGCAGCGCAAATCTCACGAAACATACTCTATCGTAAAACACTAATCGCTGCTTCGAACTGTCTCGGTAAGCGTGAATTCATGAGCAGAATCTGCACATTAAAAATAACTTTAAACAAATTTTTCTCCAATGGCCCTTCAGTCTATTTCGGGTATTGGCCTAGCACTGTCGTACTCGCAATTACGTAACCTTCTGCGCAACTCATGAAATTTTCATATTAAAAAAATAATCTACGTCTGTGATATGGCACCGAATTACATTAAGCAATTAGTATCAGACAATGCTTTAAAGAAATACGAATTTTATAACTATAATTTATAAGCATTCTATCATATCAAGGGATTGATTAACACAGTGGAATTGTAAATAGAAGCAATGCAATAGTGAAATATATCAGAATTACCTGGAAGTTACATAAAACATAGTGCAATAAATATCACATGATACAACAGTGTTTCACTTTTATGTAAGATATTCGTAAAGTGCTATTTATATAGATGCTATAAACGGCTATTTAGATGAGATTTTTTTGCTAGAATTTCAGTTAAAAATGCGATTATTCATTACAACGTGAAATAATGTTGTTTCAACTGTATTACACTATACTGGATCACGAAGTATTTACACAGAGAATATACTAGAATAAAAGTGAAACAAAGTTAAGCGGCAGTTAATAGCACCACAGACTGAAGAGCATGATAGCATTTTCAGCCATAAAAGTAAAACGTACATAGAATCTTGTATTTTATAGAGATTCTGATTTAATACCAAATAGATTGAGACATTTCACAGAATTATATGTGCAACGATTTTCTCTCAGTTTTAACCCATTAACAGAATTCTGCTAATGGGAGGGGCCATTAACGAGATAAGCAACACCACACACAGCAAGTCTATTGCTACGAGTATTTGTAAATGTTAATATCTCATTTTTGTACAAAGTGTGATTCATACTATTATAGTACAAAATCAGTCATACATACTAACAAGACATACATAGTAACAATATAAACCACACTTTCACCAAAATCGAAACATTAACATTCACGAATAGCAAAAGCTCGCTGCGGCCGGAGTTATATTTCATATTCTTGACGAAAACTCTGCTGCAAGTGTTGACAACGCCATTGCAACAGGAAAACGAAGCGTGGGTGGTACTGATATTTTCCTTTCATGATCCCACTTGCGCAGATAAGCTCGAGGGATGGCATGGTGGTGCGAGCCGTGCTCTAGACAAATGTCATAGGCAATGACAAACCACGGGCTGCCAGAGGAGGGGAGCGGGGTGTTGAGAGGCGCCTAGCTCCGTAGTGTTTGTCAACCATTTCAAAGACCCAGTGAGGAGACTAGCAGGCGAATGGTCTTCACATCGCTTTCACCCACGCCTCGTGCCCCGCGGACCAACGATAACATCCCAGAGATGGCAGGAGAGCTGGTATCAGGATGCGCGCTGGTATTTGATAAAGGGACGTTTGTACTGAATCATACAAAATTTTTAACTTCAATTTACGTTCTAACCGGAATTGTATTCATTTGAATAGTTATACAAGCAGCGTACGTTCTACAAAAATTCCAGAAAAAACAAACGCTTTATATCCTTCGTGTCGACGTAAACGCTACCAGTCCCGTTATATCTTGAAGAGCTCTTTACTGCATTCAAGAACATGCAACAGAGGCTAAGCTTATAGATCCGCAGAGCCTCGTGGATGAGTGGGTTTCTTGAATGACGCAATTGGACGCTCCTGACGCACTTTTTGTGAGCCCCCCCCCCGGTCTGGCGTAACTTTGCAAACCACCAATCTCTTAAGCCAACCCCACTGAATGAAATGCAGACAAATTGATTCCTAAACTCGAGAACAGAAGATATTTCAGCAATCAAAACTTTCGAAGGACTGCAGACGCCACCTCTGTGAGCAAGTTTGTATTGACGGCATCAATATGCTGGTAAATGAATGGGGGTAGTAACTCTACGTTAAGATTTGCGTATTTTCATAGAGATAACATTTAATTTTTTTCATATTGAGAATGATCGCAAGGTTAAATACTTTTAAATTTTTCTGCTAAAAATTCGTGCAAAAAGAAAAAAAGTAATGTAAGCAGCTCGTACAAACGAGTTCTTGGTTTACTCATTTCTAAACGCCAGAGTACTCCTATCGTCGCCTCGTTGCTCAACATTCCATTCGTACACCAAAGACTCATTTTCTGTACTAGTTACGTAAATAACTATTTTTGACAATTTTTATGTTTCATTACAAATTGAGGTTTATTCTTATGAATAAAGCCGTAATGACATACGTTGAGTCGGAAAGGCAGTATGGTAATTCACAGCGTTTCACCACCGATCGACTCGTCCTGTCGAGTGGAATCAAACGATGTATTGTAACACACATGACTCCACGCGTATACTGCCAGCGCTGCTCTGCCCGTCGGGGGCGCAGCTTGTGCTTACGTCACAGAGTGGAAGGGCGACTCCGCGGAGAGGAGAGGCGGGCGGTGAGTCCACGCCCATCTCGTAGTAGACGCAGGCGCCGAAAAAAATTGTGGAATTTGCTGCGAATGGAACGAACTAATCACTATTTTCGTTCAATTATTTATTACATTGAGAAATTTCGAGAAGTGTAATTCTTAGGAAGTTTTTAGCATTTGATTTATGGTTACCACATGTACAGTACTGAAGACAATCGGACTGTTCATGTATAGAGTGGAAAGTAGGTGTGTAGAAAGTGGCACCAAACAAATGTAGTAATAATTAAATGAAACAATATTAATCGCGAACAGCGGAAATAGTAAGTTCGAATTTGTGTTAAGTTTAACGTTCGTTGTTTGGAGAACAGGCCCAGTACGCAATAAGATAAATCGATTTTCGAACAGCGATAGTACGCAAATTTGTCTTCATTTATTGGCAGCTAATACATCAATTGATAGAATATATATTGAAGAATAGTGGAATGTTAAATTAAACGAAGTTACAGTATAATACCCATGAAATTTGTATACCAGGCCTGTGTAAAACAAAAGGCAAAAGAGAAGAAACTAGTGCTACAGCAGCACACATTTTCTCTATTAATCCTAACTTTTTCAATTTTCTTAAACAGTTTTCAAGAAAAATAAGACCTGCGCCATTTTCTAAGCGTCCTTTGCCCTATTCAGGGAAAAACATATAGCTTTTTTTTTGCAAAAGTTTTTTTCATTAACTTCAAACTGAAATTAAGAGAAAACTAATTGTTTTATCAAAACATCCTACACAACCTTTTTTAACGATCAGATTTTTTAGAAGATATTTTATTAAAGACAAAAATCACTATCTTCACTATTGTACTTCTGTCATGTTAATTTTTGCAATTGTCGAATACACTACAGTGTTCGCCAAAAATGGACCATCACCACATTTTACCGACCTTAGATTCAAAAGAAGAGGAAATTTCAAGAAAAAAATATCGGGCCGTTTTTTGAGAAAACAATGATTTTAAAATTGCCTATATTTTACGGAGAATTACGCGAAAACAATACATATCTTCGAAAAATGTTGTGTGATCTTATTTCAGGATGTCTTTGAACTTAAGATTTTTTGCGAAACAAAATCTTCACTATTGTAGTTGTAGGAAGATTCAAGAAATTTCAATTTTCAAAAAATCAGGGATATCAACCAAAATAAGACCCGTGCCGTTCTTCAAGCTATCCGAGAACAAAATGTAATAAAAAAATTGGAAGCATTTTCGAGAAAATTTTGAAAAGGTTAAGGCATGACTTAAAGTACTCTTAAAAAATAAAATTTATTCGTTTCAAAGAGGAGGGCCTCAAGTTCGTTCAGATCTATCGGGGAGTATCATTTTTTTGAGAAAATAGGCTGAACGGTTTAGGCGCTAGCGTTGGCCACAGACGAGTGGCCGGGCGGACAGACTGGCACATGCACTTACAATGGCATCAGAAGCCCGTAGCGACTGGTCTACTTCCGCGCACCGACCGCCAACGCAGGCTACTCTGTTCGCGACCAGAGCTGTGGTACGGGAATTGCAAGGCGAAGCTTATATCGGAGTGGAAGCTGGAGCCGCAAGTGGTCTAGTATGTACTTGCAAACAGAAGATAACACCATTTGCAATTTGAAAAATATTCATATAAACGTTAAGAAACCTAAAAAAAGTGCAGAACATGAATGTAAGTTCATTTTATTCAATCACCATAAATATATTAGGAATTTATAGGTATTTTACGTGAAATAATTTATGTATTTTTGAGTTGTAATGCAAAGGAGTGGAATTCTTGTAAAACTATTTTCGGAAGGACTAATGATTTTATTTCCTTGTTATCAACCGTTAATACTGTGTAACATGTTGAAAGAAATGAATTAGTAATATAACAACGACTTTTTTATGAGCATGAGTTTGTTGACATGAGATTACATTGGTACAAATTGTAAGGTTTCAGAGTAATTAATTGCCTTGTATTTGTTTATGACAGAGTTACCGACTAAAAGAGGTGTATTTAGAAGCAAAATTAGTATTAATAAACATAGGAAAATTATTTGAACACTTTATAATCGGTTACTAAATATTTTATAAGATAAATTATAATTTCTAGTAATACTATTTCTAGAGTGGAAGAATAGACGCGATTAGGTAATGTATGCTCTATTTTCACTTTCCATACAATTTATTGAAACAAAGTGATGCTTTCGGGAAAGTGCCTAAGTGAGACCTGGACGTCAACCAGCCCTACCTTCACGTTGCTACCCCATCAGGAATATCACGTTACAATATTGATCACCTCTGAAGGTACTTTAAAACGCACTAGAAACATGTTATTGAGTATTATTGTGGAATGTATTGCAAGAACCCAAAAAAATAGTTGTTTTTTTTCGATTAGAGGCCCGGCGAATGATAGATCACGTGGTAAGCTCGAAGAGGTCGGTCCGTGAGCAAAGGTCGGACACACGCAGTTACACAATTACTATTGTATGCAGCTTAAAATTAATTAAATATAATTATATTTACGTCGGCAGATCATTGGCGACTGGAGTTTCCTTCACAGGTCAATTCACACAATTATTTTAAAATAAACATTGCTTTAGAAAACGACAACTTGATTTTTTTTTAATTTTTCATAACAGAATGTTATCCAACGTTTCGAGGAAGAGGTTTTTCCTTATTTTCAAGATACAAATAATATAAATACGTAGCAAATTTAACGGACACTGAACTAAATAGAACGTTCCGAACGTTAAAACTTGTAGATAAGGGAAATGATTTTGACAACAAATGATTAGGTTTAGCGAACGCAATGGGATCGCATTGCGAAATTGCGCTCAACAGGAAAGCTCTGTTTGGCTGCCTGTTCATTCCCTCTGCAGAGGTCGCAACACCAAACCGCAAGTCCCGCTCAGCCACATCGGCGCTGCTGCTCACCTCTCCGCGGAGACGCGATATGGATGTGTATCCTGCTGGGTCTTGGGTTGGGTCCCCTGCCGCCGACGTGTCTAACGAGGCGCAAATGATGAAGTGCGGTGTGCGGCAATGGGTCGCTGGAGGGAGGGCTGTCAATCTCTTCCTCTCCTTAATGCGCGTCCAAGTCGAGGCGAAGGCGTGGCCCGGCAACCGGGATGCTCCAGCGCCGCCACCGGCAGAGGCGTTCCTCTCGCTGGGCGGGGGCCAGGGCGAGGGGCCGTGGGGGCGGGGCGAGGCGGGGCCGGGGAAGGGGTGGAGCGGGGCGGGGCGGGGGCGCGGGCGTCCCAGGCGGAGGAAGGCGGGTGGCGTCCGTGAGAACAATGGGGCGGCGCGCGACCCCCGGCCAGGAGAACGCCCTCGGCCTTGAGGCGGCCGCGGAGACGCGGGGTGGTGCGGGACGGGACGGGACGGGACGGGACGGGACGGGGCGGCCCACCGCCGCCAGACCGGCCGGCGGCCGCGCGGGTGGCGGGCGGCGGGCGGCGGTGAGAGGCGGTCCTACTCCCACTGGGCCACGAGGAAGCGGCGCAGGCGGTGGCCTCCTCTCTCAAGATCCCTTCGCGGAACGAGAGATTACTCACCATGTTACTTACGCGTTTCATGGCGGAGACCATCTTGAACAACTTAACGTAATAACAATACATTTAATTTAATATTTCTTTGGACTTCAAAGAGTTCCTTGGGCCTTGCGAAGTAAGAAATCACAATAGCCATGTCTGGGAAGTTATGAAATGGCATCATACTAATTTAATCGTACTAAACATTTCTGCTACTTATATTTGTTACTACCACATAAAATTCTGGTGCTTCTCCCTATTTTGCATATCCAGAAGAAACAAGTTCAAAAGAATTATTTCCCAAAATAGATCTTCCACCACGTACGTACAAGAGACATAAAAATGAATGTCCACATCTTCGAGATGCACATTATCTCAAAAAATACCACCTAAATGATGTTATTAACAGATCTATATTAAGATTGGTGTGCATTGGCTCTGCATTCCTCAGTGAAGGGATTTATAACTTTCATGTAAAACCTCTGACAATGCATATTTATTTATTGCACATTAGCAGATAGCAACAACAGAGATACAAAGTCTAGCAGAAGTCGCGAGCCAATTTGTTGGAGTTGTTAGAATCCACTGATAAGTTTTCTCCTGAATCTTGCAGAACTGTAGAAAAAAAAACGAATTTTTGTTTCCTTTTCTACGGATTTCCCAGTATTTCTAAACGTCCATTATCCATATATTACGGTATAGAACACAAATTATGTTTTGCTCGCCACCTTCCTTTCTCTAGTGAGTGATTTTGACGCACGTAATAACGTAATCGTCGATGTAGTTGCGATATTTTCTTGCTTCGTACTGTATCACTTGAAAGGTGTGTGTGACATTTGGTATCTCGATGTATTGAAACAATTAGGTACAAACGAAGGATTAATTGGATGGTAATGTTGTTCTGGGCCACCCTGGGACGCCACAACCACGTGTTCATAATTAAACCCTCCCAATCACCCATTTTTAATACTCTTACGTCGACTGCGAACAGTTAAAGACATTCCATCGGCTTAATAGGACACAAAGCGATATGATTTCCTTTAATCCACAATCCATATTCCTCGTGCCGACAGAATGAATCATAGCAAATTTGTACCGGCTTTGCCCATTAATTTGGAGCACACAACTCCCAAGTCATTCATTTATGAACACCATCAGACAAATGATCTATAGTGCGACTTTTCTACTAGTTTATTATAAATACATCTAGATCGGCCGATCAGATGGCCGAGATCGCTAAGGCAGTAGTGCCGGAGTGGTCTCGGACCAGAAGATCGCGGGTTCCAGTCCCGCCTCGGGCATGTGTGTATTTGTGTGTGTTTGTATGAGTGTGTCGTCCTTTCACCCCTCATTGTCATCATCATTTCATCTTTCATACCCCCCTGGGGGATAACAACCATAACAACCCTGGGGGATAAAAATTGGATTCAGTAAAAAAATACTGATCCCCCCCAATTGATGCATGCACCTGCTACCGCGATATATGATACTGAGCCACGGTAAATGCAGGATGTATGAACGCGTGGTCCTAGTTGGCCTATTCGCGAGAAAAAGAAATACATCTAGATAATAATATTGATAACTGACAAATGTATGGTCCTGTAGCAATTGGATCATACATTTAAAAATGCTTACAGAATATTCTCCGACAGCACCCATTACGGAATATTGACATCATCTTCATATAATCGTTGCCGAATAGCTTCATATCCTTATTTTTTTCACACAAAAGTCACAAAAACCTGCGCCCTCCCAAGAGTACACCTCGAATTTATCGTCTCAATAGTCCAAAAACTCGTTTGTGAATCTCGTACAAGATCAACACGTCCTATAACTTGATGATTATCAACTTGCGCTTGAGAAATTTTTGTGACTCCAGTTTCATCAAGGTTATAAGAAACCGGATCGTTTCTCGTGAAAATTGAACGGTTTAGTGCTATTAAAGTATCGTCACGAGGGATCGTAGTTCCAAATTTTCCTGTATAACCTCAAACTGCAAGGCCCGCATGCATAATGTATGCAATATAACGTCCATATTGCGCCTTGCTGCAGACAAGTTTTGTAAGTCTACGTAATGTTTCTTTTGTGACGGACAAATGTGTTTACAAAAAACACGAACACACAGACTAATATATTAAAGAAGACCTCTAAGGCAATTTCGGTCATTAAGTGCAAATATATGCGAGTAGACGATATAATTTTTCTACATCATCTTCATAGATAGTTTGTGCACAAGAAAAGTGACATCTCAGAATTATAATTTAACAGAAGAACTGTTTATCTCAGCGGAGATATTCGAATTGCCAAAAGGTTTTACTTGGATGTTTTGTGAATTATCTTTATGAAATTTTTAATCGTAAAATATATTATTTTCTGACTTTTCACTTAACTAAAAAATATTTTTGAGATGTGTTACTTTTCTTGAGCACCAATGATAAATTATATTGTTTGAAACGAAAATTTTATTCAATTTGTTACACGGTAGGTATATTTATGGATTTATACTATAGTACATGCATACATTTCATCATTTTCCTTTATTTCTCTATGCGAGAATTTTGTGTACACAATTAATGTGTGCTAAAAACACACACTAAAACAATTACCCTTTTCCTCTACCTGACCGTAGTGAAAATGAGAATTTTATTGCAGTCACGAGGACCTCATGACGTTTTTGACAGCGCTCTCGGGACATAACCGTGAATAAAAATAACAAATTTTAGTGTTTTAACGTAACATTTTTCTGGAGACACGAACACTGCAGCTTATCATAGATTTCTTCCAGCAATCGCACATTCATCGGGCTGAGTGGCACGCTTTACGACTGCAGGCCAGCAGTAAGCACCAGGCCCTGCCTCGCGTGACCCGCCGGACGTATCTAAGCAAGCCTGTGTATTAGTGCGAGCAGATTATCATCCTCGCCTCGAGAGCGCCTGACCGCTCCCAGAACGTTCTATAAAATCGCTATTAGAGGGAGGGGGAAGAGGCAGACTTCAAAAGTTGAAGATTATTATTATAGCAAATGGTATTGCCATTATAGAAAGTGTTTGTTTGAAACGGCTGCACATACGGTTCAGTAGTCAGTGGCTGTTTTGAGTCAACCCAATGTGGGCGGATGTTTACTCACTGGTGGGCACGGCGTTCCTTCTTTTTCTTTTACTGTACACACTCTTTCGTATTTGCGCGAGATATGCACATCGGACATTCCAAGACAATTAAAAACACGACGGCCTATTTTATTGCGATTCCTACTGCATTCGTCTAGAGAGCAAAACTAGAGACAAAAAGTAACAATTTTTTTGGATGGAATTAATCCTACAATGTATGGAGACTTTTCTGAAATACGTTACAAAATTGTAGTCCAAATACTGTAGTCGTGTAAAATGTATCAGCTTACGTGACCCATAAAACTAAAGATTTTTTGTAAAAAGCCTATTAGTTACGGCAGAAATAAGGTTTTAAATCGCGCAGTGAGAAATGAAGTGTAGATTTTTCTTTTGTGTCAATGTAATTCGTTTGTATAGAATGTGGTTGCGTGCAGTGTAACACTAGCAAAAGTAAAGGTAATTTAGGAAACGTGTATGTGAGAAGATTAGGCTCACGTTGATTGGGAAAACACAACAAATTACATATTGAAAAGTCGTTCCATTTAGGTAAGGAGCACGCTAATTATAAATTCTACTCTCATATGAATTGAAACGCAATATTGATGATTATTTTGATTCATTATGGGAATTGCCGATAGGAGAGAATCATTTTCGTCATATTTATTTCCCGCTGTAAAATGATAGCTGTACTTCTATACACGTGACAGATATTAAAGCGTTTAACTGGTTTCATTCCAGGAACTGCAATTAAAACATTTTTATTAGCAGAAACTTGCACGCTGCAATTAAAATATTCACACATAAGCAAAAAAGATTCTTCAATATTGAACGATTGTACTTACTATCCTAAAATTGAAAATTATGCTGAACATTAAATCAAATAATAGAACTTTTTTTTAGAATTTTACAAGACGTAAAAAATATCTGCAAATAATCCAACACATTTTTTGTAACACCAACACATTTATCAACCAATCTATATGTGGGCATTAATATTGAGTTTCTTTGAATTGATTAGATTGATTCAATGCTAAGCATTTTAATTACTTTTCAGAGAGTAGTTAAATAGAGTATTGCAACGATAAAATAGTTCCTCTACTTGTGTCTGTCAGATCTGGGCGTAGATAGTCCATGGATAGGCCGGGAGGCATTTTCCGTGAGAACAGCGCTTCTCTGTGCAAACACGTCCCATTTAGACTTTCTATGCCGATTGTCAACTCCCCTCTGGCCCTGCTGTAGTCAACAAGGGACTGAAAGGCATATGCTCGTGCTGGAAATACAGCAGCATCTTGGCATCCGTCTTTCAAAAGGGTGAAAAACGGGTGAACGTTTTTGTTGGGCGCTTTCGTCAAATACCGAAAAGTGGTGTAACACGATTAATTAGTTGTGGTCCCTTGCTGGCGAGATCTGCCAATGTGTCACCCTGTGACGTTTACTTGTGCTTCTATGGACGAAGTTCGCCAAAAAGATTCACATAGCATAAACCATACAGAAATCCGAACACAATAAACACCAATAAAGAAGGAAATATCAGAAAAATCAGCGAAAATATTCAGTAATATTATTGGGAAAAATTTCTATCACGGACAAAAAGATTTTAATAAATGTGAGTCGACATATTTGCTCGGTGGCCGCAGTGCGCAGACGTTGGCGAAATTCTTCTAAAAATCCTCTCTGAGGGAACTTCTTTTCAAGGGCGTCGCGTGGCTCCAGAAGTTCTTGAGGTGACGGTTCAGGGGACGTGGAGGGCCCATTGTTTCACAGCATCATGCGTTGCGACCGGCACTGTTATTAAATGGACATCCTGAAGTTGCGGATATAACACGGATCTCAATTAAATCGGTTTTAGGTACAATTACAAACATTTTTAAAATGAATTGTTCACGCTGTATAAAGCCCAAGGGGGAAATGACCCATTTCATGACAAAACAATAAGGATCAGAGTACTTTGTGTGTATTATCTAGGACGTATATCTCTTAGTTTCCCTCCAAAACCACATTTGACCTGTGCTCACGATACTTTAATAATAACTATCATGAAGCTTTGGTTCATGACACACTGACCAAATATATCATATGGAGGAAATCTGTAAGACTAATGACAAAATTCTGGACTTGAATTTGGTTATGCACATAATTTATCCCGGATATATTGGCGCAGGAAATTCTATTATTTCTGGCAGCTTTGGGTGTTCAATTTCTGCGCACACAGCACTGGAATCGGTATAACATAATTGTCGTGTTATTACGAAGGCGGAGGGACAAAGGTACTAAAAGAAAACTGTTTTCTTCTTGATGTCGCCCATTTTCATCTTCATGTTTTTCGTCCAGTTTCTCTGATACTTTATGCGATTGCTGAAATGGCTCCTTGTTTTGCTTCTGGAAATAAATGTAACTACACTATATGTGCGAGTCTTCTAAGAGTTCTATAGGAAATATAGTTAGTCAAATTATCTTACTCAATTTTCTCCCGCAGTCGATTCCTTCACGAAGGGCACGATGAGTGATAATATCCAAAATCTTTAGACGATTTGCCTTTGCAAATAATTTTTATTGCACTGGAAATAATATTTTCTTATGCATTCATGCAAAATATTTCATTTCCAACAGTATTCAGAATTCAACTTATATATGTGTTAGGGAAGGGATTTCAAAATTTAAGAATAGACGCACAGAACATACTTTTCCTCATAGTACGTCACAGTTTTTAAGTGTTTTTGACGATAAGTAGATAAATAAATATAACGAAGTATATCAATAATACAGGCAAGCAGAAAAAATTAACTCCACCTCTTCTCTAATGCATATAATGGTAAGAATATGAATCATAGGTGTTTTTGTGGATTATTTCTGACAATATTAGCTGCCACAAAGATGTTCATTATGATATGTGATGTATGTAAATAATGATATATGATGCATATAAATAATTATGAAATGAATTAAGTAAATAATGTAAACTGTAAACTGTAGATGTGAATGAAGGAGAACTTTCACTGTAGTATGTCAACATTATTGAGGTCACTGATGATGCCTGTAGTTATAAAGCGACCTCAAATAAAAATAATAATAAAAAAGATGTACATTACTATCATACATGAGGATACAGTTATCCTCCGGCAAACGTGATTTTCGAGTATCAAAAGGGGTGATTTGACAATCTGCTAGTCTATAAATCAGCTCACAACACAAGATTTGAAGCGAGGATAAATTTAAACAAATTGAATAAATTCACTGAAATACAAATGACCCTAGATGATATGCTTCTAGATTTCAAACACTGGTGACGTGTGAATAATATATTATCCGTCGCATCTCAAGGAAAGTGTTAATCGACACAGAAGATCTAATTCAGCATACAAGTTTCACTGTATATATCAAAGATGCCAATCTACGCCACTGCTATGAAGTTGTAGCCTCATCATCATACAATGATGGATTATCTATACACAGATTTCTTTCATTTGAAAGCCCCCAAATATTATAAATTTGACAAAAAATTAGAAAGACCAAGTGCTTCTTTATTTAACGTCCGTCACCAAATACAGTTCATATGTCCTTATGTAATAAGAAAGGTATTTAAGTGTGTGTCCCATAAAGATGCACCACAACACGATCGGCTCAATGCTATCTTAAATATTTTTTGGAGAAAGCAATTGCTTTTCTTAACAATTCTTCCAATTAAACGTGAGAGAAAAGGATATTTTCCTCAAATATGAAAACAGATATTACTAACCAGACTAACCAAAACCCAAATAAGAGTTAATAGCAGAAAATAACAGACCTATGAATTTGGCACCAGTATTTCTACTGATTCTGTAATGAAAATAATCAATTGTTCTATCTCTGATAGTTTTGAAGAGCCAACATAATGCACGTTTTTTACAGTTTTCTATTTTTTTAAACATAATTTCCGGAACTAGTCTGCTTTTAAAACTGATTCAAATCAATTTACGCCAAACTGTCGTTGTAGTAGCTATCTACCTGAGCCCTTTTTGGATTTGGGTATCGATGATTTTAATATGTCCAACAAAACAGATCGAGAAACTATGATGTGAGACATGTCAGAACTAGTGTGCTCTAACAGCACAAAATTTCTCGCATTATTTGTATCTTTTGCTTTTTTCGAAATTGTAGAGAGTTCAACAAAAATGTGACCTGCGACATTTATAAAAGCGTACTTTGCTCTATTCGAGAAATAAATTTAAAAAAAATTATGGAGCTTTTTAGCGAGAATATATTTTCATTGCCTATACTTCAAACAAAATGTCGCGAAATTACTCATATTTACCGAGTGAACTTCATGTTTTCATGGCGCAAGTGTTTGCGGTCGCCCAATTAGTATCATAGAAATATTAGCCTTGAATAACGGTTACCCAAGGAAAAGCTGAACATCATGACCATGGTGAGAAAACTCGAGGTACTTAAGAGTTACCATTCACATAGAAAACTCTAAAATTAAACTATCAGGAAACCTTTATCAGATTACGAATAAAAAGGAAATTCCAATCCGCTAGTTTAAAACATGTAAGGAGTTCGCAGAAGAGCAAGGTTACATTCATGGAGAAAACATTGATGTAATAGAGTTAAAAATTAAATGTATATAGTTGTTTTAATGCTTTCCGATACTACAAGATAGCTGACGTATCCATTGCACATTCGCACAGCATTAAACATTGTTCAGTGTCTCAAAGGGAATAGGACTTTGTAGGGAGAAGTAATTAATTTTCTCATTACATCATTATACGTTTTGGCAGGCGTTTCTTGCCAGCAAGATTTACCTTGATTTTTCATACTGCAACAATATTCTCGGCTCTCTAAAATAGGAAAACAATGCAGATATCCTATGCTAACTACTCGTAATGGGCTAGTGTTATCACTCATTTCTTTGTCTAACGCCCACATATTTCGAATGGAACGATGCACAAGATAGGTTCGCACGATCAACTCGTCTCATTTGCCAAGCTCTCCTTCCCGGGATATGCAATCTCGCCGCACCTTAGCAACTCTTCCATGCAAATAGGTCTTAATACTTCACATATATATGCAGCTTTTATAGGAGGTGGGGATTTTTGTTTATGCAAATAACGATCCAAGAACCGAAACAAGTTCGGGCGTAATAAGTGGAACTTTAGAGCCACTGGCCAGGACGCAAGGTTGCAATGCGCTTGTAATAACTTTTTTCACGTAGTACGACGTCCCATTTCGCCGACCGCTGCGCTGCAACAGCGCTTGCCCTGCCCCTCCCCCCACCCACTTGGCCGCCCCACCCCCCTTCGCCCGGGCCCTCCCCAGTCACGCAACTCCCCTCCCAGCAGGCCATCGGAGTGCGGCTGCCCATGAAATGTGTGGCAGTCAGATATGCAGATCAAACTGCAGATTAACATTCCCAGACTAATTGACGAAATGGAAATTACAGATACGCTGGGATGCGGCCAACGGACAGACAGAGGAGTAACTTACGAGCGCTAGCAGCGCGCGCACGCGCCCGCCACTGCTGCCCCCAAAGCTCCATGCGACCCCTGTCCCCCTGCACCCGCACCCACACGGCCGCACAACGCGGCCATCACACACCCACTCGCAAGCCCCCAAAATCTCATTTTCCCATCAATGACAAACTAATGCCAATGTTTTATTTTCGGATAAAAGTATCCATTTGCATTCTTATTATGAATTAAAATGAAATACTACTATTCAGCGTTAACAAGTCGGTTTTAATAATATGTGATATTCAGTCCCTACCACACTTGCCTTCTTTGTAATCTTATCCCATATCCTTAAAATGCCTACTTTGAGTCTTGGGTAATATGTACCCAACATTTCGAATCACCATACCTTGCAGTCGCATAAGACTTTTCAGTTAAGGAATTTGCGTTTCTTTACCATCTTGCAAACACGGATCCGATGCCATAAACATTTTGGAGGGTCTACTTACTTCTTCTTTCTCGCCTACTACGTACCTTCGCTGTAAAGAAAAAGTTTTGTAATGCTGCAGCGGAAGGTGGGGACTATTCGACAGAAAATCTCGTATTGTGGTATAAAAAAAGTGAATAAATCTTGCTCCTATGTATAGTCAATTACTTTCTCTAACAAACTGTGTTGTCATAATCAATGTTTTGTTGGTCCTTTATGTAGAAACTCTGGTTTACGGCGAAACGTCTGTGATCAACACTAATATATAAACCATTCAGACGATTGACAAATTGATTCAGACAAATTGACATAGTCCGATAAATGTAGCGAACTCGACATCCGGCGAATACGAAACACATATTTTGATTTTTAAGGGAACTTTAAAAAAAGACTCAACACTAATTTTTTCTTCAAAAATTGGCATCAAATTTTTGAATTATTTTTTCTCGGATAAAGCAAAAGTGCGCTTATAAAAATGGATAAAGCAAAAGTGCTTATAAAAATGGCGCAGGTCTCATTTTTGTTGAATTCTGAATTTTGGAAAACTGCATGAGTTCAAATTTGTTCGGTACCTTGCTACAACAATGAAACCGATCATTGCATAAGGTCCTGAACAATTTTTTCAAAATATGAGTAGTTTTAGCGAATTTTGCTTCAATTAAAGGCAATGCAAAAAAAAACATTACTCAAAAAGGCTAAATATTTTTTATTGTTTTTTTTAATAGAGCAAAGTACGCAATATAATTGGTAGGGGTTCCATTTTCATTGAAGCCTATAAATTTTTGAAAATTGCGAAAGTTACAATGTGGACAGTACGTGCAGTGGTAGCAGTACTTGTCTCCGCTTCTATCCCTATTAAACATTTGAAGTCTGCGTTTCTTCCTTTCCTCAGCGAAATCGTGGCTACTAAAACAATGGCCACCATCAAGTATTTCCCTAGGTGACGAACGTGCTGCCTAAGCATACGTTAACCCAATGTCCATGTAGCAGTAATTCGCGCTCGTTGGAATCGACGAAGGCACTGGATGGAGGCAAGGCAACGGCTCTGTGACCTTTGCAATGCCCATCTTTATGAATGAATTGAGGGAATTCGGTACGCCATAGTGAACCGTTGCTTACTGCAGAACTTGTTACGAGTTTGTGAGCAAAATTGTTACACAAATTAAAAATATTATTTCAATATTTGAAAAAAGTGCTTTAATAATGTCACATTCTATACAGATTGCATACTCGATAGTGATTACTTATTATGGATTGTGAATTTCAATCTACGAGTAAAATGTACTGGCTAGTCCGGTGTCCGGTAGCACAGGGTGTTTGGAGCCCCATCAACTACGCATAGCCAAGGGTGGAAAATCCGTTGCTCCAGAGAGGAAGTGGCATGGACAGCAATGCCAGATGACCAGCAATGCCAGTCAATGTCTTCGAATCGTTCCAGAATGTTCTTAGAAAATAATTTTAAAAACGTTTAGGGGTGGGGGGGTTTAAGCTCCCAAAACACATTCTTTTGGGGTGGAGCTACCTCACCTATAGAGGTGATCAACTGCTAACTTGAAGTTTCTGGACAAGACGAATTGATGGTACTATTTTTAGCCGAGTCCTACAACATTCTGGAAGAGTTTTAGAAAAAGACGTGTTTTCGGAATTTCAAGGCAGCCCCGATGTTGACACGCTATGAATTATACTGCTTCTCTCGCGTAGCATCAATCGATACGATCTGATTTATCACGTTAATAATAATTAAATCATATTTTGTTGCAAAACACAAAAACTAAAAAAAGTACTTTTACAGATTACACATTCCTGCATCTGAAATATTGTCTGCAAAATAATAGCTTATTTACCCAGATTTTTGGGTGCTGGACTCAGAAAAAATAATGAAAAACAACCGTCGCCCATTATTTTCGCAAAAAATTAGTATTTTAATTGTAAGGTCCACAGAAGAAGTACATTTTTCTGTCATGCCATTGGTGTTCGTACTCTTTGTTGTTCTGAATTCTGATAATTTTGACTTAAAGAAGATTGTTATTGCAGACCTGAAGTTCTATTATTGTTCACTTCTGAACTCAACTGTCATTAGAATTCTTAACCTTTTGACAGCTATGAGCGTACCGGTACGTCCCGCGGGATCTCTGCCCCGAGCGCCATGAATGAGTTTGCGCGTCCGTCATCCAAAAGGAGAGGTGGCAAACGGAGCTTTGATGAGGAATGAAAACGGGACCACAAGGATGTAAAACAATTAGTAAATTCTTGGACAGAATCTGCTTATGATCATTTTAATTTTCACTCTCATATATATGATTCCATAACAATTCAATTTATTTATTGTGAAAAAAACTTATGTAACGAAAAAAGAATGGAGCTCATATTTGAATTGAATTGAATTGATCCCTTACTTTCCGTGGCGAGACTCGGACCATCAGGCCCGGTCCTCCGTCCTACCACGCAAATTTTGCTACGCTCCTTTCACCCACTAGCGTATTTCTTAGGCGACGAAACAGGCGATTTGAATTTAGCTCAGAGGCGTCATTTAAGCTGGAGGATCTTTTACATGTAAGTAAATCTACTAACATGGGACAGCCGGCTTTACTTCCTCTCCGAAGGAAGGCGTATGAAGGATTTTTTCGCCCATAAAAATCCAGGCTTCGGTTATTTGAAATCATCATACGGAATTATGTAAACTTTAGATGAAAATTCCTCCTGATAAGTAATACACTACGATACATGATTTAATAGATCACAGAATGTTGGTAAATACACTACTATCTCCTTCATTTCACGTCATTCCGTCGACTTTACGATCACTTTCAGTGCTTAGTCTGCATGCTTTCTGTCACATTTTGGTTTATTTTTAGATTTCCATTTGTCGTTTGGGTTATGTTTCATACTAACAGACATTTAGCTTCGAAAGTTATAAGTGTGTGATCACGTTTTGCATTAATGTATGTTATTAAGTACAAACATCATTGGGAAGGGACAATTATATTACTACAATAAATCATTCGCAATTACTATAGCCGGGAATGGAATAAATTGCCTTCCAATATTAAAAACTCCTCCTCATTAACATATTTTAAGAAGCACCTGCATGATTTTCTTACAAAGTAAAATACATCATTTTGCAATTTAAATCACCGCAGATTACGGGTCAAATAAAAACTATTCCTTAGGAGTGTTAAGATTAATATGTTTTAGAAATAACATTAATGTTTCTTTTGTAAAAAAATGTTACTTTCTTGCGACCTGTCTGATACTGCTGGAACTGTACTTTCATCCGTAGGAGCAGAGGCGGATTTAGACAAGAAAACGACCCTTCGCAGCATGCACAGCAGCTGCGGATACCATACCAAAGACCCGTTACTTCATGTTAGCTTAGTTTCCATTGTATTAGGACGCAGTCTGCCTGGTGGGTTTTCCCCGACTAGCGGGTTTTCTTCCAGGATCGAGCGGCGGATGATGGTGTCTTTCTCTATTAATAAATCACAGTCGCTCGGGGTGAATACCAGGCTGCCGCGTAGGGCGCAGTTATGTAAAGCACATAATCTTCTTTAATTCCAATTGTGTTTTCAATCTGTCTTGATTTTAAAATTATTTCAAACTTATTATTGTAACACTGTATCCATTTAACCTCTGATGTTATCTCTTTATAAGTTGCTTTAAATAACGTTTGCTTTCCACTAACTACTTATCACTTGTAGATTACATTACATTTAAATTTTTAGATAACATTACTTTTTAGTACTTTTACTATTACTACATTACTTATACTACATTACTCTGTATATTTGTGACATGTGGTTAGGCGGAAGAGCGGGCCTGATGGCCCGAGCCTCACCATATTAATAAAGGCATATTATTAATTATTATTATTATTATTAATTATAAAATCAGACAGTTCAGAGAAATGTTTACAGAGCGAACGTATAGAAGATTTCCAATAACAACCTAGAAAAGCAGTATTAATTTAGGGGAGATTGAAGTGAATTATTCTCCCAGCATTTCCGTTTTCTCTGTCATTTCTTCACATAGCTTAAACCTTGAGTTCCATATTATGTAGTGCTGCTCGGTAATTCGTGTTCTCCAACTCACTACATTAGATAATCATTACAGAGCTTTTAATTATGCGTTTATGGGCAGTCATAATAACACAAAACTTGCGCAGACATTCCAAGGTTGCAGAGAGAAGTTCAGGGCCTACCAGTATAATTTGACCTTCGCACTTTGGATGATAGATCTAGGCCGAAAATGTTGGAGTTATGGGTTACAGAGATAGTACAGTCACAAATACAAATATCAATGTAAGAATTTTCAGAAGAAAATATTCTTTAAAAGTTTCTTCACTCAGTAATATTTTTCTAAGCTGTGGCATATAAACAAACCAGTCACAAGATATGGCAAAAATTAATTTCGAAAACATTCAATAAAATTCTGGAGCAGACCATCGTAAGAATTGAGGTCACGGCAATATAAACAACAAGAATATTAATTATATACATAACATTCAGGTTTTATTACAATGAATCTTATATTTTACCAACTATTTATTGAAGGGGCCAATAGAGGAAAAGTGAGTGAGCGTTTGGTGCTTTCATTGTCGCGTTCTTGGAAGAGATTGGTTTGAAAATATTCACGTTATGAATAACCATTAATCCTAATACGCTGTAGTTCATTTGAAAGTTGCCTCAAATGTTTACCAGCCACTCATCAACTCTGCGCTTGCTATTGCCGCAGTGTCTTTAGAAAACCACGTCTACATATACAGAGTTGGCAAGCATCCATCTATTAAAACTCAATCGTAGACTGCATTAATTACAACTGTAATTGTGGTTTCCTCAGTCAGTGTCTGCCTAACAGAGAATAAGTCATTTAATAAAACAATATGTATTATTTGCAGTACTCGAATTTAGACTTGTCTATCAGATTCATCTAAAACATTGGTTGCTACGTAATAGTTGTGAGTAAATATATTACATTTTATTGTGAACATTAAATAAACAAAATACCCAAAATACAAAATTTATTAGAAAATTGCTATTGTAGAAAACATGTTTTTCAGTACGTCTATCGCGCGTTTTACGATGGGAAGTGTTACTGATTTCCAAAATTTGTCAACAATTTAAAAAACAGCAAACTACTTCTTGCAAGTGGATTTCAGCCCACAAAAAAGTACACTTGCGGTTAAGATAACGGCGAGGTTGAGGCAACATGACTGGTGGTATTGGTGAGAGTAGAGATTCCAACTGAAAGGAGAGCAGATACCTTTCTACACATTTATTTTGAGAGCGGGAGGAAAGATAAAAATCGTGTCACACAATGCACTCAATAACATATTACATAATCAGTTTCTACAGGAATTAATAAGAAAATCTTCGCAACCGAACCTCGAAACATGCAGAGATTTTCACAGAAAATCTAGAACAATAGGCCGGCAGAATTGAATATTTCCTGTACAATATCCGCCTATGGCTTGAGTAAAAGACACAAGGATAAATCGAATATTTAGTAATAGGGCTGTTGCTCTTAAACTTTTTTATCATTCTCAGATGATAAATAAACGCAATCGATGTACGCTTTCAGTATCAGACGAGAGGACTGTGAAACAAAATGGACAAAGTTTCCCGCTAATACGATTCCTCTAATGAAAAATGCCTCGTTTTAGTGGTCCAATTGGTATTAATAGTTCGCCCAGCAAGAGCTATGTTTTAAATAATTTTACGTAAAACCATAATTCAACCAACAGATTATGACAAACCCCATAGTTAAAAATAAAAATTCAACAGAATTAAATGATAAGTTATCGATCGAAAAGATTGAAACAGATTGCAGCCTACATCTGTCGACTAACAAGAAAAATGCTGATCAACTGTGATACGTAAACAATTTTTTTATTTGATATTTTTTTTGATTGTTTTGTACATAGTTCAGTTTTTAAATAACTCTACATATGTATTGATGACTTAAAACTTAACTTATCCTATCCTTATCCTAACTTAATACTACTACAGAGGTTGAGGGGACCATATTGGCACCTCATAAGAACTATTCCAGATCTGAGAACAATTTACAAAATATGTGGAATAGGTATTTATTTTTATGCGAGTGGGAAGGATGGGGTTTTTGCAAAGTTTGAATGAAGATAATGTTTGGATATGGTGTAAATTTGAGAAGAAATTGTGGGATAGGTAGGTGATGTGGTGCATGATGAGATCGAGGTTGAATTCATTATGTAATTGATGGTTAGATATGAACCAGGGTGCATTAGTGATTGTACGGAGGAATTGGTTCTGAACTATTTGAATTTTGTTGATGTTTGTTTTTGCAGCATTGATCCATACAGGGCAGGCGTAGAGGAGGGTAGGTCTGATAATTGTTTTGAATAAGGTTATTGCTGTTTTGTATGGGAGGAAGTTATTTCTGTTTATTAGAGATTTTAATTGATGCAGTTTGTTTTTGGTTTGGATTATTTTGATGTCTATGTGCTGTTTCCAGTTCATTTTGGTGTCCATGTGCAGTCCAAGATATTTTATGGGTTTATTTGGAGGATACCATGGGATGGGCTCATTGTTTAATGTGAGTGGGGTTGGTGAAGTGTATGGTCTTAAAGTGAATATTTTAGCTGCAGTTTTGTTTGGGTTTAATTTTATTTTTAATTTGGATGACCAACTGTCTATTTGGTTTAGATACAATTGTATGTGATTTTTGATATTGATTAGAGAGTGGCTGGAGGAGAAGATAAGTGTGTCATCAGCAAACTGTGCTATTTTTACTGTTTCATCAATGGGGATGTCTGCTACATAAAGATTAAACAGTGTGGGTGATAGGGGGGAACCTTGAGGTAATCCTGCTTTGATTAACCTGGGGTTTGATAGATAGTTGTTGATTGTTACTGCAAAGGTTCTGTTGCATAAATAGTTTTGAATTACTGAGGTGATGTAATGTGGAGTGCCTATTTTCTTTAATTTATAAATTAGTGCCTGGTGCCAGACTCTGTCAAATGCCTGTGTTATGTCGAGTGATATGAGTATTGTGTGATGTTTTCTCTGAAATGCTGTGTTGAGATGTTCTGTGATTCTGAGGAGTTGATGTTGTGTGGATATATGATCTGTGAATCCAAACTGCTCTCTTGGGATAGCTTTTATTATTTGTAGATGCTTTTTAAGACGTTGGAGTATTATTTTTTCAAAAATTTTTGACAGAGATGGTAGAAGACTTATCGGGCGATAGCAGTCGGTGTTGGCTGAATTTTTATTTGGCTTTGGAACAGGTAGAATGATGGCATGCTTCCATGTGGATGGAAAATGATTTGTTCTGAAGCATGAATTGTATATATTTGTTAAGTATGCAATTGCGGGGGCTGGTAAATGTTTTAGTATTGAATTATTGATTTTATCATGACCTGGTGCTTTTTTTATCGGGAGAGAGAGAGTTAATGATTTGTTTTATTTCTTTGGGGTTTGTGTAATCAATTTTGTGATATGGGCCGTAGTTTGGGAGGTTTATGGACTGTATTATTGTGTTGTGATCCGGGTGCGGTTGAGATTGGTTGAGTGTGAAAGTTGACTCAAAGTAATTGGCAATTTCCTCAGCCTTGTCGGTTGGGGTGAATAACTTGCCTCTCGGTGAGTTGATGGGTGGAATTATTGTTTTCTTTTTTAGTATTTGTTTGGTGAATTTCCAAATAGAGTTATTTTGTGCTGTTAAGGAACTTATCTTGTTCTGGAATTTGAGATTCATATGATTTTTTATTGATTTCTTAACTATATTAGTTAATATATTTAGTTCTGCTTTTATATGTGGGTTTTTGGTTTGGTTCCATAGCCTTCTGGTCCTGTTTTACGTAAACAATGAGGAAACGAGGCTGCAGAACTCACAAGATGTCAAAAAGGAAAATAACAGTTGTGAATGAAGTGTGAAAAGGCATTAGACTGGCATTCGAGAGATCAAATCGCATGTACAGCGGACGACAAAGATCAGTTAGCAAGAACGGACAGGCAAATTAATGTTCCCAGCTGGAAGATCAGACGAGAGCAAACGACGATGTCGTGTTGGAAGAAGACATCAAAACCAGAAAGGATTGAAGTCGGGTGCGGAAGGAGAGATCGGAAAGGCCACATCACTCGACGAGAATATCTCCGCGGAAATCGCAAGATACTTGAAAGAGATGTTCCAGATGATGGATCTTCTATGAATCATATCTGAGAATAAACGAGCAAACCGCGAGATGTATCTTTGTTTATGCAAAGAATGGTCTGGTTAGAACCATTGAAAATTTAGGAAGATAAATGCTTCATAAAAGATTGAAAATTCTTCAAGGATTTAATAATTTAGTCACCCAGAAAATATAATTATTCTTACTAACATCTGAATCTGAATCATTCTATAAGTAGTCATTATTAAGACGGGTAGGGCACGTCAATCTAAAGTATTAACATTAACAGTTCAAGCATTTGTTAAACATTCTGGAAGTATAATGAAAGAAATTCTTATACTACTTTCCTCCATTTTACTTCTCGCCTCACTACGTAAGAAAACATGTTCTAAACGTGCGCCGGAAATCGGCGAGTTTTTGACAGAAAAACTCGTATTGTGGAGTCGGTAACGAGAAGGGGATGAATCTTATTCTATATGAAGTAAGTTACTTCATCTGACACATTGTGTAGTCAGAATCCATGTTTTGTGTGTCCTTCATGTCGAAAAATCGACTGACTGCAAAACGTCCGACCGTGGTCAACACTAGCGCCTAAGCCGCTTACACCATTTCGCACTACAAATTCAAAAAATCAACATATTTAACAACAGATATATTATTTCATTAAAAAATATTGTTTGTTATCTGTTTCGACGTTACGGTATTAAGAATATTGTGGACTTCTTCAGAAAATGTGAAAGAAAACCTTGTAGGTTACCAAATTATACAAAATGATATGTTATAAGAATGCAGAATGTAAGAGGAACGTCACTGGTGTGAGACATGTGGAATGCGGCGGATGATATGATCATGTAGAAGATTTGATAATATACCTCATTCCACATGTCTCACACCACTGATGTCCATCCTGTATTTTGTATTCTTCTACCAAATATTTTTGTATAATTCTGTCACAATCTTCTTGAGGCCGAAACGTCGTAGCATTTAACATCTTATCAATGGTTTAACCTAATAAAGTAACATTGTGGATTATTGTTAGTTTCATAAAATTGAGTACGTCTGTTAATTATGTTTATGATTTTCTACGAACCAGAGTTTGAAACAGGTGTCATTTTTGGGGGTACTTTGCATGAAGCCTCAATTGTATTTTCAAAAATTTCTCAAAAAATAGCTCAATTAAAAAAAATGAAACTTTCCTCGGATAGCGTAGAGAACGCTTGACTGGATGTTGAAATTCACTGGATGTTGATAGACGAATATACCGGGAGAGATGGCTCAGGTCATCAACTGATCACTCAGGGCAACATTGCAACCCTCTGGCCAGGAGCTCCTAGGTTCGAGTCCCGACTGTGATAGGATTTTCGACACTAATTTATCAGTTAGGTTGAATTCAGTCACTGTCTGAAGGAGAATTCGGGCGGCCGGCTGCTTTGGTCAGTAGTTTTCCGTGATTTTTTTTTATCAATACCAAGCGAATGCCAGAGCAGTATCCTAAGAAATGGGCCACAGACAGCGCGCGATCTTACCTTTCCCATCCATGTACTATCTTTACCCATCGTTATCTACTTTATCGTACTATCTTTACCCATCGTTTACTATCGTCACCCATTACACACACACACACACACACACACACACACTAACATGCCCTACTCTAGCACACGCCGGGAGACCGGTCGGGAGCTTAGAGCTTGTCCGGGTAGAGAAGTTGCTCAGCTAGTGGGAGATACCTGGTTGGGGAAAACCCCGCTAGCCGACGGTGTGTCGGCGCCGGTTATCGAGATACAGCAGGCGAAAGCCACCTACTGAGCAAAGACATGCACAACATCTACCTTACTAATAGCCTTGGTAGTTGACGTGCCAGAATCACTAGCAATCAATCAATCGATAATCGAATATGCACCTCACGACTAATACGTGTAATCAACACCAAGGTCTAATTGATTACTAAAAATATTAGTGAAATTGATGTTTGGTTGGTCTTTTATTATATCATCCTTAAAAAACAAACAATAATTATAAATCCAAAATTTGCTCCTCTTTGAGTTTTACATAATTTACATTAATGAAAATAGAAGCAATTCGAATATGCGATTAATTAAAATGTGTGTCTATTATATGTGTTGTCTAATTGGTGATTGTCTAATTGTTATCTCACTGCAATGATACGATTATATTTTGCGATATATTGTAGAAAAAAATAGGTCGATGAAGCAAACCATTTTCTTAAAAGGCGTCGATACAATAAAAAAGTTGGGAATTCCTCATTTTGTTCTGAATTTTAAATGCCCTTAAGTCATAGCAAGAAAGAAATGGCGATTGATTTTCGCAATGAACTGAATGCCTATTACAGGTTAAAATTGTATTTGAACATGCTCCGCTTGATTGACCACCCTCTTTTTTCAGGGGAAGGGAGTACCAGCCATCGCGGAGAGTGAACCGCGACTTCGACTTCACATTATCTGACATTCCAGGTCGGCTGCCTAAATATAACGGAGCACTCCCAACGCCTAAATACTAAAGAGGTCATTGTTCAGCAGTTAGCCTGTGTTCGACATTACGGAAACGGCGTGTAGCCTGCGCCGTAGATAGCCAGGAGAGCGGGGCAATTCGGCCAACCGCGCGCTGGACCAGGGCAGTGCAGAAAAAGCGGCCGGCAGAAGGAGGCGGGCCGTGACTGCGGGACGGCCCGGGGCAGCGCGGCGCGGCGCGGCGGGTCGCGGCGCGGCGCGTTTGCCCAAGGACATCCAAGGCCCACTTGAAGCCCCGACAACGATGGCGACGCCGCCGACGGTGACGGCCACACGTCAATAGCACGTGAGGAGTGCGCGTCGCCTCTCCACAGGCCATCGCGCTCATTCCACGAACGCCTTGGCTCCGTCTGTGCCGTGCCATGCCATGCCACCGCCACCTCCACCGCCGCCCCGCCGCCTATTATATCATGTAGCAAATGCGTCACACAGGTAAAAGCGGAAGAGGACGAAATTGAAGAATATGCAATGCTGCGACTTGGGTAACTGTTGTTGCGAGGGATAAAAAATGCGCACTTATTAAGATAATATACCTCATGAAAAATGATAAGTACTTAAATAAAGGAAAATTTAGCGTACTTCTGAAATACTGAAATTCGTAAATAACCCCCTTATACCGTCCTGTGTAGCAAAAGCGGAAGCGCCGTATCTACCTTGCGGTGTCGAATCCCGCCTCGAGCAAAGATTTGTGTTCCTGTATTGGTTCATTTTTGTGAATTGTCACGGCTAACAACCTTTCTGTAAAATTAGCCCAAATATAATTGATGTTCGGTAAGATATGCATCAATAAACCACAGAATAAAAACTACGTTAATGTAAAGAAGGAATAAAAATTTACAGAAAGAAGAAACAATACAAAGCTCCAATGAAACACTCCAATGCAAACCATTAGGGAAAAACGAGTCGAGAGACATCAGAAAAGATGGCAAGGTTAAAGCTGGATCAGGAATGTCACCTAACTCGTGCAAGAAAAGAGAAAAGAACAAAGCTTCGTTCCCGAGAACTTGTGCACACCAAACTGCTATTCTTAGAAAGCCGTAGTAAATAGGGGTCAAAGTAAATATAGTTCAAACGTCTGTACATATTAACTAACGTGACTCCGAACATTTTCGAATTGAAAGAATGAAAAAAAAGGCGGAAGATCAAAGCGAGAAAATATAACAATTGGAGAACGAAGAGAGAGAGACAGACGGAGACGTAGAGAGAGAGAGAGAGAGAGGGAGGGAGGGAGACGTAGAGAGAGAGAGGGAGAGGGAAACGGAGAGAGAGAGGGTGATATCTGTACCATATCCAGAGATACCATCACAATTTTATTCCAAAGCAATGCTGCAGATCCATTTGCAGGGTTTATTCAATGAATAATGTTGACTCCATGAAATGTAAACCTTCATTTTGCGATTAAAACGAAAGTTGTAGAATTCGATTGATAGTCCATGACAATAAGCAAAATATAATATAAACCTACTCGTTTATCAAAACATAGGGATATCAGTTTGAATGGTGTTCAAGTAATGGGTAAAAGTGGAATCAATTTTTCTGATTTAATTAATATGTATGATATATATATATATATATATATATATATATATATATATATATATATATAAATGTACATTAATATGTATGTTCTCAGTTTCTGCAAATATAGAAAGAGCATTGAACACATACGTTTAGAATTACATGATATATGCTAAATTTACCGTTTCACTTCCCATGCATGTCTAGTAAAAGTTTTGCAATGATCTTAAAACGAAGCAGTGCGATGATAATACTTGTGAGTTGAGTACTAAGGGTTATTTGGATTTCTCCAGAATGATATAATGTGATTTTATGCATTACTTTACGCATTTTTAATGTTCAAGAACATAAAAAAATTATACACAGACAATATTAAAATTGCCCACTCTTCTCCAAACACTTCTACAAATTCTGAAGACATTATTTTACAGCATTTTCTAATATGATGTCTTCCTGATGTTTATAAACATTGTGTGCTACCTTCTTCCTTTACACTTTCTGTAACTTCTTTCTAATTCACATTGTTCAAGATATATAAAACGGGTACATTACGAAAGTACTTTTCTCGATTTTTACTTGTTTTGGCAAATCACAATGAGTCTTTAATTATATATTACATATTTTACATTCTTTAACATCCCGTTTTAATCTTTGATTCCTAATTTTAAACATAACAGTAAGCATAAAGTAACGAATTTCTCCGAAAATACAAACGTTGTCGCTTCGTAGAGCCAAGAGAGAGAAAGGGATCAGCTGGAATTTTAATCGTAAGCAACAGATTCTTTTCGAAACTTCTTTCAAGAAAAACCACAACGGGAAGTTCAGGAAACAAACCACGCACTCCTATTCGCTCGCAGTTGGGAAATCCCTTGAAACGACAAAAAATGGTCTCCCTTGTTCTCTTCTACTTCAACTGGTCTCCTTCGTCATCAACAGCAGACTCTCAGATTTTTCGATACGAATGTAGTGTTAAATGATCGCATATGTAAGGGATACAAAAAACAGAATGATTATAAAACTATACCACTATAAAGAACCAGTAAAATTCGAAGAAAATTCGATCATATTCCATTGAATACACAAAAATATAGAATGATGCATACTTCCAAAGAACGAGCATGGGAAAAAAGAATGTCAAATAGGGAATTGCCCAGGAAAGCCATTCCTGTACACGGATCGTGCGAAAGCGAACCAACGTCTCTTGCATTTGTCTCCATGCCGATCCCGAATTTTATTGCAACGCTCCGCACATAAAAGTAATGGACGCTTAAGGTGCAGCAGTCCGGAGCGGCGGGCGTGAGGAGCGCGGTGGTGAGGACGGGAATGAGACAGCTGGAACAGGCCATTATTGAGGATGAGAGTGCCGGGGACCCGTGGGTGTGAGGTGTGTGGGAGCGCGGAGCGGGAGGCGGAGGCGGGGGCGGGGGCGGGAGCGGGGTGCGAGATAAGGAAGGATGCATGGACTCCCGTGAACGAGTCCCAGAGGGGCGACTTCGCCGCCCTGATAATAGGCCGCGGTCGCATTGGCGCCCGCTCGAATATATCAGGCGCTCCGAAGCGCGGCGCAGAGGCTGGGCGGGAGCGGGAGCGGGGGCGGGGAGCGGGGCGCGGCGGCGCGTACCTGTTGCTACGGCCATCAGCCGCCCGCGCAATGGCCGCAATCGTGACACCAGAGACCGCAACTCTCATGTGTCGAGATTCCACCAGAGGTAATAATGGCACTTTCGGGAATTCTCAGTTTGTAAATTGTTATGCGACTACTTAATGCTCGCTGTTGCATATAATTCAGCAAATATAATCTATTTTTAGCCGAAACTCGTAACAATAAGGGTAATAACGCAAAATAATCGTCCATTTGGACCTCACAGTGCCAATATGCTGGATGCCTCGAGCACTCGAAGCTGTGGTTTGATTGCCTGGAGATTCAGATTGCCCAGAGAATTCTCCATTAGCCGGGCTTTGTGAGCACCAATAACAGATGCCTCTACATAGCGATATTGCATGCTATCTCCATTGTACATGACAAGTTGATGGGATACAATATAACTACCATTAATTCCCTCAGCAAAAGTATCGAGAAAGAGAGAGAGAGAAAATGAGATCTGAAGAGCGAGTTGCACGCAAATCAGAATTTCCAGATTTAGTTAAAAAACTGTATTGCGAATAACTAATGCATTTGCCCGCTGCTATTTACGACAATCAAATGCTATGCAAATAAGTTTTCTAATTTTCGAATGTTGCTACCTCGCTTTGTTGGCACTTTTATTCATATTCAACTACGTGTAATAAAATGGCGGGGACGAGCATCTGAAGCTCAGGAAAACGTGCGCAGATTATACTTTTCTCCCATACATCATATACAGTTTCTACTATTCTCGGACCACAATCATTCAAATTAAATCGAATTTTCTTAATATATTTCGGTGCGAAATTTGACATTCTGTGTAGTACCTGTTTTTGTTCGAAATATTTTTAAAAAATTACCATCAGGACATTTTTTTAAGCAAAGCAAAGAAAATAACACTGAAATTTTCGAAATATAATTTACATGTTTTACATCTTTTGATTATTGGTTAGCTCTTTCAGTTATTAATATCATCAATATTATCGCCATTACTCATTTCTTCATTACATTTGGGGCACTTGAATTTATTTATATCCATTGCCTCGCAAATCCTGCTGCTCAGTCCTAAGAACCCGATAACGCGCAGGAAGAAACTGGTTCAAAAACATTTCGGCAAACTATTTTGAATCCTCCATTAATGTGGTCAAAGTACTCCTTGATTCTGGTAAAGAAATGACTACCACTAATAATTAAAGCTATATTTCATTCCTGAACTATTCTTTGTATCCAGAAATATTATACGACTACATTGCACTAAGAAGAATCCGCGAATGATTAATATACTTATAATAATGTAACAAACCATAGTAATACAATGCATCATTTTTTTAAGCACTTTTTTTTCTGTTGCTTCGTTCCTTTGATTGTAACTGGGGCTATATTATTGTATACAAACTATTTTTTAAATAACGAGTCCGACGGTCATGCACGCAGATTTATTAAATTCTTTGTTCTTGTTTTATTTTATTGTATCGAACTTCCAACATTCGTCTTATATTCATTACTAGCTTATGTTGCTTGGGTATTTTTTTCGTCTGCCCCGCTCCGTCTCGCCCCGTCACGCCTTATCGGCCCACCCGCCACGCTCCTCTCTTTCTTCTCCCTGCTCGCTTTCCCTTCCGGGCTAGCTCTCGCTCTGTTCCTCCCTGGTTCATTTCCTACGCGGTTCATCTCGCGCCCCCCTTACCATGCTCCGCCAACGCCGCTGCCCAGCAAGCCGTTATGTCTACATGCATTGCGGGTTGTATTAAACCAGAATAGTTCAATAACAGCATTTTTGTCCTTTTCGGAGAGTAATTAACCCCACTCTTCTCCTAACAGTGCCCTGCAGTTAATTTGCAAGTATTATTTGAGGGGGCAACTTTATTTATATACGTATGAAAATTAAGAGAGTGTACCTGAAAAAACATAGGGGAGCGGCGTTCAGAAAGCGACTAAAAATGCTTGTAGAATTGCAGATTAACAATTTTGCTTTTCAGCTACAGTATTCATCGTAAAATTGAATTTTTATTTATGAATGTGTAGCCGGAACTATAAAAAGACAAATAATTTTATATTAAGTGTTTTTCCTCTCACAGATTATTTTTGCTTAGTGTTTTCATTCGGTTTTGTACTAGGCAAACTTCCGCTTACTCCGCATTCTTCGTAATTTTATCTCACCTTTGTGTATCTAGTGACAGTGAATAACCATTGTTCGCGCGTGTATTAATAGCCGGCTGTGAGCGTCTCTGGGATGAGGGAGAGGACTCGGGATTGAGTGCCGCGTGCCGCCCCTTCTGCCCCGCGAGCGCAGCTGTCCTGCAACCTGACGAGCCAGGGAGGCCGAACATCACGATCCGCGCATAATGAGCCCTTTTACTGCATTCGCGGAGTGTCTTGCAAAGACAGGCTCCTCTCGCCAGCGCCGTTGGCACGCGCGCTGCGCCGCCGCCGTCAGCCGCCGACGCCGACGCGACGCCGCCGCCAAGCTTCTGTCGCGCTCGCGACGCCCCGCGCTCGCGGCTTCACGGCCACGAAAAGCGACTGCGAATTTCAGTCGAAACAGATTCCCCTTCCTTTCCTTCTTCCAAATGTTCGCAAATACTAATTCAAGAGGAGCTTTGGTTTCCTCGCGCAATTCTTAAGGTAAGTTAAGTGCGCGTTTTAAATTAGATTACGTTAGTTATACGTCAATCTAGCATTTGTAAATTTTATGTAAACTGGTCACTGTAACTTAAATACTAAACAATGGAAAAAAACACTTAGATAAAACAAAAACGACTTTTGCTAGCAGAACTTTGTATCACACTTCGCATCTGCAAAATCATTGAACAGGACATTTCTATATTGTTCAATGTAGTGGCATTTTTAAACCATTTTGAAGTTGCATTTTTTTATTGTCAATCTGTGTACGTTAATATGTAACTAAGCATGCCTGAACAAATAAAAAAGTGCGGACAAGCAAGACCAGGCAAACGATTATCCCCCCACCCCTGCTTTACTGCAGCACACATGATCGTGAATGACACTAACTATATACATACGTGTGTCATCGCGATAAAACACCCGCGAGTTTGATATAACACAATCCACTATATACTGCAATTTAAATGTGATTTTATCATGACAAAAATACGAGAAATACGAAAACTAATGACATATTTTTTCCAGCTCCAAAAACGTTGATTCGGATCACGAGTGCAACATGCTGGTGAATCTGCGATTCCGAAGCTGCAACATGTCGCACTTTGTATGTTCGCGGAAACAGCAATTATAACTATAATTGAGAAAGTAATTAAGGGCAGTGGTAAATAGTACTTCATAATGAAAATAAAACCAGCACAATAAGACCGAATAAATGAAAAAAAATACTAGCAAATTCATTCCACTAACTCGTTTTGCCCTCTATTAAATTCGACGAAGCACGGCAAGATTCTACATCAGGTTTCGTATCATTGGCCATAATGATTACATGAAATATATAATGTTCTTTACAATCAATTACGACTAATTATAAGTATAAAAACGTAATGGAAACGCAATTAACAACGATAATGAAATAAGTACATTTTTTTTCATTTCTAGGACATCTGGACATCAGTTTCACGCGGAAGATTATTTATACTAACAAAATATACTAGGA
This sequence comes from Gryllus longicercus, assembly GCA_038098605.1. NCBI lineage: Eukaryota > Metazoa > Arthropoda > Insecta > Orthoptera > Gryllidae > Gryllus > Gryllus longicercus. The sequence goes on from JAZDUA010000602.1 coordinate 546,421, forward strand.
TTGAGCACCAAATACGTGGTATGATAAGATAATGTGCAACTCCATTTTGGAACTTGTAAGCCTAGCACATTTTTGAAACCCCATCGAATTACAACCCACTTCGATTAGCATTGTACACTCTCTACCACGTGAATATTGAAACGATAGAAATAAAAGATGACTGACGTTCTACTTTCACAAGCCTTTTCACAAACCCCACAATGACCTTTCCATTACGTTGACACTAGAACAGGTCATTCCTTTTTTATTAAAAACTTGAAAATGTAAAATCGAGATGGTGAAACACGAGAAAGATAATTATTTTTTTCTGTCTTTGTCACGGCAGGTCTAACAGTTAAAATATTTTTCGGAGGATATTCTGTCTGCATTCATTCTCAATAAGTGCCTACAATATTTGTCCACGCATGCTCTACCCCCAAGACTAAGGGAGTTTTGATTTACGCTGGCTCTCGAGTATTTCTTTACGACTTATGTGCACGCGGCCCAACGCATGCAATGGTGGATAATGTATGATCGCACTCGCCGTTCGTGCACAATATCGATACAGGTAAAAATCGTAACAAGAGATTAGTGTAAGTTTTGAGATTTCTGATCCCAAGAAATCATCGTATAAGCACGTATCCACATGTTTCCACATTCTAACACTAGTAGAAGTCTTTAAAAGTTGAGAATTAACAATTTTGATGTTGATTATCTGTATTTGATTTATTAGGATGGAAAACTAGAAAGAATAATACTTGTGTCGCATGCTTGTGATTAATTGATTACAAGTCATTACAGTAGTGATAATATTATGTGTAAATAAAATGAAGATAAATGAATTTTTGAAAGCGACACATGTTTAACTTCTATGTCTAACCGTGAATATTGAGCTTTCGTTTTTCATCAAAAGTAAAAAGTGGCATGTAACCTGGCAAACCGTGAAAGTAAAAACGAGTAAGTCTCAGAGGAATAACCAAATCTTACACGAAGTGTTTGCATGATACTCTGTATATAAAAAAGTAAATAGTTAAAACAAATTGGGAGTCTTCCTACATCTAAATTATTTAAGAGAGATTTTTCAGTTTTGAAATATGTTCTTCAAAAGCAGATATTTGAATAATGTCGGTACTATGTTTGTTAAAAACTTCAGTACTTTTCGCAGAATTTTGAATGAAATCATGACAATTAAGGGACTGGGTGCATTTAATTAAAGGGTTCGCTTAAGGGTTGTTTGTTTAAACGCTAGTAGATAGCTGGTTTAGCGGATAAATCCATTTTTTCTTCTATCACAATATCAAGATCTACTGAATACATACGTCTTTTTGACAAATATTTTGCTCCTTCCTTGATCACCCTTCCCGAAAACAACTCAACATTCTCCACAATGATTTTTTAGACTTTTCTCTTCTAAGTTGTACGCAGCTAGTGACGCAATATTCCGTCAATTATTCGCTTACGTTTCGACTCCTTTCTTGAAGAAATGATCGCTTCCTCCGAGTTATCTGGAATCTATTCAGTACCTCAAATGTTTTGGAAGTCATTCAAACTGTTCGAATACCTTCTCTGATGCGAATTTGACTTCTGCGACGATCGGTAATGGCAATGAAGATGATATTGATTTCAAGGATTAATGAGGGTTATTATTATTATTATTATTATTATTATTATTATTATTATTATTATTATTATTATAGGGTATTTTCATTAGTATTAAACTACATTACTATTGCAGTTTATTCACGTTGGAAGACTATCACAAAAGATTGGGTGTATATGTGATTTTTTTTATTTCTGTAATATATTTCTTCAATATAATCTATATTTAAGTTCAGAAATGCTCCAACTTCCTCTTATCCCAGAAACGATTACTTTTGTATTGATTCTACACAATACATCACTTATTTATTTTGAAAATTGCTGACTGAGTGATCAGGCAAGAGTGAAATTAATTTTACAATTGGGATTATTACTGTGATATTCATAGAAGTAATTGCTGCTGGATATATAAAATTAACAAACGAAGCATCGGAAAATATGGACTGAAAAAGTAGGATGATGTCCTGTAACAATGACGCCCACGGGAAGACGTCCCGACATTTCATTTCCCACTTTCAACCTCGTCGCATTGCGAGTGCGAGAGCAGAAGCGGAGAGAAAAGTCCCTCGAAGAGAGGTGGCTTGCACGCGCTCACTGCCACCCACCGCGCTGCGCGCTCACCGCCCGATGCCCTCCGCCCCCGCCCCCCCCGCCGCGCCGCTGTGATAATGCGATGCAACGCAATTTCATCGTCGAGTCGGGAGGTCATCAAGCGCGCATTGAGCGCGCTGCACGCGCGTGCTAGGGCGCTCGGCGACGCGGACGGAGTGGAGCGGCGGCCCCGCTTCACCCCGTCCCGCCCGCGCCCCACCGCGTCGCGTCGCCGAGCTACGCCGCGCGCCGCACACTGGGGGCACGCGGCCCGAAACCTGGCCACAACGAGCGAATTGGAAAGGGCACGTTCGGAATGGATTATGAAACCTGGTTCAGAAGACGTTCGAGCATGATGCTTCAGCTTCAAAAGGGTTTTTCAATAGTTTTTGTCTCCCTCACCGTCTGCCGAGGTTTTCGCGGATAGTGTCGAATATTGGTCGATCATATTAGTTTGGAAAAGAATTCTTCAAAATATTTTTTTATATTTCCTTGTAGAAGACTCTGGTAACGATACGTTATGTTTATTTTTATGCATAAGTGCCTAATGTTTTATATTTGCAACGTGTTCTTTTCAAAATCACAATTTCTAATTTTTATTGTGTATTATCACTTTCATCAATGTATTACATATCAAGTAGAATGTCCTTAGTGAGTATAAAACAAATTTAGTTGCACACATTTGCACCATTTTACTGCTATGCTTCATGTGAAGATATAATGGTATTCAGCGGTTTCGAAAATGCTTACATCAATCTTTCTTCGCTTAGTCGCATGGTTTTTATGAGTCGGTCCGCAATTTTAAAGCTTCCATCTTAATTTTGATATTTTTTTACGATAATCGGTTTCACCGACCCCAATAACTCTGAGATACCTATTTCTACGCTAATCGTCACATATTTGCAATTATGGCCGGGTCTTTGGGTGTTTCGTACCACGGCGCTCCGCAGCGCTAGGCTGGTCTCTGCGGCCTCCGCTGCCGCTGCCTCCGCCGGTGCCTCCGCCACTCCGTCGTCGCGAAATAACTCCACACGTCTCGTCGCCGCCCCCACCGCCTGCGCCGCCGCCGCCATTGCGCCCCCGGCTGTCGCGTGTTGGCCGCTTGAGCGTTCCCAAATTCGCCCGGAGTTGCCGGGAACATCAATAAAGATTCCTTTTCGACGCAGAGGAAAGCAGTCCCCTCGGGGCCAATTCGCTCGCCAGTTAGCGCTAGCTTTCTGCAAAATTGTGGTTGACGTATGCCGCGAAAGAAGTTGCTGCGCTTGGCAAATGATATCCTACGAATGGCATGCAATGCGATCATTATAGTTTTTGCCAAAGAAAATAAGTTACGGCTGACGTTACACCGCTGCTTCTTACAACGCAATGGTTCATACTGTAGGTATTTTTACCACTAAGATAGTATCGACTATTTTTTCCTGTTTAAAAATGCTGACGGAAAAATAGCATTGATTGGTCTATGAAATTACCCAATATTTATAAACGAATAAATAAAACGAACTTTATATTTGAGAAGTTACATGAATTGTGGTTTTGAAAACCATTATATACAATAGAATACGTTCACAAAATTATAGCTAAATCGCTTTCTATTAACAAAAAATATCATGATAAACCAGCTACAAATAGCAAAAATTAATTTCATATAAGAGTGTCTATCTATATGCACTAAAATTTCAGAAAAGATGGCAGACACGGAACCCGAGAATGCAAAAAACGTATTCCAGAGAAAAAAATAAATATTCCTTGTATTATTCCAAAGAAGGTCAAAATATTTAATCTAAAGGTTCCACGGAAGCAATATCCATAAAATTTACATTATCTAAATATACAGGAGAAGGCTGCGAATAGTACCATTGCAAATGCATCGATTTACAATATCCTATACTGAAAACTTGCACATTCGCTTAAAAAATTCGGATCCAAGTTAATATATAACTCTCTCTTCAAGCAATAATAACGATCATGGAATATTTTCATTATTTCCTTAATTTTTCATAAAACTTACTTTCAGTTTTACTTTCGCATATTCTCTGCTTAGAGATAATGATATTTTTTTTTACTGCGGGGAAAGAGTGCCGATATTGACTGAGAAGCACGTTTTGAGGGTCTCTGACACCGTATATATATATGTATATGTATATATATATATATATATATATATATATATATATATATATATATATATGTTTCGTTTTTCATATACGCACTGTATTACTTTTTCATATAACCAAGAAAACAAGTTGTAGGGGTTGTCAACAAATAATGTTTTAAAACACGTCTAGTTCCTATGTGGATGACACGAGGGCCTGATCCAAAATGCACTGCCTCCTGTATACCTTTGTGTGTGTGTGTGTGTGTGTGTGTGTGTGTTATGTTATGAAATGTAAAAATATGACATCACTAAGAACTTTTGTAAAACTTAATAACGTACAAAAATATTACCAATATAAATAAGATTTCGTTTTGTAGATTTGGGCATACAAAATGTAGTTTTAAGGCTCTGAAACGTCTAATTTCCTACCTAGACATGAGAAAAGTGTGCAGCCGCGTGTTGCGGGTTGCATCTAGATCATATTTTTTGTAACTAATTACTAAATATGGGCGGTGTATAATACTCTATGCCACAGTCTGAACAAATACATTTCAAACAATGACACAGTTATCTTTAAAGGCTCAATATTTCGGCCGGAAAAGTGATCTCTTCAATGAAAACATGTATGAATTTAAGAGATACATTATATGAAGTTTTTAGGACATTCTCAAGAATGCATAAAAAATACTCCAAATTTTTCCTTTAAGTATATTTCTGGTCTACAGTAACGCACATTTATAAAAATGACGAAGGACATATTTTCTTTAAAACGTCTGAAATTACGGAATAGCACAATTTTATAAACGTGTTTTACAAAATACCACACAAAAACGGAAACTGACAGAAACCATATTTTCTTTTTTAATACGTCATTCCATTTACTCATTCCAAGAATTTAAGAAAACGTGCACAGAATACATTTCTTCCCATAGCACGTCACACAGGGATTTAAATCTTTTTGACGCGTAATAAATAAAATAAATAAATAAACATTATAAGAATACATGAAAATAAATTGTTTTCTCTACGGAACAAAATAAACCAGATAACATTAGCAGACAGAACATGTAGCCTAATATTTAAACTCACATTAAGTTTCAAGTGAGTGGAATATTTCCAATGAATTTATCCTTTGTTTAATAATCAAAAGTGACACCAACTCTCCACATAAGCACTTAAGTTGCATTTATTGTCCATTCCCTTTCTATGTGAACGTTTTGCTTGGAATACAGTTTATCCGAAAGGCATTAACACATAAGACGCTCAATATAGAGTCACGTTAACACAGTGGCCGGTCAAAATGATTGACGTTCACAACGCAGTTTAGCAGACACGCCAACCCAATTGAGTTTCGAAGTAGAGCGAATGTCGATTGATTCACTTCTTTTCTATACACGGTTATGAAAAATATTATGTCATTCTACAAAAAATCGGTGTCGAGATTTTTATGGAATATACGTTTTGAGGGTCCCTATTACCGAAAGAGTTATTTTTTCATGTTTGCCTGTCCGTCTGTAAACAACACCAGCACGTAATTCGTACACAAGATCATCTCTATTTCTAAGCCACGTAGAGACTTTCAAGTAACCACAGTAAATGAAGAGATAACCTCATACAGTAGTGATTCTCAACTTTTTTAACTCCACGGCCCAGAAAATTAAAAATAAAAGAATGTGATTATTTTGTGAACTTCTACCCCATCTCAATAAAACCTTGTTAAAACTATTTAGCTGCTTTGGCAGTCACGGGTATGAACACATGTGTATGAAGTGCACAAAGACGAGTAAATTACCAATTCTAACTCCCTGAGTTCGTGTTCCTTGTAATTTGGACTAATATAATAAAAGCTGCAAGTGGGAATGATTTCTCAAGACGGTGGATATAGAAACCGTTTAGTGAAAACTAGCAAATTCCAAAGCAGCAAATTCCAAAGTTAGAAGTTGAGATATACAACCGACTTATCTCAATTATTCGAGTATGAGGCAATTAATTAATAATTTATTAGTTACATATTTTGAGCTCAATTCATTTCTCTGGACTGACCAGCGAGATGCCACATAGGTATGGAATAAGGAGGTAGTTATTTTGGCGAAGTCGAATTTTCGTCACCCCAATACCTTAATTAAATCGCTACAAAAATACGCTCTGGGATCGGAAAATAAATTTTTAATACAATCATCCGTGCGGTCCTCGTGATGATTTTAATATCTCGCTACGGAGTAGGGAGAAATGGAAACGAAGCGACTCGCCCATTCACGCGGTTGGCAGTTCCGCAAGTGCTCATGATTAAGAACTGAGCAGCCGGCTGAAAGGGTACACTGTCCTCCTACAACTCACAACTTCATAGTTGTTTGTATGCAGATACACGAACTATATTTTTTCTGGTGAAGGTCCTCTGATATTTAATGAAATTTTAAATGTGATTTTAATTTTAAGAGGTTTAAAAATTATAATTCTAGCCTAAACGATTGTAATTACACCCTGAGGAAGGTCGCAGAATGGCGACCGAAACGTCGGCACCTTTGCCATGGACGCGGCATCACCCGGACAGCCAATAAAATAATATTCATCCCTTTCGTTTAAAAAATATTTTTCCAATTTGAAAATGTTAAAAAAAAGTTTTCTATAAAATTGGGGAAAGAGGCTGAAAGAGAAGAGGTCTTATTTTTGGGAGTAAGAAAAACTATTTCACGCGGATATAATTCAACGCTTTGCGAACAGTTTTTAAATTCTTATTCCGCTAGTATTACTTGGATATTGTAAAGTTGCGATTCCGATTGGCTGTAAAACAACTCTCTTCAGGCTGTTCTGGAAAAATCATTCCTATTGGAAAACAAATTGGTGCGCCCCGCCACTTAAACAATGGCTCCCGGAATAAGCTCACTGCCCGTCCCCTTCAACGCCGTGTTCTCCGCTCCATGTGGCGATCGCTGTGATCCACTGAAAACTGCTTTTGGGAAAAGAGACGGCGCGATCCTGTGATGGACGAGCGGACACTTGTCACCACAAAGCAGATGGAAAACGAGCAATTGGGGCACAGAGATGTTTACGAGGCTTAAGACCGGCGCTCTACAGATTTGCATATTTTGCTGCACATTTGCGACACTCTGTAAAAACGTGAAATCGAATGCTAATTGACCGGAACGCCTACGGTAGAGATAAATCTTTTTCGCGCATATTTATTTGATTGCAATAAGTGATACAGTCGACGCTCTGAAAAATACATCATCGCCTCCCTCTTCTTCAGTGCCCTCGCTTACGAAATTTCTACAACAAAAAACTGCTAATTCATCATTCATCAATACACGTGAGTATTGCAGTACCTAGATCCCTCATTTCCCATCACGAAATACGAGGATTTGTCTCCCGGTCCAATCGCACAAAATTTGCAGAGACAAAACGTGTTCGCAGCATGTTTACACGCAGCATGGGCGTTTGGGCGTCCGAGGCAATCCATTCCAATGTACTTCCATAACCATGAATTGCAATCGACAAGCCCCTGGGTTCAGTGGCCGCTAGCCCTCTTCTCCTAACACAATAGCTAGTGTCTCCTCTGCGACCTCCCATAATGCGCTCATTAATTTTCATTACTTTTGTTCCATCTTATTTTTATTTATTAACTAAGCCTTGCGCAGAACCTATTAAGACATCTGTATTCAATGTCCCAATCATTATTTTGTAGATGAATGACATGGTGCCAACACACACAACTGTATTAAAATGTTTTATTAAATAAAATATGTAAAACATTGGGACCAAAAAACAATTTATAAAAAATTGAAAAAAACAACAAATTCATATATTATTTATATATGTGTAAACTATTATATAAAATTGTTTATATAATTTTATATTGTATTTTATTCATCTTCAACGCGAATTGTCACAAGACTTCAGCTGAATTTAGAAAGATAAAACTGTATTCAACGGTCTAGACATACATCGCACCCAAATGCCATAAAATATTAAGTTGAAGAAAATTTGTAATGTAGTATCCTTTCAAATGGTAACCTCGATGACGAAGAATAAAACATAATTAAATAAACTGAGAGCGCCCATACTTTTCTCGGAAATTGCAATTTTCATCGCTCGCAAAATTCAAATTATGTAAAGAGGAAGTGACAGTTTCTTGGTAAGAAGAAAATGAGAAAACCGAATTCAGTATTTTAGTCTAGCCGACTTCATTAGGATACTGTTTAGCGGTACCCTGAAAATGGGCGGAAAGTGTTTTCAACAGTATTTGCTGGAAATTGTAAAAATGTGATAATTCGGAACTGCAGATTTACTGATCATTAAAGCTTTTTATTACACATCAGGTATTGCATTTGGATTATGTTTGTTCACTCTCCATACTTCGAATGGAATCTTAAAATTATAATGTACTTTATAAAGGGGAAACTTATGAATTCTAAATATTTGAAATATCTGTTGATGCCGTACGAATGTAGTTCATCAGTTCTCTTAGCACATAAAAAGAAGCAAAGTTTTACAAGTCATCGTATCTGCTTGCAATCCCTCACCGTATGAAGCAGGGCCTACACATCGAGTTCCATCGCTCGCTCGAAGAGAATAATTACAACGCACAACAGCCAACCCAAATAACTAAGATCACAGAGTGTTCGTAGCGTTGGTTTTGCGGGCAGCCACCGCACTGTGAACCAACACTGCAGGCAAGCCCCCAAGCGGTTGGCGCAATGCACTTTCCCTTCGCAAAGAATCCCCAGAGAGATTTCCAGAATGCCGTTTGGACTGCGTGGAAGTGCCCTTTAACGCCAATCGATTGTAATGGAAATTGGAATTTGTCGGCGGCTGTGGCGGCGGGTCGACGGGGGCGGCGGGGGCGGCGGGGGCCGCGGCGGCGTTTCGCTGCACAAAGGGCCAGCCGCGGACGCCGACCGCAGCCAATAAGCGGAGCCTCGCAGGTGCGCAAACAACGTAGTAAAACAACTTCCACCGCCTGCCCCGCACGCCCCCCCGCCCTCGCTCGCAGCGCCGCTGCATCAGACGTCTGTCCCGGTCACCGGATCCCTCGCATCCCGTAGCCTTTAGCATTTAATCTTTACCCTCCACCAACCCCCTTCGGAGCAGGGGCCGCGGAGGGTGGATCGCACGCAGATAGGCAGCGTTTGCGTTCGCGACTGCTATGAACATTACTGGTAGATACAATAGATGCAAGACTTTTTCCTTCAGTTGCGTTCACTGGCAAGACTCACTCTACTTTCCTGCTCAAGGGACTTCATTTTCAGAGGAACGTTTTACTCAGGCCACCATACCATTCGGGTTTTCTATTGTCTACACATTCACTTCCCTTGCGAAATCCAAAACGAAAGTGTTCGAAGAAAAAATGTTGCTTTCTTTTGAAGATTACAGAATTCCGATTTCCTATAAGTGTGCAAGTCACATATTCGAGAAGATTTTAATGCAGAGAATGGGTGCTGAATGTCATCTGACGAAGTAATTCACTAACAGAACAAGAAAACAATACTGAAAATGTTAATGAGAAACACTCATGGAGGTTTGGTAAGGGTCAGAAGAAGCGAATATTAAAATTGCAACTCTGTGACCAGATTAGGAAACAAGTGCCGGCCATGGAACCCTAGAGCTTCGTATCTTCACTTGCTCATCTGCCAAGGGAATGGTCTGGTGATTCCTGCCGGAACTATACGCTGAAGTGGTTGCGAATGTTGTCATCATGCCAGGTCGACGAAGACGAGCTCAGTTTGTGAAATTAACTGTGATTTAACGGGGCCTTTAGCGGGTGTGCTGGAATAAGGGAGGGCTGGAAGTCATTCCGTATAATCGCGCAATACACTGGACGTGGAGTATGCTTTGTGTCGCTCTTGACACCACGGGCCTCATGGAAGCGCCAGCCAGTCTGGTTCCTGTCAGCGACGACGTACTGATTCACGAGAAGACAGGCACCTCTCTCAAGCGGCAATTGCGGGGCCCAAGGTGAACAACCCAAATTAGGACGAGTGTCGCTCCCGAAGGGACGACAAGAAACAGTTCCAACAATTTGCTGGAAGGTGAACTATCATTTCGCCCGCGCTCCTCTAGCACCTTACCATCAGAGAATTTGCAACCCACCTGGAGCGGCGCCACGAGAGAGTAACCAGGAAGAAAGAATTTAATGACGCGTCGCATGTTTGACATGGTATTCTGCCTGTGTGCGATCGGTGATCGGAGCTGTAGTCCGTGGCGCTAAGTGCATGGGAGAAATGCTCACTTTAGGATACATTAATGCCGTCAACGTCAGTAGGCTCCGATTGTAGTGAACCTCTAGGTACCCACATTTTTTGTTCAATTTGCCAGAGGTTCACTATATCCCATATGCCAAAATATAACAGTTTCGCCAAGATGATTGATTTTGTTGTTTCAGAGATTCAGTAAAATATCCAAACAGCAAAATTCCTCCCCTCCAGAGTCTTGTAATGTTTTCCAACGTTCAGGATGCATCTTGATGTCCTTTTCATTAAAGTCTTTTGGTTGTCTGCACAGCAACTACCGAACACGGAATGACGGCGTCATTAACGGAAAACCGCATGCCTTCTAAGTGTGATTTAAGCTGGCTAAGCAGGTAAAAATTACTTGGGGCCAAATCTAGACTGTGCGGCGGATGTAGCGGCAGAAAATCCCATTTCAATTTACTGATGTTCCCATGGCCGGTTTTAGCTGGTTTTAGTATGATGGCGTGCATTGCCTAGATTGCATTACCTTGAAGGAATGCTACCCGTTTTCCATCACTCTTCCGTTTAAATCGAATCTTTTCTTTGATTTTCGTTTCCAAAAGTGCTGAATAATAAGCTGCATTGACTGTTCTCAATTCCTAGTCCTAAATAATTTGGAATGAATTTATTCTTTAGCCTTAATCATGTATACATTTTTATATATTTCGATCTGTATATCACAGAAGTCATCGAATGTTAATTTGTAAAGTGAGGATCCTGCATTTTACTTTCTACGTCGCCTTGACGGAATATTTGGAAAAGGTTTTGGATAAGGGTCACCGCAAATATTCCAAACAGATGGAAGAGAAGATAAATTTCGATGATCCCAGCACGTCAGTTGAACACAAAATACCAGTCAAGGACCAAATAATTGTTTGAGATATTTCAAACAGTACATTCTACTAAGGAAAAACGACTGAAATCCAGGAATCAATATACAAATATAAATGAATTCATGTTCATCGTAAACAATGTACTTTATATTTCTGACATAAGTTTACAAGTATCGATGACACGTCATAACAATAACCAATAGTAGTTTGTAATGTTCTTTAATCTTCCTTACATCAATATTTGAGAAATCTGCAGTAATGTATAGAGCAGTTTTTGTAATAAGTCATGCAATAAGTCCCCATTTCAATGATATCCACTGCATAATATAGTCGCAATTTCTTTACAATTTTTATTCGAAATCTTCTCGTGTCAATACATGTGCCCAGAGGCATCTTCGTGTATTTCCATACTCTGCGTGCTTATGTAGTCCGTGAGAACTGGGCCACTGCTGCGTTCGTGTGCAGGAATGTGTCCGTGCGCGAGTGTGTGGGTTTGCGGGGAAGTGGAGTGGCGTGGCGTGGCGTGGAGTAGCGTGGCGTGGAGTGGAGTGGGGTGGGGTGGGGTGCAGTGGAGAGGCATGGGGTATGTGGAGTAGAGTAGAGTGGGGTTGGGTAGGGTGGGGCGGGGCGGGCGGGGCGGGCGGGGCGGGCGGGGCGGGCCGGGGCGCGCAGGTGCACACGTGCGGATGCAGGGTGTGTGGGCGCGGAGCCGCGTGGACGGGGGCCGAGACGAGGGCTGGGGCGGGGCTGGGGTTGGGGTTGGGGTTGGGGTGGGGGTGGGGGTGGGGGTGGGGGTCCGGGGCTGGGGCCGGGGGTGGGGGGGTGGGGTGCGGGAGCACTGGCGGGGTGGAGGCAGGGGCGAGTCGGGACCGGGACCGGAAGCGGGGCCAGGGGCGGGGGCGTGCCAGGCCGAGGGCAGGGAAGCGGGGACAGGGAAGCGGGGACAGGGAAGCGGGGACAGGGAAGCGGGGACAGGGAAGCGGGGACAGGGAAGCGGGGACAGGGAAGCGGGGACAGGGAAGCGGGGACAGGGAAGCGGGGACAGGGAAGCGGGGACAGGGAAGCGGGGACAGGGAAGCGGGGACAGGGCGGGGCAGTGCCGGGGGAAGGGCGGGGGCAGTGCCGGGGGAAGGGCGGGGGCAGTGCCGGGGGAAGGGCGGGGACAGTGCCGGGGGAAGGGCGGGGGCAGTGCCGGGGGAAGGGCGGGGGCAGTGCCGGGGGAAGGGCGGGGGCAGTGCCGGGAAAGGGCGGGGACAGAGCGAGGGGCGGGGGCAGTGCCGGGGGCAGGGCCGTCCGCCGCTGCGGAATGTGCGCGCCGACAGACCGGAGCGCACGCGAGTCGCTGGGCCGCTCGCTTCATCAGTCGTTTTCAATCAATAACATAGTTACAGTCGCCGCCTCACGCCACAGACGCCCACTATCGCGCGGGGGCAGCGGGCAGGTGAGTGTCGTGGGGACGGCGGCGGCCTCCACCGTCGCTCGCCGCCTGCGCCGCCCCCGCCGTCCCCCGCTGCCGCCACCACCTGCAGCGGCGCCCCCACAAAGCGCTGTTTGTTTTCAAATGCACACTGACGCACGAGATAAAGCCGGGGACGTTGAAATGCCGACGTCATTCCCACACGCTCACATTCGCGTTTTCATTTCGGAAATGGACACGGGAAGAAATTACACCAGGGAGAGACGAGGGCTTCCCTTTTTCGTGATTCTGCGTCCCAAAATAACAGATACTTTTCATTAAATCCTCGATTGTCTATCAAAACATGCAGTTTGTCGTCATTAACCTGAACGGACTGCTCAAATCTCCGAAAAATATATTACATTCGTTACAATTATTACAGATTTTTTCATAATTGCACGTCAAGAGAAAAACTCGTAGACACTAAATCACGACGACGCAAGTTATATGTTCATTTGAGCGAGAACACAACGAAGGCATTTCTTAAAGGACATCCCGCGAGAAAACCGAAGCTACATTTTCCAGCTATTTGGAATATGAAGAAATACGTACTTTGTGGTACAGGTAAAATCTGACAACAAAAAATGGTATTCCTCTTCGTTACTCTTTCAATTTACATAATAAGAGGAAATTATCTCGAGGAGGAATTGAAGAAATAATTTCAGATAGACGTGCTATTTTCTTCTTTCGAGATAACGAAGATGGAGAACGCACAGTACGGTTTATTGATCTTGTTCTCTATCAGTGTCTTGAATCGACGTTAACTGGCTACTTTGATTAGGAAATAGAACATGGAAGCCTACATAAGGTTTTGTAACGATTTGTACGGCAGATATGTAAGGAAATATTGGGAGAAACGTTCAAATGAAGCGCTGTCCAATGTGAGGGAACAACAAAATTTCTTTCTCTTCATCTTGATATTTTTGGTTTTCATTCACAAATTTCTTGTTTGTATATGTTATGTATTTCGCTTGTATTATTCACTAACACTACAGGACCTAGTGTGATCTAAAGGATTTTGCTAAGGTACATTCCACAATGTATTGCTAAACTAGCGTCTTCCATTTTTGGACTTTCTGAAGTACTGGCACTTCGTGAATTCATCATTTCGCACTGTATTTGCAGGAACAACACGTCGAGAACACATCTTAAAAATATTTTGTATACCTATTTTATATTTATATTATTTTATCAAATTGTATGGAACCGTAAAGAAATTCCCTTTACTTCTTCTATGTTTCGTCAGTCTAAATTTCGTTCGTGTTCAGCATATCTGATGCTTTCTTATAAGGAATTTTTTTCATTTATGCCGAATCTAAAATGCATTTTAAAAAAAAATGACTTTATTATACGTTATTTATAACGAAATCAATTAGAGTATTGAATGACTGTCGTTACTATAGGAAATTTGTAAAAACTATTTGTAAATATGCATCACCTTTTTCTCGGTGGGTTGGGTCGATGATGAAAGTCTGAAACCCCATATGCCCTTCTCTTCTCACCTTGAGTGCGCCTACTTCGTATTTTCTGTGTCTGTTGCCTGTACTGGAGGATCAAGTCAGCATAGTCCGGACGGAACTTATAAAGAAATCTTTTATAATTTTTCACGTTGGCTTAATTAATCCTTAATTTCAAAAAAGACGTTAGAAAGCAAAAGATTTGTATGTAATGCTTCAAAATTGTATTCAGAACGATTTTTTCAAAAGCTGTGTATGCCGGAACTTTCCACAAATTATCGTTATCCGATTACTGTAAAACCTGACTTAAGCGGTCACAATTGGCCGTTAATTGAGATGACCGCTTAATCAATGTTATGAGGTTACTGAAAGGGTAAGTCGTATCTAATTGTGCTAATTGCTATGAAATGAACTATGTTGCCTTGAACATTTTTAATTACCTTGCATGCCAAAATACAATTTAAGGACGGTATTTAAGATCTCTTGACTGCTCTCAGTCAAATCAAAATGCACTCTTGACTAGTCACTCATTACCGAATAACTCACTTTCCGTTCTCGCCGAACCAAACGAGCACATCAGACTTGAAGATGCAATTCATTTACATATACAAACTTCACAGCAGGGCCATCTGACGAAGGAGTTAGCGAATGACCCTTAGATGGAGTTCGCGTACGCGGTGTGCTCTGCGAGTCTTTAGCAGATTTCTACAGACGAGATGCACGAGTTTGCAAACCATAGAAATGCTGTAAATTGGGAGAAACGACGGCGTTGCTGTTTCATTAGAGATATTTATTAAATTCATTTGATTGACCTAAAATAGAATGTTATCCCCCTGCGAGATAAGCGACTATAGATGTCGTTATTCGAACTAATCTGACAATGCATCCCGAAGTAGGAAGATATCAAATCAACAATAACCACCACTTTTCCGCTTCTTGTTATAATACAGTTCAAAATCCCCTGAGGCGACCGCTGAAGAAATGAGGAATCTACGAAATGTGTCTGGTCACTGACCGGTTAGACAGGTGACCGCTGAAAAGAAGGAATATTTACACGCGTCTTACGGAAAAAATCAATCGCAAAAACATGACCGCTTAATGCAGGTGGCCGTTTTAGCAGGTTTCACTGTTTTCTCAAAAACGGCTGTACGAACTGTGACACATCCCCCGTCGACGAATTTGCATCCAGTCACAAAGTCCGGGTAGAAAACCAGAATTAATGACTGGAATTACGAAATTTTGGAAAATTACATACATTTATTTTACGAAACTTATGCAAATGTGATAATTATTTAACTTGGCAGATATTCTCTCGCTTTGTGGGCACATTCAGATACCCTTAGAATCCTCATTAATTACGATTATATTTTATATTTTTCCACAGCAACGCGAAAGAATTACACTCACGATCTTTAGACAATCGCTACCGTTCCTAATAGAGCGAGTTTTTGGTACGGAGGCAACGTTGATAGAAACCCGGATTCCTTTCATTTTCCACTTATGTGAAATTCTTTTAAAAAATGTACGTTTCAACATTAGCACACGATAGTTTCAAGATTCTGCAGAAATAGTAATGAAGATAGCGAATCGAATTGTCCCTAAATCAAGAGGAAGGTATCAGTACAATACAACAATTTTACTGAGAGATTTTTCAAACATAAGTAAGAAATATACTTGCACTTAACAGCAATTGTTTTGATGATATGCCCAAGGATGTTTCACCTCGGGAAACAGAAACCTCTGACACTCGGAGTTTCGCGGCGGTCTTGTGAGAAAGAGTGCAATGGCCGCTGCGAGTGTTTATGAAATGCCAATTATGTTTCAAGGTAAATCTCTTATGAATTCTTTCAGCAGTTTTTTGCCCTGTGTGAGAGAAACGTTGACACTGAAAATAAAGAGCGAAATCCATAACGTTAGTTCACGTTTACTCGATTCGGTATGTCATAAAAGACTGAGACATTACAAGAAAAATGGGAGAGATTCAAGGAGAGAATTGCGAACGATTTAGAATTTGATCTACCCATTTAACTAAGGATTATTAAGTAGGATTTCCCTTCGTAACCAACTGCAGTCACATACCTTATGTTAAATTCAAATTTTATACCTTTGCCAGTCACCCCATTTCACACGGTTTGCATACTGGAAAGAATTCTAAAGCCACGTTATGAAGGAATGACACAAAGGACATCCTTCCAGTCTCACCGCGACCGACTCGGGCCACGACTGTAGATACTAAGCATTTCGACCTGTCAGAACATGGTTCGCGGTTAGAAAAGTAGCCACACCGCAACGTAACGTAACAAAAACAGCTAGCGGTTTTCATAACACTAGCTTCTTCCTTTTTTCAGGAACGTCCTCAATATTCGGTCGTTGCTACGAAGGCTCGGAAAGGAGCCCGAGCGGCTGCGGCGGCTGCGGTGGTGACGGCGGCGGCGGCGGCGGCGGAGTGGTGGAACGGAGGTGGAGGAGTCACAGGCGCAACGGCGCGCCGGAAAGAGCGCTCTTCCTGCACACGCGGGAAAGTGGTCCGGGAGCGCGACGCGGCTCGTGGCGCGGCCGTGACCCGGAGGCACTGGCGGCGGCGGCGGCGGCGGCGGCGGCCGAGGTAGCGGAGGCGCGCGCGCCGCTCGAAGATCCCGCGCTGCGCCGCGCCGCCCTTGTGACCCCTCCGGTCGCTGCGCCGCACTTGCCCACTGCACTGCTCGCCCGCAGCGCCCTCCCTGGTTGCTCGGGATGACTGCCCTCCCTTGCGTTTGCCCTCCTTCGAAGTCGCTCACAGTCTTTGCGATATTTGCTGTCGTTTTACTCACACCGCATCCACAATGTCCCGATATGTCTTTTTTTTGTTGCTTTTGTAAGATCACATGTTATTTTTCGCTTGACATTTCGTATATTCGATTCTGCAATATCTCAATGTTCCACTTTTCTACGTTCCTCGATACCATTTGATTGCTTCATGTTAGTTTTCAACATCCTATCCCAGTTCTGACCGAGCGAAGTGGATCAGGGCGTAGCGCGCTGACTTCGCATTCGGAAGGTCCGGATTCAGGCCCCGTACCGGCCATCCTGACCGGGGTTCCCGTGGTTCTCGTCGGTCATCCAGACGAATGCTCGGATGGTTCTACTAAAACCATCGTCGCTAATCGAATTCGTTAACTAACGTGAAGTCACGAACTTAAGCGAATTCGAGACATCGCGGGTTCCCGATCGTGTGGCCGATTGGGAATCTTAAAATGCCGAGGCAATTGCCCTTTGCGGGACATATAAAATGGCCAAATACAAATACAAATCCCAGTCCTGAGATTTTGCTGACTAAATCGTTCTCCCGGTTGCGTATCCTTGCGTTGGTTGGCCCCCGCCCGCTGAGCGATCCGCCCTCCCCACCGCCCGCTAATCCGACGTTCAGTCCGGCTCCCGTGCGCCCGGCGCCGCCCACAGCCCGCTCGCTCCAATTTCACACTCCGCCGTCGCGTGCGGCGGGCGCGCCGGCACGCGCGGCCTCGTATGCGAGCGTGCGAGCGGCGCACGGCATTGGTTCACGGACGCACGCGGTCATCGCTCGGCGCACGCCGCCCCCGCAGCCGCCGCGCCGCCCACGCCGCCGCCCACGCTGTCACCGACGCGATCGCCGATGTCTCAAGCGATGGCGGCCGTGGTGGCGGCGGCGCCGCTGCGCTCCCGGCTGCCCGCGAGCCTGAGTCCCTCGACACAGCAGCGCAACCTCAACGGCCGCCGCCATTTAATATGTTCTCCCCTCATAGCCCCGAGTTAAGGAGAAACGATAACAAATGAAGGCATTATGGAGGGTTACGAGCGTACTATCATTGGTTTTCGGTAGATTGGGGGTTCCGAACTCACCCACAATACCGCTCAACACCAGGCGATTGCCGGGGAGCAGTACCCGAGCGAACGGGTTACGGGCCGAGAGCAATCTTTCCTTCCTATTCCTTGTCCTATCCTCACTCCTTACTTACACACACGTACACTAACATGCACTACACTACCACATATGCACATAGGGACCGGTCGGGAGATTAGAGCTTGTTCCGGTTAGGGCGATGCCCCGCTGGTGGCAGATACCTGGTTGGGAAAAACCCCGCTAGCTGTCGGTAGGTCGGCGCCAAATCTCGCTATTCACCGCCAGCTCCCGAGGTAAAACAGGCACTACACATACGGTAATAATAGTCTTTGCCGTTGATGCGCTCAGAATCGCTATCAATCAATCATCACAATACCGCACAGTTCAACTGGATATAAAATGGCGGCTTGGGCAGCTCAAAGAAATGCGCCACTCTGTACGTGTAGGGGCTCGTCCTAGGTGCGAGCGGCCGCTGCGGGGCTGCGGCAGAGGCGAGGGCGCGGGCGTCGCGGGCGGGCTGGGACGGAGGGCGTCCGAGGGATGCGCCGTCGAATGGGGTGAATTGACTGACCTCTTGCTCTTCTTGCACGCCACGCTCCAAAGAATGAAAATTTCATACGCCATGTTTGTTGAGGCACGCTAGTGCAGAATCGGCCAGCGTGGCTTGGACGACTTTGCTATTCCTGGGGACCAATTCTGAAAGGGAAAAGCACGGGGACAACGTTCAACAGTTCGGAAAGAGGGAGAAGAGATTTAGGTTGTAGTTATTATTATGGCTTTCGTTGCTGACTCCGGGAAGAGAATATTTAAGCAATAGATCCAGGAATAATGTTGTAAAAATGATAAAAGGTGCCTGGTAATGGAATGGGGGCGCAAAATAAAAGAGAGCCAACACCAGCAGCGGGCCATTTTCGCCCATCACAAATTCCTCCGATGACCGGTAATCGAATCGCGCTCCCAAGGTGAAGGCGAGCAATAGAACTCCAACGCGACCCAGAATAAGCGCATCGCGAAAGTGGGCGCCGAGGTGGGCATGCGTACGGAGCAGTCACGAGAGGTGCAGCTACCGGCGGAGGGGGAGGACGCAAAATGCAGTGGGAGTGGGGCGGGCATGGTGGGGCGATGAAAGCAAAAGAGTGGGTACGATAGAGCGGCGCGAGTCATGGGGCAATGGATAAGATGGACGTGATAGGAGAAACTAGGGCGCTAGAGGTGCAAGATGCTACGGAACAATGGATGTGACGGGTGCGATGGCCGTGAGAGGGTAAAGGATGACAGCGGGTAAAAGATGACAGCGGCTAAAGGATGACAGCGGCTAAAGGATGACAGCGGCTAAAGGATGACAAAGGGTAAAGGATGACAAAGGGTAAAGGATGACAAAGGGTAAAGGATGACAAAGGGTAAAGGATGACAAAGGGTAAAGGATGACAAAGGGTAAAGGATGACAAAGGGTAAAGGATGACAGAGGGTAAAGGATGACAGAGGGTAAAGGATGACAGAGGCTAAAGGATGACAGAGGCTAAAGCATGACAGCGGCTAAAGGATGACAGAGGGTAAAGGATGACAAAGGGTAAAGGATGACAAAGGGTAAAGGATGACAGAGGCTAAAGGATGACAGAGGCTAAAGGATGACAGAGGCTAAAGGATGACAGAGGGTAAAGGATGACAGAGGGTAAAGGATATGAGAAGGCAAATGACGTGAGGGGGCAAATGCTGTGTGAGGGCGATGGGTGTGAGAGCGAGATGGATGTAAGAGAACAATTGCTGTGAGAAGGAGGTTGTGACGGGGTGATGGACATGCCAGGCGCAAAGGGGTGATGGAGGGGTGGGCTGGGAGCGGTGGTGGAGGTGCGACCAGCTGCAGCGCGTTGCAGCACGCGTCTGAATGCATTGATCGAGAACCGCTCGAACAGCCAGACACCCCCGCACACAGCACCTACTTTCACAAGGTTGCCTCCAGAGTGGGAAGACTCTTTGATGCCGTTCGCTCTCTGCGTATTAACAGTAGTAACGTCGGCACCTTTCATTCCGCATAATCGTGGAAGTTTCTTCTTGAGATTCTTATCTTGAAATTGCGACACGAAGTAGCCAAATGTAACAATGCAATTATGAAAATAGCATCTCTAAACGACATTTGCCAATATTCGTTTGCGATTGATTCAAAGTATGACCTAAACATTAACTTGAACACGCGAAATGCTTAGAGGTATTCCTCTGAAATCCATCATTGTAAACGTGATTCTTCTAGAAAACGTGAGTCTCCTGCTGGCGCGTATGCAAGTTAATCAGTAATTCTTTGTTTTCTTTATTCATAATTCCACTGAGTGAAAAACCTTTAAATATACAAGTACTTTACTGCTCGATCTATCAATGGAAGCTCTTGGATGGCCCTTGGCTAGCGTGCTCACTTTCCATGCACAATACCCCGGGGGAGGTCTGATTAACGGCAAAAGGAATAGCAATTAGTAGCATCCGCAAACTGAAAGTGGCTATAGCAATTGTGAAAATGTTACGGCCAGAGCGGTGCTGATTAATGACATTCGCGCTATGAAAGTGACTCTCGTGGGGCAAGTTCGTGCTTTGACACATTCTGGTTGGGTAAGGGAAGCACTGGCAAACAGCCTCACTTCCTCCAAATTCCCTAGTTTACCTCATGAGTGTGATTCTCCGGATGTAACCGGCATGAAGAGGTTAAAGTTCTACACACACTCAATGGAGGACATGAGATCTGACGAAAAGTGAATGGAAAGTAACTGAATTAATCAAACTTTTACAAAAAACATTTCTTGGTACACGAATAGCTGAAGTCTAGATACACACATTGCATTCGAAACCGCAAAATCCAATTCCTACACCATACTGGGTATATTACTACGAATAAGTAAAATCATATAACAAGTGGCTGATAAAATGCAGCACTTCCAAATAAAATACTAAAAATACTATTGGGTTGTGGGTCGCCTCAAACATTGGCGATTCCAGCGCCGTGACGTCTCCAGCAATTCGCCGCAGCGAGTGCGGGATGGCGGCGCTGCAGGCCCCCCATTTTTCGTCACCGGTTAGCGGCGAGTGACGGCCCACTGCTTAAGCGTCGCTCCCCAGCGCGAGCCCGAGCACCGTAAGAGGCGGGGGCGGGGCCGCGCGCGTCGCAAACGGCGAGAGGCGGCGCGACTTCGTTTCGCACTTGGGCCGCTTGATGGCGGCAATTGGGCGTGCACGTGCGGGGCACCGGGTGGCGGCGTCAGGCGCACTCGGCGGCGGAGGGCAGCGGAGGGCGGCGGAGGGCGGCGGAGGGCGGCGGAGGGCGGCGGAGGGCGGCGGAGGGCGGCGGAGGGCGGCGGAGGGCGGCCGATTTGTGGCGTGTCAGCTCTCGCACGACGGGGAAAGATGTGCACTTGGCGATTGAGGGGGTTCGTAGTTGATGGTTGGCGCATGTCTCCCACCGTTGCCGGGCCCCGTGTTCGATCCATGACCGATTCATGTGAAATTTATGGTTTTAGGCTTCTCCTTTTACTGGCTGTCTCTCCTTCCACCATTTCTCAATCATTGACCAATCATCATTACTGCCGTCATCTACGTATTACTAGCAGGTGAATTTTAATGAAATGTCATATTTTTCTCTTTAGAACAATGCCGTTTAGTATAGAAATTCATTTTATGTTATGACGAAACGAAATGACCTGTTCTTCATGTCTTTTTTTTTTGCATTTTCGTTGATTTCGACATAAAAGTCATTTTTTACCTTTTTACATAATTTTTAATGCATTTTCGCTTTTTTCATCCATTTTAATATCATTTTAATGGTATTTGCTTAAAACAATATTTACAAGGTTCAACAAATATTCACTACAGAATTGCATAGTAGCCTATTCGATTTATTCGCTTATATACTGTAATGTCAGCCGATGCGAGTACTAAGTAATCTAAGATTTCTGTGACGCCTTTAGGCGCCATTGTCAGTTCGGCCGATTTCGCAATAAATAATGAGAGAGATTTTCTTTTGAAGAACAATCCGAACCAAGTGTTTGCAAGCTGAGTTCATTTGAACAAAAGGAAGAGGGCTCGATTACATCAGTAACATACCCAATAGCTTGAGTTGTTCATCTGAAGTGGTTTGATCAAAGTTTCTTACGTCATTTGTCTTTGTTTTCAGGGCATTTTAAAAACTTTTTAAGAGCATTTTATTGATCACTTTTGGCAATGTATTAGGTAATCAAAATTCGCGCCCTAGTTATCACTAATGGATTTCTATGACCTTGATTGTTTAAGTACCTGAAGGTAAGTCCAGTATAAAAAGAGAGAAGTAACTGTTTCTTCCACTAACGCGTTAGTGTTTTACTTAACCCTGCAGAACGTGCCGTAATAAAAAGTATTAGAGAACACGCGGTGATCTCTCACATGCATAACTGGAATTTTCGCTTATTTTGCTTCTTATCCTCATACTGACTATTAGATGTTTCAAGCACAAATATATTAAATACGTTTACTGACATCTACATTTTAAAATTGTATTAAACTACAATGTTTAACAAGAATCAGAACAATATATATGCTAGATATCTCTATCAATTGCAAATGATTCTGCACTGTCTGGGCTGTGTGATGTTGTGCCGCGCACGAATTGACTAAGTCTATTGTCTATATTAAGCTCATTGTCACGAGCAGGAAGCTATGGCACTTGAGAACAATAACAGGTTCTGAGAAGGACGGTGTTCTGAAAAATGTCTACGACGCCCTCTCAAGAAAGGAGAACTCAGTCATCTGAGAGATCAACCGTATGTCCACTCTCGTAGAGTTCCAGGAATAATTTTTTACCATATGTTTTCGTAAAACCTATTTAATTTTCCTCTTTTATTATAATGCGTTTAGAATTACGTAGAACTTTTTAACATTTTATTCAAAAAGTTGCACACGACATTTGTTGATTTCATTTGCCATATGAATGCCGAAGACTGTAATGTTCAACAAAATGAGTACAGTTGTATGGAACCGTCCTTGAAGTTAGCGGAAAAAAGATTTGAACTAAAACGATGAGAGAGACGATCACGCCGAAGCATGTTACATTTTTGAGAGTTCATGTAAGCGTCGCACCAACGGTGAAAGTGTAACCAAAGTCGACTCTGAAGTAATGAATAACCCAAGAATACAAGCACTGCACCCGAACGATCTAGGCGTGAAAAATCTTTAATCATTGAAAAACGCAATCTTTTAAAGAGCTGAGGTTCCTATAACCCTTCTGGTGTTCATTTGTAATTAATTCTAACATTGATATCAACAATAGTTTTCTCTGTGAGCTCTAATAATCATGAAACCTTTCCGCCACGTCTCGTCGTATCTGTTTGATAGATGAACTACATTGCATTCTCCCGCGAAAGTGATTGTCTTCGGGAAAGCCCCTCTTGCTGTTCATCGTAAGTAATCCGGAAGATATGATTTGGAACATCGTTGGAGTTGCCAATGGTTGTTCGGCTACTGATTCTAAAGATCATGTCCAGGCCATGAGATGTGGTTCTGATTTACACTAGAGTTATAATAAAGACAAAGGGGCGATGGGCGAGGGGCGGGGGCGAGGGGCGGGGGGCGGGGCGAGGGGCGGGGGCGAGGGCGAGGGGCGGGGGCGGGGGGTGGGGTCGAGGGGCGGGGGCGACGGACGAGGGGCGACGGGCGAGGGGCGACGGGCGACGGGCGAGGGGCGACGGGCGACGGGCGTGGGGCGAGGGGCAAGGGGCGGGGGCGGGGGCGGGGGCGAGGGGCGTCCAGGTACTGCTGCTGCCGCCTCCCACCGTTGCGCTTTCTCCGCGCTAAGAAGCCGCAAATCGGCATCGTCGCGATCTCTCACTGGCAGCGCCTCCCCGCCCGCCCTGGACGGGCGTTGCCCATGAGGCGGCCCGGCCGCGGCTCGACGAGGCAAACTGACCTGCGTGGAGATCTTTAGGAAGGCTCACACTTTACCTATTTGTTCAGGGATGTGACCTTGTAATGTTTCTGTCGTTTTCACTCGTGTATGGACCCATCCATTTTACACTTAGAAATCTAAAACTTGAACGTAAAAAGCAATATTTTCTGCAACTATTGGGAAAAGTAGAGTTTCATTCTGCCGCTAATTCGTAGGACGAAAAAATTATTTATTTCGAGCGCATATGGATTTCAGTTATTTTGTGCATGTTAATCAGTTTGGAACGTCGATTGTTAACGGTTTCGTGTTGATTGTGAATTCTATATTAAATACAGGAGAGGAATATATTACACATAGTTTGTCCACATTTATGAGATATCATTTGAAATGAATAGTAATGCACAATCTCGTAGAATGGGCAGTTGAGTACTTTGTGAAATGAGTTATGTCTGGATATAACAAAATCTTGCAAGAAATTTCAACAATCCGTTTGTTCAAGACACAGTAACTGCAATCCAGACGATTCGCATTTGCACAATGAATGAAACAACTAACAAAATTCTGATAATATTTTAAAGGAATTTTTTGGCAGATATTTTTTCGTAAACTGAATCAAATGAATGTTGGGACACTCACTGTTTTGATAGCATTTTTCAATGTCGCACAGTCGAAATCCGTTCAGAACGCAGATGTTTTGAAGGGGAGTCTTTCTTAATCACTGAACACGAAATATTTCAAAATTTATTCTATTTTTTGTGGAAATATGCTTTGTGATTTAAAATGTAGCGCAAGTTAGAAATCGGGATAATACAATTGGAATAAAGAAGTGTCCACGATATACACCGACACTTGCAAGGCGGTTTATCTGAAAAAAAAAAAAAAAAAAAAAAAAACTGCGCTTAAAACTAGTATTTTGAATAGTCACACTTCTGCAGTGTGAGTACAGCTCTAAAAATAAGAAAGACTAAAATATTTTGTCAAAATATCCAAGTCTTGAATTCCACATCATTAAGGTGTTATTTATTGCAAAGGGGATGTAGTATGTGTTAGCGCGGAAAATATAAACGTAGGTAAACAAAGCTATTTTGTCCAGTTGCGAGGTGTGAAACTGTATTATAGGCAGAGCTGCTCAATTTCAGGGTATGTTTTACATTAGAGTGCCCAGTATTTTTCGTACTGCATATGGCTTTGTAAATACAAAATAAAAAGTGTTTTTACTTTTTTTCACTTACATCGTACGAAGAGAAAGTTATGTAATCCTGCGCCGAAAATCAGCGAATTTGGAAAACTCTTATTGCCCGGCACTGGTAACGAAAAAGGGTATATATCTTGGTGTTGGGTATATAGTAAATTACTTCCGCCAATACGTAGTGTAGCCAGAAAGCATGTTTTGTGATACCGAAAAATCGATTGACGGCAATCGATAGTCTGTCCGTCTGTGACCAACTCTAGCACCTAATTCGTTCACCCGATTTTCTTCAAAATTGATATTCCCTAATTGATCTGAATGGTCTCTTTGGGAGTAACGACTGGATATTTTGAGTTTTTGAGGCTTTCACATGAAGCCTCATAAACATTTTCAAAATTTTCTCAACAATTATCCAATTTTGGTTCATTAAACGTACTCCTCGGGAAACATGAAGGACACTTTAGAGAATTGTACAGGTCTCATGTTCGTTAAAATCTCTGATATTTGGAAAAGTCCAAAAGTTCAATTTTTTGGGCGTCTGTCTATAACTACAATATTAAAGATAAGATTATTTTCCTTAAAGAAATATGTTCTTTACACACACATCTTGAAATAAGGTCACTTCCAATATTTTCAAAATATGAGTAGTTTTCGTGTAATTTGGTTTCAAATTTGGCAAGTTTTAATTTTTTTTAATTTTCTCAAAAACCGCTCCATATTGTCTTTAAATTTTCTCTTAATATGTGACAAGGTCCCATTTTCAACGAACTCTGTATTTTCGAAAATTGCATAAATTTAACATTTCACAACTACAAAATCGAAGATGAATATTTTTGCCTTAGACAAAGTCTCTTTCAAAATACTAACTCTTTAAAAAATATCATATACCGTTTTTTGAAGAAACTAAGTTTTTGCATAATTTAGGTTTGGAATTAATGCAATTTATAAAAAAACATTTTTTCAGAAAGCACATCCATTTTTTCTTCACTTCTTTCACGGATAAAAGAAATGCCGCTCAAAAAATGGCGCGGGTCTCATTTTCGTTGAAGTCTCTAATTGCCGAAAATTGAATTTTTTTTTAAAAAATGGGAGAAAATATGTATTGTAGCACCACTAGTTACTCATCTCTTAGATATACAGAACTCCCTTAGATTCTGATCATTGCCATTACTGTGAGATTTGTTCAGTAGACCATCTGCACTACAAACGACTAATTGAATCAATTATTGTCGAGTTCCGATCTTCTTCGTATCAATAAAGTCAGAGTTTTTGCCTAATTGTAGGGCAAACGAAGTCATTGGTACGAGGAAAACTGGTAATACCAGGTAGTGAGACAATAATATCGAATTAAGAACATGATTGACATTTAACACCAACCAATTTCACAAATGAAGTTCACGTAATATGAATCAGAACTGAATAATTATTTCCGATAGAAATGTCATTCGTGATCTTTCCCATTGCCCATCGGCGACTTCAGAGGCATTTATAAAACTTGCATTGGAGCCCATGTTGTCTTTTTTCACGCTTTCTTCATCTGACAGCAGCACTAACTTTCCGTTGGAAATTCAGAGCGCGGATCCACACAATTAGTAAAATTTGTAGAAAATTCTAGATATTAACGATTCATATCGAGTCCATAGCAATTCTTATGTCTTACGTATCACCTTTTTACTGGAGATCACGTTCCCGTTCCCCAATTAGTACTTTCTGTAGCTAGAATTAAATAACTTCGCCGTAAAACAGCAACATATCTGTGATGAGTACGGAGGCGTGAAGTTGCTTCAGACGCTATCTACTCGAATGTACTAAATCTAAATGAAATACTGATGATTAAGAAATATTGAAGACGAAGATGAACGAATGAAATGACACACCATGACACATTCTTGACCATCCAGTTTCAACAAAAATAGAGTAAAAATTTGTAATTTGTCACAAGTAATATTCCCTTCAGTAATAAGTTCGGTTGTCATTTGCAGTAGCTAAAAGAACAGGACTACTGTTTTGAGCTGTCACGACCACTTCTTCAAGTATAAGTAAAAGTAATTTATTTGTGTTTCAAGTCTTTTATTCCGGATTCTCCTTAAATCAAGAAATGGAATATAAAAAAATTACTCAAAAAAATCAAGATTCAAAGTCCACACAAACAACGTACCCCCCCCCCCTCCACTCTCACAACACAAGTTCACACTTGGCCCCGATGGCACGTTTCATGATGTATGACTAACGAGCATAGGTGAAACTGGGAACGCAGTCGAGATGCTCGAGGCGCAGCGATGAGGAAGGAGTGCTTGCTTATCGACATGGCAGCTGAATACGAAACGAAGGGGAAGGCTTTGTCACGGAGAGCGGTAACGGGCTCTCATTCATTCACCCAGCAATTTCTTGGCGATCTTCTAGTTGCTTCGCTTCATTCTCAGCTATTACTTGGCTCATTTCACACTCAATTGCGTAATTTACTACTTATTTTCCACTTTCTCCTAAAATATTTCAAATTTGATATTTTTTATTATTTTGTTTTGCTCTTACTGTTTCTTTCAATCACCGGACCCATACACAGGTTTGTGTTAACGCAAATAATGCGTGATCTTTTGCTGAACTATATAGTTTAATTAGGTTCGGACCGGTGACGAAGTTTAAGGACTCTGATTTGTCAATTTTATGAAATATGACGAACTTCACAAATGATTGTGGTAAATTTCTGAGCCCCAAACCAGTTTGAAAGATATTTTTGTTTTGCCTTCGTTAACATACGCAGCAATAATGGAACCAGGGTTTTTATTTTTATTTTGACCCAGTGAAAGAACTATGCATAGAAAGGGGCAAGGTAAAGACTTGTGTTATATCCCTTTCATCTTATATAGATGCTGCGTATCAAAACATATCTGCCTTTCTACCTCAACCAATTTCCATGGGGTAAATCCATGTCCAAATACATCTCGGAAGTTTTATGTTTTAACAGAAATATTCATAGTTGACATTTAATTTCTCTAATATATTCTCGTTTGTATTAAGCAATTCGCAAAAGAAATAAAATACACATTCTAAATAATCGCATTAAATGATGTAATATCATTTACGTGTCTCGAAAAAGTGAATTTCACCTAATCTTCAGATAGCATATACCAAATGGTTAAACGGTGTTGCGGTGTTGTCAAAACATTACATCATCTCTGATACATGATTGACTAGTGTAAAATATATTTCCGCAGAAATTAGTATTCACTATTGTTAAATATTTGTTAATTTGCCCGTTCAAAGCACACAACTATGAGAAGGGTGAAAAGTGGGAATATTGCTTCGTATCCTGAAAGAATACACTCAATACCTCGCTGCCAACTGTTCAAATGCTGATACAATGTTTGTAAAATTAATACAGCAATACTATTTCGCAATTTGCCACTTCAACGAAATTATTTTTAAATGCTCTCTTGAACAATGAATAATGAAAAAAATAAGTATTGTTAAAAGAGAGTGATAGCAGCATTAAAAAATATTAAACCACATTCCAACACATCAAAATATCACAATAGTTTATTCACATTTCTTCAACGAATCCACAAATTCACTGTAAACCTTTATCTATATAGACAAAGAAAATATGTAATATATTTCACACTTAAATATAGTCAATAAATAGAACGATAATGAAAAATTTGATCTATAAATAAGGTCTTGTAAAAGTTTCGGAAGATACGAGTAGTTTCCGTGTAATTTTTGCTTGAATTACAAGCAATTTATAATAAAAGTTTAAGAAGGGTTCCAAATTGTTTCCTTCTCCTTCTGCGGAGTAGAAAATAGGTAAAATATAATACAACAAAACTACAATATTAATTATAGAGATTTTTCATTAATAAAATCCTTCGGGAAGGTTGAGGCTAGCTATGAGGTTAGTAATGTAGGGGTAATGTAACGTAAGTGCTAAATCTGAGGCCCCGAGTTCGAGTCCCAGCGCAGGAAAAGTAATTTTGCAGAGCGGAAACACTTCTGGAAGTTCATGTCGTAATTCAATATTACGCAGCCGTTACAAATAATGCAAGAAAATATGTGCTGCTTTAGCACCACTAGTTTGTATCTCTTGCGACTCAAATGGAACTGGCACTGGAAAACGCTCGACCAGTAGTGGATGTCCTTGAGATTGTCGCTCGCAAAGAATGACCACACACGTAGAGAATTTTCTGACAGAGAAAAAAGTAATTCAATCAGAAATTAAACTATTTTTCCATTTCTCAAGTCAAACGATTCTGTTATCTGCAAAAAAAAAAAGTAGTCCTAAAATGCCCAGTTCCCTTCATTTCAGAAAAGTCTAACTGGTAATGACATTTCCAGTTCCATAAAGAAACGTATACACACATTACATAGAAAGCGAAACATACAAAAAATGACAAACCGTACAGATATGGAAATTCGTAACAATTTTTTGTTTTGCATGTGTCTTATATCGAACACTTTACACCGATATGTCTACACCAAACTTGATCAAATGACTGAATGAAACTAAATTAGGTGGAAGATGGTTCGTTCTAAATAAAATGATTTACTGTGAATGTTGAATCAGACACGAAAATAATCAAAATAAATTCTAAATATCGAACATTTCCCTTTCAACGAAATTGTTTCGAAGTAATATCCACATTCATATTTTACCTCAAAATGAGACTACTAATAACAACGTTCTTTTATTTGGCAAAGAACACATTCAAGGTTTTAATATACCAGTAATTAAAGAAAAAATTCTGACATATCTAAAAGACGTACGTCATTCGGTCAGCACTGAAGCAGACGAAACTAAACGCCGAGCTTTCCAATCTTCCTTCACGCATCCTATAAGCGACACGAGGACCACCCACGTAGAATTACTCACAGCGCCACGCCACTCATGATACGGTCATTTGAGGGTGGGAAGTACCTTTTAACCGACTCGCAGACAATCAACCGCATCCCAATGAGCGGAATATAAACGTAAAGACGGTAATGGAGCGATAAGGATCACAGCAAGCAGGCTCGGCTTATAACAATCCATTATATGAAGCGAACGCACTGTGGAGGAAGTGTTTATCTTTTCCCCCAAAAGGCCGTGAGCGAAATGCGAGCAGAAGCCGTCCTGTACGTTACGTCTGTGATATAATGTTATGCATCGTATTTCAAAGGCGACGACAGGCACTGAACAGCTCCTTGTGTCCCCACCGCCGTCACGTCTCATGTGGACGTCAGGAAGGTAAATTACCAAGAGTAGTGGTTCTATACGTCATCACGTGGACCCTGGCCGTATGTACTGGCGCTAGAGACGCGCATATTTGCATGATAAACTGTCAGGGCTCTCCTGTCTCCATCACAATTTTCAACAGAGCGCATTTAATGGGACGCTAGCCGGTATTTACACTCGCTGGTCGTGACCGGGACGCATTAACTAGCTCCGGAAGCAAGGATACTATTCGTGTAATGTAGCATGACAATAAAAAGATACTGCATTGTGTGAATTACCAAAACAATTCAATGGTGATAAAATCAGCTTGTTGTAGAGGGGAATTTGAATTATACAGATGTAAATATTAAACAACGTGTCAATAATGATAGGTTTATCACTCTGGCTCACAAAGCCAAAGAAAGTGCATGAAAATTCATCTGTAAATATCTAATAGGCAGAAAATACAGATTCGACACTTGTTTCTACACTTAACACTATAATTTTGTAATAATGCTAGGGTTGGAAACAGAATCCTAAAACAGTGCGATTTGGTAGCAAAATTTTATCTTAAGTAAACGGTCATAAATTCTTATAACTGAGTGAAGGAGTGAGTGAATGAATGAAAGAATAAATAAATGAATGAATGAACGAAATTAATTTGTGTGACTTCCATAACTTTTCGTAACTTTTCCATCAGACCACAATTTCCAACAAAAAGAAATCGATTCATTTTGATCAAAATTCTTAACTGATGACATTCTAAAATTATTTGATTTTTAAGACAATACTAAATAGTATTAAATCAATATGATTAATATACTTAGAGTTAATAAAATTATGTAGTTAATATCACTACGTTAATAAAACATATAAATCCGGGATACAACAGAATTAATTTATTATCAAATATGAACTGAATTTATGTTGAGAATATAAAAACTTGACCCCTTTTATTTTATATTCTGCCAGCAAATGATTTTTCCGTGAAATCTCGGGCACGTTTCATGGATCAACAGCAAAACCCAAAGGTGAAATATATGACTTCTCTTCTCTTTAACACAAAAGCATGACAGCTAACGTCTTCGGAAGAATAGATAGGAAATATGGAAATATGGTGTGATATATTGCTGTTTCCGTCTTCTGAAGTGATCTTCAAAGCCACTTTCTTATTGAAAAAATGAGTAATTACAAAAAGACCTATGCTGAATGTATAACCGAAAATGAGAAATTTTACCGTATCATAAATTCAATGTTCATTGTATGTGCACGAAATATAAAATATTATGCGAAGTATTTGATAAATCAACAAACAATGATCAATTTACATCTCAGGGAGATAATTTAATACACATTTTATTCAATCGATCATCTGAGAGCTATTTTCCTGGTTTTACAATGTCGTCTCCTTCCTGGAATGCAGTCAGGGGATTTGTATTTACAAACAGAATTTATCTGTAAGCATATTGTCCAAACACCTTTCAAAAAGAAGGTAAATATATATAAAAAGTAATGCATATAAAAGCCGGTCCGGGTGGCCGAGATCGCTAAGGCAGTAGTGCCGTAGCGATCTCGGACCGAAGGGTTGCGGGTTCGAGTCCCGCCTCGGGCATGGTTGTATTGTGTTCGTCCTTTCACCTCCTATCATCATCATATATCATATCATCCCCACGTGGGTTGGCGTCAGGAAGGGCATCCGGCCGTAAAACTTTCGCCAAAACCAGAAAAACAGCGACCCCTTAAAGGGAAAAAGCTGAAGAAGAAAAAAAAAAAATGCATATAAAAATAATTACGTAGAGTAAATTACCGTTCGGAGAATTTTTTTCCTCTGCAATTTTGCAGAAGGCTGCTTGTTTTTACTTTCTATTATATTTTGTATAGAGAAAGGTATGTTATGTTGCACGAAATAGTGATGATACTTTGCGTAAAAGACGGGTTTGTGTGTCCCTGATCGTGAAAAGTGGGTTTTAATTCTCGTAAAAGGAAAATATTACTTTCTTCTACACCATACTACTAGCATAGGCAACATTCACGTGAGGGATCCTTAAAACAGAAAAAGTGTTGTTTTTTTGTTTGTTGGTTAGTTTTTTTCATAACCGCTGCCTATCCGTCTGTGGACAGCACTAGCGTCTAAACCGATAACAGGATTTTCTCCAAAATGAATATTCCAGAATGAATCTAGCCGTACTGAAAGCCCTGAAATTTGTAAGGGCGTACTTTACATGAAGCTGCTAGGACAGTTTCAAAATTTTCTAAAAAAAATTGTTCAAAATTTCGAAAATTGCGACAGTTTAAAAGCTTTTTGACTGCCTCCTGCTGCACATTGCTGACAAAGAAACTTTTTAAAAAAGTTTTCTTTAAAATTAAATTATCACATAATTTTATAATTTTTTTTTCAAACCGTAGTAGCTTTTGTGTACGTTTTGTGCAATTTTTGTTGAATCTTAAGAGTCAGAACTACCACAATATTAAGACCATTTTAGCATCACAAATACAAGTGAACCGGACGATACAAGCTTTCTTGCTTATAAAACTTCATTGCACAAATTCAATTCTCAGCTCAACCAAATTCACATGTATTTTTTCTTAGAATATTTGTAAGAATACAGAACAATACACCGAATGCAATGGGGGAAGTAATTTTTATTTAAAATTTAATCAAAAAAATCTTTTTCATAAACTCATCACATTCCTTTATTCTTTCGAAGGTAAATACCTCATTTCTTAACGAACAAGTACTCTTCGTTTTTATTAACAGTAATTATTCCAAAATCCATTGGAATCGAATTTGATTCACAGAACCGTAATATGTGGAAAGCTAAATGTTTAGCGAGCTGAGGGTAATAATTCTCTGAACATGTACGTACACAGCGTTATGACATCGGACAATTACTCCCATCCTTTTGCGGTTAGTTCTAACTATATACCGCCTGCTGGGCGACCCGTGGCATTTCGCCGCGCGCTCCTATGGATATCTCTCGGTCCAAAATTTAAAATTTCATTTGCGCATTCAAAATTCAAGGAGAGATAAACTAGATTTGAAAATGATTTTCACTATGTACTCTCGTTTTTTCCCAATTACATTTCTGCCATTCACTCAGAACTCACTGCTACCTTTCAATTATTTTCTCCAGGCAGATACTGACGATTGTGCGCGGGTCGCGGATCCGACGAGTGTGAGCTGCGACGGTACGCGGCCTCAACAGTACTGTCATCTCCGTAAATAAAACAATACTATCTCAGGTGTTTCAATATAACTAAAAATTGTATGATTCTTAGATTTTATTTCTAAAGCGATTCGGTCAGTCAAGTTGACAAATACATTGATATAATAATTCCGATATAATAACTATATGCTTAGCATGTAGCATATGCAACAATCTCAGAGTTGACAATCAACAAGAACTTATATTACAGTTTTGTCAATTAAACTTGTGAATTATACCCTCTTACTCGGCTAGAAATATTAAATAATAATGTGAAATTCTGCACTGTTCATTTCTAAGAACTTTTTTTCTACGATCAGCAATTTTTTCGCAGAATACTAGTACTTCTATTGCAATTCTAAATGGTAGGGTCGAGTGAAAACAATCAATATTTATTAACTTCCAACCATACATTTCTGTACTGAATTACAAAATGGAAATACAGAAAAGTAATAGCTGATTGTGAAGTATGCCAATCATAATCTTCCTTTCTACGATCAACCCACATCTACATCAGAAGCTAAAAGTTCCATGCCTAATTTCACACCTTTTGTTGTCAAACTCTTCTAATGACTTCAGAAGAGACTAGTATGGAGTTTTTCTGAAATATCGTTCATACAAGTCACATCTGTGCAAGTGTAGCGCAATGATTATTTTAAATTAAATGGTTCGGTCAAATGTATACCCTGAAAACATTACAAGAATACTAACAAAGAAGGAAAATACAATGACAAAAAATACAAGTTTAATGATAAACCATTTTGAATCATCGTATTGAAAGTAGACTTAAAAAGCGCAAATGAAAATTAATTCAAATTAAATCTACAAAGGTGAATAGTTATTTCAGAAATGAATCATGGCTACTAAATTTTGCCCTACTAGTTGGTGTGGATAATCGAAAAAAATCACGAGAATTGTTCTCATTGCAGTTGACGGCAAAGTTCTAGAGCTTTTTGACAAGCGAGCTTCTCTATATTCGACAGTCATTAAAATATTTACGTATCATATTCGATATTACCAATCTGATTCCAAGTTCATAAGTAATGTCATATGATGTATGTCAATCACATGAAAATAGATGAATTTAAGAAAATAAGAAAATTTAGAACTTTAGGAAACACATTTTCACTGATTTTGAGGTTTTCGTATTATGATAACTGCCGGAAAGAAATACATTTGGGATGAAATTCGGAATCATCGTGGATTTTATGTTTTCTTAGAAATTACCATGACAACGAACTACACAAAAGGCGAAGATGCACAAATATTAGTGTTTCGCTCTTGGGTAGAAAGATCAATAGCAGAAAAAAATACTCAAATATAAAACGAGGATTTTGTTACTGAAACGTTCACTTCACAATTTTCTTTCTCGTCAGCCTTACGCATAAAAACTTTGTCAGACATTATTACATCTGTACTAAAAAAAACTACACTCGTAATTTGCGAATTCCCTGCACCCACCGTACTCCTTATTCTCGAAGATGACTCTGTGCCAGGCATTCCGTGCGTGCATGACGCTCCAAAGCGAGGTTCCTTCCACGTTACAAAAGCAGACGGGAAGGCGATAAATCTCCCAGACGCCGAGTTCACTTCAACAAAGTTTGAAGAAGTTAGGGAGACACGAATATTCCGTCGCTGATTGTAATCGTTTCCGTCGCAACCGATGTGATAAATGCCATCTAGGAATCTGCCTGCACTTCTTCCTTCTGAAGAGCGGGCGAACAAACGAGCTCAGAGAGGAGAACCTGCAGACCCCGGAATATTTCCGCTTCTCCCGTCGTCAGGTTACCACTCCCCCGTCCCCGTCCCCAGCCCCGTGACAGGCTCCCCGCCCGCGCCGCTTCCCACGTCCTGCGATATTCGCCCGGCGCTACTCCGCGGTCCCGCTTCCAGATTACTCCTTCCTCGACTTGAGGCCGACTAACTCGATAAAACTCGCGCGCGCGTGTGAACCAGGCAGTCTCACCTCGCGCACCAACCGCGTAACTCATCCGATTTGCAGAGTGGAAAGCGCGAAACGGTGAAGCTTATATTGAAAATAGGATTTACATAATACTTCAATTCCGCTTTCACGTCACTTCAAATGTGCATGAAGGAATAAAGAAACAAAATGAAATCGACTTACGATATAAATATTTAACAATCCAGGGCTTCGCACATAATATCCATGACTATACTATCTTAAAAACAGTTCTGTATACAGATTCCCATATTACAACTGAGGAACATGGAATAGAACTGCAGAACTACTTTAAAGGAAGGTTTTTAGTAACGAAATATTAAATTTACAATCTGAAATAGCGTACAATAATAATAATAATAATAATAATAATAATAAATGGACCAGTATGTGTATTGTGATGGGCAAATCCAGATTTTACAATACGGGTCGCCAAAAAATGACCCGACAGAAAGGAATCCACCCGTCAGAAAAAATCTTGTAGATTTGGTTGCATCAGCACTAAAGAACCACATTATTGTTCTTCTGCTTTATATAAAGAAATTAAACTTTATTTGCTAAAGTTCTAGTTTTGGTAATAGAAGTACACATAACATACATGTCGGCGTAAAAAATTGAAACATCTTAATTTTATAATTTTTACAAATCAAGATAAAGACATTCATTTGGGATAATAAGATTTCTTTATATATACATATATATATATATATATATATATATATATATATATATATATATTATATTTAAACATTAAAAATAAAATGCAACAGTTCAAAATTTTCTCCAAAATACTTGGTCCCGACTATTCTTCCGAAAATTTCAATATATTTGCATAAGAAAATATCCTGTGCACGCGGATACTTTTTACGAGCTTGAAATCAAACAGACTAAAGTACTTGACAACGAAAGAAGACATTTGAATGGTGAGTGGCGCCGAGGCACACAGTTCTCAAGAGGATTCGGGAAACGGGCAACGAGGACGTCGCCACTTAACCTCACCTTCCAGTAAGCGAGAAGATGGATGCGACGCTAAATTACACACGGGAAACGTCCAGGAAATCAAGCAAAATGTAGTATATGCTTGGACGTATTAATTACAGTAATTTTATTACTCGAAGTTTTGTTACATGATACCGCCTATTACGCGTTTCATAAAGGCACTGAAGCGTAAGTAATTTCATTTTATTTTTATACGTTTTTATATATTCATATTTATTATACCACCAAAATGTTACATTGCACTGTTTTTGTCATCTTTTAGGTTGTTAGATTTTATTGAAAATTTGAGGAGACAATGTGCGTGGAAGAACATAGAAACGAAATGAATTTGCCAAATCTTAAATTTCTGAGATGTTCAGCAGTATATGCAACATCCATATGACCATCTCGCACTATCTTACACCATATCGCACAACGAATGAAACTTTTCGGGTGACAAACGCACTTTGGGCACCTCTGTTTAAAATTTCGATCGCTTCAGGAGTTATTTTAGGCCACTCCTTTTATATGCATGCAACTAAGGAATTCATTCTAACACCGGGCTGTGTTATGCTTCTTTGTCTTTTTAAGCAAAGAGTTTCGTCTTCAAACATGTAATCGAATCATTCACAACGTCGTTCATAGCATTATCGATCAATGTCCTGATAGAAATGTTGCTATATTCACAATATGTTTGTGTGACAGCTTCCTAGCAACACGGTAGTCTAAAATAACTCAGGAAAATAGCCGAATAACATTTTCAATCTAAGCATCTTAATATAACTTGGTGCATTACAAGTTGCACGAAAGCTTTTACAAACTTATTTACAATGCACGAAGAGGAATATTACGAAACATTTTGTAACCAGGTGGATGCGGAAAACTGCGTCATATAGTTTGAACCAAGTGACGCCTTGCCTGGAAAAGAAGACAAATAACGGCGTGACAGGCATTTGAAAACTAATTAGGAGTCCGAAACAAGGGCTGTTTGTATTTATTAACTTAACTCTTACACAATTAGGACACGAAAAAAACATCTTAACTTTCGCGATCTTTTTCCTCTTTTTACTTTTGGCCCCTTGAGCAGCATAACTTGTGCACATTATTCGCAAAGGGGAAAGCAGTGGGGGAGAGTGTGGCGGGTGGTGTGCAGTTGGAGGAGGTTGGGGTGGTTGGGGGGTGGGGTCAGGGAGGCGGCGCAGGGGCGGCGCGGGGGCGGCGCGGGGGCCGGCGCGAGCGCGAGCGCCAGCCAGCACCAGCGAGGCCCAGAGCAGGTTTTGCGCGCTGCCTCACGGCCTGAGCTGGCGTTGCGCACGCCCCGCCGCACACCACCCCTCGTGCGGCGCTGCCCCGCCTGCCCGCCGCCCGCCCGCCGCCCGCCCGCCGCCCGCTCGCCCCGCCCCACCCCTCCCCGCCCCGCCCCGCGCCGCGCCGCGGGAACCGGATTGTTTGGAGCTGGACGCTAATACCCTGGATGGAAGCTTTCTAAAGAGCGGATGTGCAATAATGTAGATACTCGAGCGCGGGGAAATAGTCGTGAATCAACATGAACAAAAGGTAGCGAGCAACACGTCTGTAAAATGAATCATTTGAAGTAAATATCTTTTAATGGCTCACTGAGTTATAATAACGACAACACTGAAACTGCATCATTAATCTACATTGCAAATCTACGTCTTCCTTTTGGAATAAACAAGTTGCAGGTGAACTCGCCCATACCTGAACAGAATGTCTTCTGGCAGATTAGAAGAATCGATAACGACATACTACGTGGGACGGTAAATTAACCTGAGAATATATTACTGAGAATGTCAGAACAACAGGTACATTTATCTAAACGCGCCTTTGGTGATCTGACACTTCTAAACTGCTGTGAGTAGTAAATCTGTGTGTTTGGAAAGGGAATTAAGTACATATATTCTCTTTATAACAACGATTCCTTTTAGAATACATTGGGAATGAGCAAAATACGAGGAGTCATGTCAAAGAGTCTTTTTTAGACATTCCTTAAACGAATACCATCAGTACACCAACATTTTACAGTGCGGTGACATAGAAAACACTAAAAGAATGACGCTGACGCAATGCACTCACGTCCCACACAAGCCAATCAAAGAATACGATAGTTCTCCTTCCTAGCAAGCAGTGTACGTGCGGCCAGCAAGCGACAAGCAGCCCGTAGGCGTCGTACGGCTCCAGTGGGCAGCATATAAAATAATGCGGCGCGTGTCCTTCAGGTGTTGTCGTCGGAGGAGGGCCCGGCCCGCCGCCCAGCAGGTGCACGCCTCGCCCAGGCAGCGCGAGTAATCGCCGGAAGCAAAGAAAACCTAACCTCAAGGTCCCACAGGTGGCAACGCGCCTCGATTGGGGCTCCTTCTCTCAAACACGGCGCCCGAAGCGGTTTCTCGCACGACCAGCGCCCACACATGCACGCACCGGCGCGCTCCACACCTAGATTTCCACTCATTTTCAGTGCTCATCTTAGCATAGTCAAGATGTCAAAGGCCAGTGCCTCTCATAATGTTTCATACTGGCATTTTTAAGCACTGTAAGGTGTCTCGCTCTGCTATCGAGACGGCAAAGATATCTACGCGGAGATAGAGGAGAAGAGTGGTCGGCGCAAATGATGGTTCCTCGCATGCGCATGGGAGCTCGACTTCCCTCGATGGAGTTATTTATGATTTTAATCAAATCGCGTTTCAAGGCAAACTGGTTCGACGGCTGCAGCGTGCAGCCGGCCGGGCCGCCGCCGCGCCGCGCCGAGCCGCCTCCGCCGTGCCGCGCGGCGCGGCGCGGTGCGGCGGGTGGCGGGTGGCGGCGCGGCGGGAGGCGAGAGGCGGGTGGCGGGTGGCGGGCGGCAGGCAGCGGGCGGGCGGGCGAGCGAGCGGGTAAGCGGGCGGGTGGCGGGCAAGCGGGCCGGCGGGCGGGCGAGTGGGCAAGCGGACGGGCGGGCGACGGCGCACGGGCGGGCGGGTGTCGGGCAGGCGGGCGACGGCCACAGCGCTGGCCAACCGCTGGCGTGCTTGCCCGCCGCCAGGCCCTCCCACGGAAACACAGGAATTTAAAACGACGCTTCGAACCACGTGGCCAAATATTGACGCCGTTTCTCCGCGTGCGAGATGCGGCCAACACTTGACAGAGCAGCGTAGCCGTTCGGAAAATTGATTTTCAGCCACGCTGTCACAGCATTGTGAAGGAAAATGAATGTCAGACAAGAAAATATTTCCGTGTGCTACCTCAAAGGACACAACATGCATACATGATTCAGGAAACTCGGTCGATTCTGTAATATTGTAGACCTCTGTTCCGTTCTAAAGCGACCGCAAACCGTTTCAAAGAAACAACATATTGTCGCGGAAAGTTCGTCTGCTTCGATTTTTGCCTTCGCGCATATACGTAAGCGTTTCGTGAGCGCCGGCTGTGCGTTTTAGTTCTTCGTTAATACACACGCGAGACGTGCATCGACAAGACTGGTCGACAAGGCAAAAATAAAACAGCGGGTTTTTCAAACACAAGTAACACACGCGTCCAGCAGCGGGCGCCGCACGTCGCCGCGTTCCGCCGTTCCCAGCGCATGCAGAGTGGCAAGCCTTGTACGGCAGTCACAGGAAACGAGCGGGCACTCCGACTTACATCCAGTTGGCAGCGACGCTGTGCAGATGCGTGAGCGCCAGGACCCAGCAGGTTGCAGTGGCTGCCAGCAGCACGCGGTTGGAGTTGGAAGGACGTCGGCGCTGTCTGTGCCGGCCCCGCATCACGCCTCCGGTTCCAGCGAGCCCGCGCCGCCGCCGCCGCCTCCGCCGCCGCCTCCGCCGCCGCCGCCGCCTCCTTCGACGCCGCCCACCGCACCGGACAAAAAACTTCACAGAGCTCCCTTAGTTCTTCCAGACAGGTCACACAAACCTGATATCCCAGTTCTCGCTCCGGCCTTCACGTAGGCACCCTTCTGACGCGCACCGCGGCGGCCGACATCGCCTTCGTGCTCTTCACGTGAAAGCCGTCAGGTGACAAGTGTTGCGGCGCGCGCTGCGAGGCCTGGCCGGCGAGCGTGGGGCGGACGCGTCGGAGCGCTCCAAGAGTCCCAAATGTGCACACGGCTCGGGGCACTGGCTCAAACTCCAGGAGCCTGCTCTGGCAGCCTTTCTCAACGATGACCCCGCGGCTGCTGCCCCGCCGCGCCATTGGTCGCCCGCGCCCCCTCCCCGGCGCCGCGCGCGCCACCTCGCGGCGATTGGCCGCGCCCGCCGCCCGCCGGGAAAGAAGAGAGGGTAAGGTTGATGGAGTGAATCGTGAACAATAGTTCCTATTCCCGAGGCCGAGCCGCCGCGGGAGGTTGATATGCTTCATTAGTGGCGGAGCTGTCAGTCACGCGGGGTGGCGGGACCCACTGGCGCAGCCGTTGCCGCCGCGGTCGCCGCCGTCCCCCCGGCCACGGGCCCCTCGTCCAGGGCCCCACCGGGCCCCCGCGGTGGCCCCCGCGGCGGCCCCTGCGGCCGCGCACTCGCCCGCTCCGCTCCGCGCCACGCCGCTCCGCGCCGCCGCCACTCGCGCGCTCCGCACCGCCCCTCGCCGCTCCTCCGACTTTGCCGGGCGGGCAACAATGAAAACACGCCGCCCCCCTCACCTTGGTTGGGTCGCGCGAGGGACAAATATCGCTAATTGCTGCGGGCGGTCCTCACCCGCCCCGCCGCGCCGCTCCCTCGCGCCCTCCGCGGGGAGAAAAGGAGCCCAAAACAACCGGAAGAGCCGCCGAGGCGCACTTTCGGGAGCGACCGCGGCCACCGCACAATGCCTGCTGCCGCCGGAGGACGCGGGCGAGCGCCAGGATTACGGAATAACGTGTACATATTTGCGAGACGAGAGAGGGAACAATGGTAAATGCACGCTGGCTGAACAAAAGCGAGCGCCTTTCCACAGAGAATTGGCCGTTTCAATTGCGCGGGCGGGCACTGGCAGTCGCGCGGGGGCGGCGGAGTAGCACTGGGGGCGCGCGCTGCCCCCGCCGCCGCCACTCACCCGCACCACTGCGTCGCCAATTCCTGTTCATTAAAGTGCTGGAATGCCAGCGGGCACTGTACACTCGTACTATAAGCGCGATTATCTCAAAATTATTAGGTCTTGTTTTCGAGTGCTGATGACATTTAATATAAGGGGAGTTTTCCGGCCTATTTCAAATATTTGAAGGAAATTGTTGTAAGTTTCTAACAATAAGCAATAATCTTCTTGCTTAAAATGGATGTGACAATTTCAGAATGCGATATTTAGAACTGCAACTCGTAGACCCTTAAATTTTCTCGTCCTAATAATTTTAACATGAGCTATAGTTTCAACTTTTGTAGAGATCTTTTAGTTTTCTGTTAGCTCAATAACATTATAAGGATCCAAACACAAACATCTGTGAAGAGATATATTGAATAAGACTTTTATATAAATTAATTTTATTTTCTCAAGAAATGTATAGTGGAAGTAAGATAACGAGGAAAATAAAACTTAATTTTCAAAACAAAATGTAACTTTAGCAAACATTCTTTATATGAAAACAAAATTTGAAAGACAAAGGTAGTATTGATTCTTCTATCACTTCATGAAAAATAAAAAATTCTGAGAATTCTCCGAGATTTGGAAATTTGAGACATATCGCAGAAAAATGCCATTCGCAGACGTGTACCAGAGACGTAGATATGTCGTAACAAGTTTTTCATCCAAAATTAATGATAGACAAAATCGAGATAGATCAAGCATGATTTAAATAGCTTGTGATATACGAACTCCTCTTCTTTCGCTCGCAGAAGCCCAAATGATTCATCGACTCTAATTCGATATTAACAGTTCTTATAGTGCCGCATAATGTGCTTTCTTATAGTGCTGCGCAACCATTAACCAGAGATTTGGTACTTGGCTTTCCCAGTGAATCAAGAATTAATTAATGATCGATGTCATTATATTTGGCAGTTTATGTGATATATGAAGATATTGTAATTTGCCTTTTCTATCTACGTCCCAAAGATGTGAAAACACTTCTGCGTGAAAACACTTTATTAACAAAATTAATTAAAAATAAGACTGTTTCAAACAATATCGGTAGAGAAAATGCAATGGAAATGTTTAGCGTATGTATACCAAACAAAACAGTGAGGGCTTTGAATTCATGCTCACGTGATTTCTTTTCTGCTTGCTTCTACAAACTGGTTTTGATTTTGGATGCGTTTTCCCTTCCTCATTGTTCTTGTTCTTTTCATCTCCACGGCGACTCTTCATTACCGTTGGATTTTCTTACACTGCCCATTCATCTGCTCGTGCCCCTTCGTTTTGTGATGGACAGAGTTCTGTGCGATACGTGATGGACATCTTCCCCCTTCCTTTTTTAATTCGGAATAAAATATTATGTATATTTATCAGATTATATTTATAGCCTTAGAAACATTAAATGATGAACAATAAATAAAAATTGGAAGAAATTTAAACTTTTATGCAAAAGTTCTATGTGCAACGAAAAACCTGACCTAGGCCGGTGCATTAATAATTCAATTGTAACTTCAAATAACATTCCGCTAATTACTGATGTGGGAAATGCAAACATGATCGAAGCAATACAACACGCTATAGCAACAAGTTACGCAGCAGCAATTTTACAGCAGATGCAATTGCAATTGCAATTGCAACACCAACAACTTCAACAACCGGGCCGCGGG
Source organism: Gryllus longicercus (assembly GCA_038098605.1). Lineage (NCBI taxonomy): Eukaryota > Metazoa > Arthropoda > Insecta > Orthoptera > Gryllidae > Gryllus > Gryllus longicercus. Next base: position 589,626 of record JAZDUA010000602.1, read on the forward strand.
ATGTAGGGCAAGGGTGGTTGGAGCGGTCGGGGCGGAGCGGTCGGGGCGGAGCGGTCGGGGCGGAGCGGTCGGGGCGGAGAGGTCGGGGCGGAGCGGTCGGGGCGGAGCGGTCGGGGCGGAGCGGTCGGGGCGGAGCGGTCGGGGCGGAGCGGTCGGGGCGGAGCGGTCGGGGCGGAGCGGTCGGGGCGGAGCGGTCGGAGCAGAGCGGTCGGGGCAGAGCGGTCGGGGCAGAGCGGTCGGGGCAGGGCGGTCGGGGCAGAGCGGGCGGGGCAGAGCGGGCGGGGCAGAGCGGGCGGGGCAGAGCGGGCGGAGCAAAGCGGGTGGGGCAGAGCGGGCGGGGAGGAGTGGTGGGGAGCAGGCGGGGGGGGGGGCGTTTTGGGTCGAAGCGGGGTGAAGTCAGTGGCGGGTTGTCGGGATGTAAAGAAAATTGCTTCTCTTTTACAGATAGAATTGATTCATTTTCTCCGGCTCAGCTTAGCTCGGAGCCAACATTGTTGCTGACTTTGCTCCGACTCTCCCCGGAAGGTCCCAGCAAGTCCAGACGGTGGATTTTTGATATCAGCTATATAATTAGGGCGAATTCAGCAACTGGCGGAAAGGAAACTCCTAGCGGCCGGGTGCACTGACCGGCAATTTTTAGTGGTTTCTCCAATCAATACCAGGCGAATATAGTAATACTTTCACTGACGAATGAAGCAGAATTCTACGAAACGTGCCAGGGAGTGCCCGCGATATTTCCTTCCTCTTCCTTGTCCAGTGTTCTTCACACACACACTTATATGCACCACACTACACACAAGTCGACAGACCGGTCGGGAGGGGTCGGCTGTCCAGAATCCCCCAAAAGCCAATGCGCAGGTTGGGCCAGCATCTCACCATCCACCGGGGAGGGATCACCGCCAACTCCCGGGACAAAATATTCTCTACACTGAAAGGACAAATGACCCGTGGTGTAGTTGATGTGCCCGGAAACGTTAATCATTCCTTTTCGCGCAGAATAGACGATTGCGATAAATACTCGGGCAGGGGTCACTTCAAATTGTATCAAACAAAATCAAACACAGGCACATTCAACGGACCGCAAAATAACTGCAATAAATTACAGAATATTTGATAAAGTACCTTCAATAAGCGAGTAGAATCACACCAACCGGCTGTTTTGACTGAACTCTTACTAGAAAAGATTTATCACCAACTATAATAATCTAGTTGTATTAAAATAATATTTAAAAAGTAAGAAACCAGCGAGAGAATGAAATACAACCATTTCACTAGGTAACAAAACAAGGGATATCAGCTGCAGCCAAAGATCTCCAACAACTGCCCCATTGAAGCCAACCCATTACTCTTACCATATAAAATAGAGTTTCAAATATTTTAGACATAAGCAAAGCAAAACCCTCAATAACCCATTAAAAATATTTTTATCTGAACATGACTTACTACAACACCGTTGTCTCAGTGCTCGAAAAAATAAATACCCAAACGATGAATAAACATATCGAAATTAATTATGTTAACTCTATGAACATGCAAAAATTCAAAGAACAAATGGATATGAATATTAATTTCCCAAAATATTAAAATAACTAGACTATCAATTATTAGCATTTTCAGAGACAATACAGAAGTACATAAACATAAAATATTCTAACCACAGTAATAATAACAAAATAACAACTGGTACTACAACTGCACACACCTCGCATTATTTGTAACGTTTATACAATATACTTCATTAGCATTCAATAGAACTCTTCACCACATGAAGGGCGGGAGATATGCAAAAAATATATACCTTTAGTTTTTTTAATTCAAAAGTTTTAACGAACAATGGCACTTATTGTACCATTGAATAATTCTATAGGAAATCCTATAGAAATGTTACAATAAGAATAAACTTGGAACCGTTTTTGAGAAAATTGTGTTTAGTTTATTTTTAAATTTGTCACGAGTTCACTGAACATTACAAGAAATCTACTTATATTTTCAAAACATACATGACCGTTCAAAGATGAAAATTTGAAAAATATATTTTATTAAAGAAAATCATACTCCTTCATTAATGTAGTTGTATATGGTCAAACGTTTTTGAATATTTGTAATTTTCGGAAGTCCAGATGTTTGAATGAAAATCAGACTTACGTCAATTTCAAGAGCGTACTTTCGTATTCGAGAAGTAAATGTAAAGAAAAATGTGGAGCCATTTTTGAGAATATTTTCAAAATGGCTTAGGTGTTTCATAAGTACACCCCCAAAAATTAAATAGTTCGTTTAAATTCTCTGTGTCACGTCATCAACCAATGCGTTTGAAGAATTTAATTTTTTTGTGAAAATCTTCTGTACTGTTTAAGCGCTAGTGTTTTTTGGACACGGGAAGATGTTTTGAAAAAAATCACCTCCTAGTGACCACCAAAATATATACTATCTTTGAAATCTCTAAATCTCGGTACGAAACTTTCTTTCTTTACTGCGTATATGTACAGTGCATGTCACTAAGGATATTGAATTTACTTAAAACCAAATGCTTCTTTCTTACATGGCTTAGGCAAACAATATTTAAACTAAGCCAAATTGAAAAGGACTCGATTTTAAATTAGAGATGTATAAAAGCAACGACTATGAAACCAAATATATATATATATATATATATATATATATATATATATATATATATATATATAGAGAGAGAGAGAGAGAGAGAGAGAGAGAGATAGATAGATAGATAGATAGATAGATAGATAGATAGATAGATAGATAGATAATTTATTTCATTTGCTTTGGTCATAAAGCCCGATGGCAAATTCTGCACACATATTATACATCTAATACAATAATATAATACTTAAAGAACAATAAAATACATACAATACATAGTACATTATTATTTCATTTAAGGCATGCCTACTAAATGCAGAGGCCCTTCACAGAATACTGATCTTATCACTTACAACACTATTACTAAAATTTAATCTTAACATAAAAGTTCTTTTATGTTATATGTGTTAATATAACATAATATTTGTGGGAAAAGTCTCCTTTAGTGCTGCAGGCAAGCTATTCCATCACCAAATTGTTCTATTTACAAAAGACTATTTTCTAACATCAGTTCTCTATTTTCGAGGACGTAGTTTTCTAATATGGTCATGACGTGATATGTAAACGGGTTCATGCATTCTTTCCTGAATTTCCCTCTACGTCGAATTTTTCTCTAATGCTTTGTAAAATATACACAACCTTGCTTTTTCCCTACAGCTCGCCCAAAGATTGCTCTGCTTTTCCCAAAGATTTCCATGTCGATACTTTGTTGGAAATATTTCCTAACGAATTTCCCCTTTTAACAAATGTTGCTGCTACTTTGGTGCTCTTTTGATAGAGTTTATTTGGCCCCTTCTATATGAACCTCAACCCGCTGCTCCGTACTCTAATACCGGACGCACAATGGTTGTACATGCTAGTTCTCTTGATTTACTACTTCACTTCCTTAACACTCGCGATACAAAGTGTAAAGATTTCCACGCCTTCCCAATAGTGAAGTTGACGTGCTTCCTCCATTAAAGCTGTTCATTGGTTATCACCCCCAGATATTTACAACTAGTTACCTGTGAAATTATCTTGTCTCTAAGCAAACACATTGCTGTCCCATTATTTCTACTACGCGTAAAACTATTTTGCAATTATTCGGATTTTTCTTCATTTTATTCATTTTCGTCCATTCTTCCAAGCATCGCAAGTCACGATGTAATTTATCCTGATCCGATACGTTTTCGATCTTTTTGTAAATAAGGAAGTCGCACGCAAAACGTTTTTAATTTTTGAGCCTATTACACCTGCTAAGTCTTTTACATTCACCAAATATAATAAAGGTCCAAGTACACTCCCCTGCAAAACCCCAGACGTTACACTAACTCTTTCCAACAGGCTGTTTCCCGCCCTTACTCGCTGGTGCCGGTTATTTAGAAAATCCTTTATCCGTAGTATCACTCTCGAGCCTAGCACTATTCTGCCTAATTTTTCAAGTAGTCTATCATGGGAAACAAGATCAAAAGCATTCGTAAAGTCTATTACCGCCGCATCGATTCTATTACACTTATCTAGTGCATCCGCGATGTCTTGACAAAAAGCTATTGTTTAACTTTCGCACGAGTAGCCCTTTCTGAACCCGTGCTGCCCCCAAATATCCAATTTTCTCTACTCCACACGTTTCTGATATGTTAAGCGATTAGGTGCTTCATCTGCTTACAGACAAATTATGTTAATAATTGATGCCGATAATTTTTAACTTCTGCTCGAGACTCACACTTATAAATGGAAACTACAAATGCTTCTTTCCAATCCTGAGGAATACTTGAATTATTTAATGTAGTATCAAAAAGTCGTAACAGATAAGGAATCGTGGCCTCACCTCCTGCTTTTAATAAGTCTTTCCAAAATGCCGTCCAGGTTCACTGATTTATTCTTTCCAATTCTCGCTATTCTTTTTCGAATATCACGTGGTCTAGTAATCATTTATTGTCCTTGCCCGTTTAAAGCAGATACGTCATTTTTTTTGCTGCAAATACCGAACCAAAAAAAAAAAGGAATTAAAAGAGTTCCGCTTTGTCTTTGCTCTCTGTAATTTTGTTATTTGCCTCTCTCAACACAGGAATGTCCTCTGTAGTTCCCTGTTGCCTGAAGTGCCCCTTGCTTAGAGTCGGATAATATACTTTGTCAAAAATTCCTGTGCGGACAGTTTCTCTTGAAGAAGCACCGTAGAGAGAATCTTGATTTTGTTCCTATTCTCTGTACTTCTCCCGCACTTTCCGTAAGCTCTTCTGACTTTTGATTTTAGTTTCCTTATCTTTTCATTATAGTACTCTGGATCTGGGTTCTTTTTAAGATACTTCTGTGGTACGAAACGCGCTCTCTCTGCAATCACAATTTCTTTAAAGTTCCTCCAGATTTTCTCTACGCTGCTTCGCTACTACACCAGTGCTCTCACATATTCTTGTAAACCCTTTGCATTTATCTTATGATAATGATTGACCTTTGTAGGTTTATAATCTTTGACACAATAAATATTTCCTGCTATTTCTAAAAGTACCGCGGAATGGTCACTACTCTCCTGCACCACTTCACAGTTACCGAGCAACTCTTCTGGTCGGATTAGAAAGGCGTCCAGCAGTGCCTTTTCCCTTGTAGGCTCCCGCACCACCTGGGTGAATCCGTTTTCCCAAACCAACTCGTTTACACTGGCTTGCGCCTCTTCCCCACGAGTCCCCTCTCCCGCCCAGGTTTCAGAAGGAGTATTTTAAGTCTCCCCCGATTATCAACGTTTATTCTTATCGCTCTCCATACGCGTCACCTCACTAAGTTTATTAAGCATTTCTAAATTCTCATTTGGAGACCTCTATGCACCTATCATTTCCAATGATTTATTAGAGCGTTTGCATTTGATTTCGACGCATAACATCTCGAATTCCGCATCTTTCCAGACCTCTTCTGCATGCAAACTAGCTTTAACACAATTAAGCGTCCCACCCCCGCGTCCATCTCTGTCTCCCCTAAATATGGCATAATCATCGCGAAAAAATTCTGCATTAGAAATTTCAGGTTTGAGCCATGACTCCGTACCTATTACATCAGGGCAATACTGATCTATCAAATTCCAAAATTGTTCGTATGTATTTATTAAGCTTCTACAATTTACCTGCAACACTAACTGTATTTGTATTATATATATTATGTGCACACGACCAATTACAAATGAACGTATTAACGTTTTTGACAGCGGACAGAAAAAATTGAGAATAAAAACTAGTGGATCAAAGTCACAAGCAAAGATTTTCATCTTCGAAACTCAAAATTTCCTTTACTCATCCAAAACACATCCATACCATGACTACGAAAACATACACCACTTTTGTACCTAAAAATTACATTAGACGCAAAGTTAACCTGGAAAGAACATTTCACCAGCACAATAAAGATACATTGACAAAAATCTAAAAGCCCTATCGCATACTAAAAATGAATCTTCACTAAGCTTCGAATGTGTCAAAATCATTTAGAAATCATTAATTAGATCTTTACCAAGCTACGTGAGCTCCGTTTTGATACAGGCCGTCTACATCTACATAAATTAACAACAAATTATGCAAATAAATGCCTCCAAAAGTTCAACAATCTGTTATGGTTTAAAAGCAATCGGCAACTACTCAGAGAACTAATAATAAACCCTTCTAGACTACATTTCTAAAAATTTCAAAATTTTCAGGATATATATTCCCAAAAATACCTTCTGCTGAAACTTAAAATCGTGGTAAAACTTACCGACAACCACAAAGAAACTCATGCTAGCCCTATGACAAATTCAAGATCCTACTATGTAAAAAATACACTTACTGACGTACCCAAAACGCTATAGACGTAGAGAAGACAATATTTTCACTATTTCCAGCACACCTGATGTAATTTTTAGAATTGGGGAACCCTTTTTAGGTTTTCTTTATGTAGGGTTTCTTTAGAGTATAATTAATTCATATGACTTTGTATCATAATTTTGTATGATTGCCAGATGAATTTGTATCATAATTATGATTTATATACCAATACTCATGTGAATATTAAAGAAATCCAATTATAACCATCTACATGATACAACAAATGTGTCATGGAGTCTCTTGAGCAGTTTGGCCATTCTATCTCCAAACTAACAATACTACGAGAGACTCCTCTTTTGAATGGAAAGAGATAAAGAATGACGAAGTCTATACAAATCATCAAGATGTCATTGCAGGTTATTACGTAATTGTTAAATTTTCATCGGTAGAAGGCTATTAGGGAAGCACGTGTGCCAAGAGAAGAAATAAAGCTGAATGACGGACTTCTGCGTGCAGTTCCAGAAACGCGTAGAGCCTTGTGATCCTTTTCAGCTTACAACAAAACCCTTACCTCCATGCCAGAATAGATGAAACTGATCTTGTCGAAACCACTAGAAGACAAGCGTCCAAGATTTAATGACATACTTAAGCAAAGATCCCTGATGGTAAAGTTTGCGGTAACAATATTTTTTCTTTAACTTCATTTGTGAATTTTGTTATTAACAGGCGTTCAGAATATTCTTACTGATATGTATCCCCTTTCACCAAGCATTCGTATGTAACTCAGCATGCTGCTCATATCGCGTGCACAGCTCCCTGCTTTTCAGCTTATCTTCTGACAATATTTCTTACAATTGCTTCATAGTTATTGGAATACATAGTGAAATAAAATACATAGTGGAATACATAGTGAAAACCTGATATGAAAAAAAAAAACCACTGAACTTTCAACTCTGTACTATTGTATCGTACTGAAAAAATGTAAACTATTTATAAGTCGATAATGACCTTTTTGTTGATGTGACAATAAATTAATTATTAAAATTCTTATAACTTGACTAAGAATCAAAACACCAGGGACTCTCAGAAAAAGTAGAAAATCTAAAAAGTGTTCCCCAGTTTCTCCTGCTGTCTCTACGTGTACAGAATTGTTTATATCTGAACGCCCTAACACCTGAAATATTGATACTTAGACGAAAAGATGATTGTTCATATATTTCTATGTAAATAATGTATCCTCTCCACTGAGCTGAACTAGAAGAAAAATAAACGAAGTATCTGTAATGTCATGGTCGCACGTCTTAAAATGTTGTATAACTGGAAAAAATTGATCCATGGAACGGATATAATACATTAGTTTTATGTGAAAATATTAAATACTGTTATCAGGAGATGAGAACACGAAATTGCAAGTTCATTCAATTATTTCCCCCTCTCTTTCTCTCTCTCTCTTTCTCTCTCTCTCTCTCTCTCTCTCTCTCTCTCTCTTTCTTTCTCACTAACACACACATTTCTCTGTGTGCCTTTGTCTGTCGCTGTCTCTTGCGCTCTTTCTTTCGAAAGGAGGTACCAACTGTAGGGGTTTTGTCTTTCTTCTTGCAGTTGCGTGCGGCTTATGTTTCTTCATTGAAAAGGGAAGAAATTGCTGACGCATTATTCTTGATGCGCCAAGATTTTGTTTAGTAGCACTACATACTCGTCACGAAAAAATTATCGTGGTCATGTATGTATTTTTATTTTCGACGGATTTACCCCTTCACACCCAAAACAGTGAATTGAGAGCAATCATTTTATATTTAAAAAAATTGTGTTAATGTTATATTTCGTTTGATCTACGCACATTTTCTGTGTATTACATTTTAAATGAGACGTTTAAAACAATAATTTGTATTTCAAAGGACGGAATGAAATGTGAAATGTTAAGGAAAACTAAAATCGTTAATATTTTTAGGAAAGCACCGACGTGAAGGCAACTTTATTGTAAGTTCACCCATGGATTTCTTTATTGAAAAAACTTATATAATACTAATCGGCAGAATCAGAAGACCTGAATACCTCCAGCAAAAATATAATTTTAAAAAATTTCGACAAACATTTTTGATGAAAATTAATTTTGATGACTTGATATTCTTTTATACGTATTGCAATATGCTAAGTAATGCCTGTGATCACACCCGAATCCACCGGAAAATATCGATGGAGAATTATGAAAGGCGAAAGTAATGCGATGCTAGAGGCTCTCCTATAAAAGTATTATCTAAGAAGTATAATTCTCATATCTTTCGAAATTCAATTTTTCATTTAGATTGGACTTGTGAACTCAAATAAAATAAATTTCATAATTTACTGTACGAAAAAAAATTGCAATATTACTAGTCGAGTTAAATAATTGCCAGGAAATATTTTTCGACAGAATAATAGCAACACCGACACGCCGTTTCTAGCTTCTTACGCAACTAAAATTACGTGCACTAACGCGAGAAAAACTAAGCAAATGCACTGTTGGCAATTCAGATCTATGTGGTAACTCGCACAAGATAGCTCTTATTTGGATGCACCTGATTTGTAAAACAATGAAATATAGACAATTGCTGAAAAAAAATAGTCCATTTAAATTTTGACTTTAAATATAACTGCTTTATATTTTTTACTCTGTATGTGTTTTCTGTGGCGAGGTCGTCCGGTTTTGCAAGCTTTGGCGAGGATCGTTTCAATGGAATCAAACGTCAGATCGCACACTACTCACTTGTGTGGATTGCTCGTGGTTTAATAACGCCAATGGTAAATACGGTACATAATGATAAACACCAATACGACTTTTCGTACAAGCTGCACGGGGAGTAATCAAATGTGGGACTGGTGTGAGAATCGCAGAAGAGAGCGAGCGAGACGGAGGAGAGGCCGGCGCAAGCAGCGAGTCTCGTGTGCGTGTTATGACGGCTCTGTCACGGGCTTCGCCCAGCGCGTCGCTTAATCGGATTCCCACACGCTCTTGCGTCCTCCGCTTGTCTCAAGCAGCGAACGCAGCCCACATCTGTCACGTCGCATCACGCCATTGGAGCTCTTGCTCAGCCCCGCCCACGCTCGCCCGCTTGCTAATGCATCACGCCAGTCTCTCACGGCTGTGTCTTTTGTTTTTAGTGTAATTCTGTGGTGCACTTTAGTGTCGTTCGCTCCCGGACAATGATTTGTAAGTTGTTCTGGAATAGACTGGAATGTACACAGTCCGTCCCACAGAAAAGGTGACTGATGTGAAATAAAATACAAGAAGTTGGTTGTTCGTAGTGTACATGCTTTTTTATTCAAAATAGTCTCCTTGTGAGTCAATACACAACTGCAAGCGGTGGAAAAAGTTTTCAAAACAATTCTGATAGTCAACAATTGTAATTGCCTGCAGGATCGTTGTCGTAGCCTTCTGAATATCGGAAATCGTGTCGAAACGCCGTCCTTTCATGGCCATTTTCAGTTTAGGAAATAGCCAGACGTCGCACGGAGCTAAATCCGGCGAATAAGGAGGGTGGTCAAGCGCAACAATACCTTTTCAGCCAAGAATTGGCGAACGATCTTGCTTTTGTGCGCTGGAGCATTGTCGTGCAACAAACACCAAGTTCCTTGGTTGCGGTATTCAGTTCTCACCCGAACAATCCTCGACCATAAAAGAGTTAGAACACTCAAGTAGTAATGTGCGTTCACCATTTGACCTTCTGGAGCAAATTCTTTATGGATAATTCCTTTGGAACCAAAGAAAACTGTGAGCAGTGTCTTGACACGACTTTTCTGCATTCGCACTTTTTCGGTTTTGGAGATTCTGGACCTTTCCATTCCGAGCTCTGGCGCTTTGTAAGTGGCTCGTATTGAAAACACCATGTTTCATCACCGGTTACGATGCATGACAGGAAGTCTGCGTCCTCATCGGCCGATCGTTTCATGTCTCTGCAGTGTTCCACTCTGCAATGCTTTTGATCGTCCGTGAGTGAATGGGGCACAAAGTGACAACAGATCTTCTTTTTGTCCAGATTTTCAGTCAATATGCGATGCACAGTTGTTTTAGGAATTCCATTGAGCTCCTCGATTAACCTGGTAGATGCACAACGATCATCTCGAAGAATTTCAGCCACTTTTTGAACATTTTCTTCGACTCGAACTGTCGCTGATGCTCCTTGACGTGGATCGTCTTCAATGCTCTCTCTTCCATCACGAAATCTTGCATACCACTTAAAAACGTTTTTACGACTCATTGCTTCACTACCATAAACACGTTGTATCATTTCAAAAGTTTCTGTGGCACTTTTACCCACTTTGAAACAAAACATACTGTTCGCACGTTGCTCCATTGCTCTTTTCACGACCGAGGGTCAAAACATACTGTTGCAGTTTTCTTTACTGTGAGCAGTCTGTGATGCCAGCGCTGTTACTTTTAAAACGGAAGATAGTCGAAACACAACACTACTTAATTCCTGCATCAGATCAAAAATTGCGCGATTGGTTCCGCGAATATAAAATCAGTCACCTTTTCTGTGGGACGGACTGTGTAGCTCGTCAGATGCAGAACCCTGCATCGGCGTTCTGCGTTCATCGTAAAAAGGAATATTATAATTTGCTTTGACGATTAAATGTATTACAGAAATAATATTGGTGATAATTGTACATAACGAAATGTATTTAAAGATTTTGGAAAATATATATACCCCTTGAAATACAATATATTGAATGGAAATTTGCTTTCTTCGAAAGCACATACTTACGAATTATGAATAAGAGTTATAGTTCAGACTCGGTTAATTGTAGACTCGGTGTAGTGCTGAAATACAAATGAAAATCACAAAGAAAAATATAGAATTACCATTTTCATTCTTCACAGGCTTCACTTTACGCCTTTCTAAATAATGCGATGGGAGGGAGGCCTGCATGTTTCAGCATTGAAGCCTTTCAAACTTAATCACATACTAATGCCACTACAGTGTAAGTTATTCAATGGTGAAGGGTAGTGAGTGAAGGTGAAAATATGTATAAAGATGATAACGGTGACAAATTCTCAAACTTTATAAGTGAGATAACTCTTTATAATAGTTACATTTTTTTCAAGATATCATTGGAAAAAGAGCCCGAAAAGTATTGTAAGAAAATTTAATTTAATTTTACTTCATAAGAATCCACTCAATCTACTTAGCTTCAAGATGAGTGCAGAGGCTGCTGACTGACCCAAAGTAATATGCATATAGGAGGAATGAAATTGACAATGGGGATCGAGTATCGAACGTTCATAAAATCGTAATCTTTTGTTTTCTGATGTTTCGTCAAATTAAATTTGACGTCTTCAGAGAAAAGTGACTATAGACAGAGAAATTGATTCAAAATTTTGTTTGTTTGGCCAGTTAACAGTAACATATTACAATTATATAAATTAAATTTACCTTATATGATTAATTTAGCATAGTTACAAGTGTTGAATACCATTAATATTCAGGAGGGATAAAACTGATCATGTGGATTGAGTATTGGCCACTCAGCATTTTTGCCGAATCGATCACTCAGAACTTTTTTCGAATTAAATTTGACCCTTCAAGAAAAACTGAACGAAAGCAATTCATATTTCTGAACGAAAACTACTACTATTTAAAAAATCATCACGTAAGGCAAATAAGAACTCCGCACCGTGTGCTCGAAGACAGGAGGAAACAGCGTGGGCCACGTCACTACTTTAGACAACATTGGTAATGGTGTCTTCCCGGTCATCATGGAATTGCATTCACACGCTGGATGGTCACTTCTGTGTTCGAAGTTGCTGGACGTCAAAGTCGCTGTTTATCTGCCACTCTTTCGCGTATCATAAAACTGCTGAAACCATCCCAAGCTTCTTCCTCCGTCATCATATCTTAAACATACACATTAATAAGCCGCGTAGAAATTTCTGTGCCATCGTATCACACGAAGGCAACCCCCTAAACTTCTCTTTCTTCTTATCTTCATTTCTGTAACCCTCTTTCTCTTTCTATTTCTTTAACCCTCGCCTCTCAGTGATTGTAGCGAAAGATCTTAAGAAAGATGCGCACATACTCCATGGAAGTCGCTATAACTAGCCTACACCTAAGCGAAATGGTGTCATGGGATCAAATCGCACACAGACTCAGACATGTGGCAAGTACTATTTTCACCTTCCGAACATATACAAGGTGGGTAAATAATATAAAGAGAAGGGTAGCGGCAACACAGACAGAAAGAGAGACAGCCCAACATGCGATGAACCTTCAACACGAGATTGAACTCGGTAGAAAGGTTTGTTGCCCTAGCGATTATGTTTGTGCACTCTTTGTTTCTTAGTCTTTCTGAGAAAGAGTGTTAAGAATGGGAAGCGACGGTGCGTTATCCAGTTTTGTGAACGGTAAACCTGAATTTTTTCACCGCGAATTTCTTGAAAGGTTTCGAAAAAGGGCCGTACATGGAAGACCGAACATCAAAAATACTTAAGTACTGCGTCACGACACTGCGCCTTGAATAAAAGCGATTAATGAGTTTTGATAGGTAAAAAAGCTGTCGTCTCTTCTCAACCCCCTTACTCACCACTTCTGAGTACTTACGATTAGTCTTTTTTCTCAAGGAAAAACTTTCATCTCAAGGGGATCCTTTGGGCAAGATTCATAAGGCTATAGCCTACCGACTCAAGTCTATTCCAGTATTTGAGTTGGCTGTGAGATTTACCAAAGACACTATTTTGAAGGAGACAATGAAGAATTGAAATCTAAATTGAATAAAAAATAATGAAAATAAATTTCATTTCTTTACACTCATATTCTAAAATTCATTGATCTTAAAAACGTGCATTGTTTTTTAATAAATATATGGAAAATATTATTAAATGCATAATGTTCATATATACTCCGTTCTGGAATCCTATAAATCACGTAAGTTCTAAGAAAGATAAAAAGAATGTTTTGAATAATACGGTTTTCTTGTGTTCTTTATCTGTTTCATTTCTTAATTTAGCACTTTAAGACAATCACAAGCTTTTTACGGGTGCATTTCCCGAAGAACGATCACTGGTGTAATGGTTCTGAGACGTCGTATGACACACGACGCAATTAAAAACTAGCCCCCCCCCCCACGCCCAGGCGAGTGAGGCGTAAAAGCACGAAGACACAAGAAAGAAAAAAAAATCTGGAAACAAAGAGGCGAGACGTCTTGTCGTAGGCTGTGCGATAAAAGCAAGCCGTAAACGCGGAACGGGCAAGCGCGGGGCCGTGTCCCACTGAGGAAGGTAAATCTCCAAGTTATCGCGCTATCAGGCTCGCGGGGCAGTGGTGCGCCGGCGGCGGCGGCGACGGCGGTGGTGGTGGTGGTGGTGGTGGTGGTGGTGGTGGCGGCGGCGGCGGCGGCGGCGGCGCGGCGGCGGCGAGGCGGCCCGCCTAGCATTTAGACGAGGACGCCGCGTTCCCTGGCCGCGTCTATTCTTTCGCCGCGCGGCCCCCATACCGCGTTATTGTAGCGCCTCGCTTTGTGTCCAGAATTTACACATAACTAATTAAGAAGCAGCGGTGACGGCAGCGGTGGCGGCGGCGGCGGCGGCGGTTCTGGCAGGCGCATCTGCATTCTCCACCGCTTTCCAGATTCTGCGTTCGAAAGGGCGCCCGCCTCGGACTTTTGTAATAAGCGCCCTTTCTTCTAGGCCGCCGTAAGCGCGAGCGAGCGCCCCGCGCACACGGCGACGATAATACGTCGTAACTCGAACTGCGTTCCATACATTTCGACTTAATGGAATCTTCTGAATTAAAACCCGAGCAGTGCGCGCATGTCGCATTACATCGGCAAGCGATGCGTCCCGCCATCGCACAGTATCACTCGTACAATGAACGCGAAGCGACAGCAAAAAAGGGAAATGTAAATAGATGGGAGTACGCCTTTATGTGCCAACAGCGGCGGCGACGTTGCGGACTCCCGTATTGTATAAAGATAATGTGTTATGCCGTGGTATAAGCCGATTATTCGGTTCACTGGGAGGGGTCGCTGCGCAGCGGCGCAGTTCGGCGCGGCGGCGGCGGGGAAGGACGGGCCACGCGGGCAGGGCGGGGCGCGGGGCGTGGGCGGAAAAGCGACGCGGAGTGACGCCGTTTGGCGGAGAAGGGGCGGGGAGGGCGGGTGACGCCGAGGGCGGAGCGGTGAGGGGCGGGGGGGGGGGGGCGTGACGGAAAAGAGCAGAGAGTGACAGGGTGCGCCGTTGGGGAATGCCGCGCTGAATCGAAGGGAAGTGACAGGGCGGGGCGAGAGACGCGGGGCGGCGCGAGATGGAGCAGGCGGGGCGGAGAGATAGGACGGGCCGGCGGAGAATGACGGGGTGGATTTGCGCCAAAGCGACAGCGCGGACGCAGCGAGCGAGGCCAGTGTGACGCGGCGGGGAGGACGGCGGGCGGCGGAGCAGCCGAGAAGGCGGGGAGAGGCGGGGAGCGGCAGCTCGGGGCGACGCGGGCGGAGCGGGCGGGACCCCAAGGCGCAACGGCGCTTTGCTCCCGCTAATACGCCGCGTAGCGCCGAGAGGGCAAGTGGAACGGCAAATGAAATAAAGAAGCGCTCATACATACGCGAAATCTGCGAATTATGGAAACGAGGGGTGGGGTAAAGGCGAGGGCTGACAGGACGCGACGGCGGAGGCGGAGGAGGGGGCGGGGCCGAGGGCGGGAACGCAGACCGAAAACGAATACTCCGGCGTGCGGTAGCGGGGAATGCAGCGGGAGGGCTGGGGCGCGGGAGGCTCCGAGAGGCGAAGTCACATGGCGACGAGCATGGGCGTCTTCCCACGTCGCGATAAGGAAGACAAAGGGATGGTCGATGGAGGGACGAGCTGTGCCAGTCTTCGTAAGGCTGAACAGTCGAGTCTCGGCTTCACATTTTAACACTTTTCCACAACCGAGAAATACCACTTTGAGATTTTCGTCGTGGTGAATAACTACGTAATGAAATTTTTAAAAAAATGAAATTTGCAGTGGATTTAGAGGCTTCGCATAAGAGCGGGTTTGTGAATCTTAGCAGAATTATATATTGAAATAATAATGAAAAAATGGAGAGTAACTATGTAACAACAGGAAAAAATTGTCTTTTTACAAAAATATTAGTGCACAAAATATATTCAATATGCATTTCCATATTGTTGCACATATTCAAATATTATTTAATATTTACATTTGTATGTCTTTCTATTCTTATTTTCACACTTTTTATTTTTGTACCTTGACTTTTTCGAAGGACAGGTTGGCGTTATTAACACATTTAAAACTTCTAATAGTAAAACATGATGTTTATTTCGCTACAATTGTTCTAAGAATTACATAACTGCACTTATGGTGTTAATTTACGTAAACCTGTCTTTCGAAAAAGTGAAGGACAAAATAAAGCGCCAAATATTATTTCCTTAAAAATAATAAATATCTCTTTTAAAAACACTACACCATTTACACTGTCTCGGTTGATATTGGTAATGCAAAATTATGGTTGAGCATTTGAATGTTTTTTCTTAAATATACTTGTGTAATAAAACCTACTAAGAGATTCAATTAGCATTTGTTTCTATTGTTCATAGAAAACTAAACGTAAAAAAAATGGAATATCCGCACGAAAGAATTGAATACTAAATTAAGTTCATTTGGTTAATTTTAGTTAATTATTTTCATTATGTTATCACAAAATTCTTTTATATTCAGTCAGCCTTCATACAGCTCGTTGTGTGTGTTTTGCAAATGTATCTTCACGCCCGAGATATGGCATACTATTCTGGGTAAATTCATACTATAGTATTCAGACTTTTAGATTGCAGACAAAATATTCTAATAATAAGCAATAATGCAATGCATGTGATTCCTGCACCCCTATCTTCTTTGAGCTTGGAATATTACCATTGCCATGTCTTTTTAAGACAATAATCCCGATCCTCATTATTGTTCCCGATCCACTTTAAATGTGGGACTTGTTTGTAGATCTGACTTTTTAGAAAAGATTTTATTTAAGACAAAAATCCCGATCCTCATTATTGTCCTTTACCAATGTTGTTTTTTGCAATTTCCGAAACAGGGAGATCGGCCAAAAGGAGACCAGTAGTATTTTTTACTATTCTTTGCTACATACGAGAAGAAACTTTGAAGAAAAAATTTAGGGACCTGAGAAAATTCTGAGAAAATAATTGTTTAAACATTGTCTATAATGAAGGTAAAACTACCACGCACGATAACTACGAAAGGTTTTTCATTACCTTATTTAAAGACATGTCTTTGAAGAACAGATCCTATCATGGATATCACCCTTATTGTCAACAATGCAGTTGTAGGAAGATGTCAAAATAATTTTCGAACTTCTGCAATTTCCATAATTAGCCAGGAATTTCAGGGAAATGAGACCCGCGTCATTCTTTTAAGCGTTCTCTACACTATTGGAGGAAAAGTTCAATAAAACATTTTTAGCCATTTTTATGAAAACTTTGAAAATGTAATTGAGTCTTTATGTGAAGTACCCCAAAAATAAAAATATCAGTTTCAAATTCGCACGGCCTCGAGTTACTTCAAATTAATCGGGGATTATCAGTTTTGGAGAAAATCGTGTGAACGGTTTAGGAACTAGCTTTGATTCTTTGGTGTTTCGTTGATCGAGTTTTTTATATCGAGGAACCTCAGAACTTGGAATCTAACAACACACAATTTTAGCAGAAGTAATTTATTTTATGTAGAAACAACATTTATCCACTTTTCGTTACAACGGTCCGGCAATAAAAGCTTTTCTTCCGAAAAAACACGTTTTTTCGGTGCACAATAACAATACTTCCTTTTTTTGCCAAGAAAGGCGAGAATGCAAAAATAATATTCACGAATACGAAAAGAGCACACTGCTGTCTCTTGTGCAGCTGACAGGAGCATCCTGTCAGCTGCGTCGAAAGCACTGACGCATTCAGTATGAGAATGCACTTGGTAAGCGCAGTATGAAAACAAGTGGAATAACACAATCAAATATTTGCATTTTCCAGACGGAATGGAATGTTTCATTGTTCTATTATATTTCCGAACTTCCTGGGTATCTAACGAAGCTATACTATTCTCTCAAATGAGCGAAGGCAGCATAGTTTCTTTTCAATTTCTGTGCGCAAATGAATTTACAAATTTACATGTTGTGCCCCCATTTCCAGTGCATCTAACAAAACCATAAACACTATTAAAATCGTCGGAGGTTGCATATTTTTCTTTCAATTTCTGCGGGCATTGGAAATTAGTAATATAGATAATGAGCATCAAAAGGAAAATTACATTTATTTTAACTTTTTTTCATTTATTTTTAGTCACATTTTTTGCTGGATCATTAGCAACTATTATTAACAATGTTATATAATGTACTAGTTAATATTTTTATTTTACCATTCTAAAAGACTAAACGCCTGTAATAATATCGTATTTCAGCTGTGTGAAGATAAGTGTTTACTTCATCTTTCTCTGAGTCAATGACCCTGTTAGAGGTTCACCGATTAATTTAGGATCACTGCAATGATGAAAACACGACTTTCAAGTAGAACAATGCTTTATTTGGCAAATCACAATTCACAACATCACAACACGATGCGCACTGATCGGCTGATCGAGCCAGACTGAATATAAAACAGTTACGACGTAGAACGTTCTAGTAGAGACAAAACACTCTCGACTATGGGTGGCGACACACTCGTCATGCAACTCGTAACAACTACGTAACTCAGTTAACATCAAATGAAATAAGTCAAACACTTCCCCTCGAGTTGTAGGGCGATCAAATAGAAAATCAAAAAAGAAACACAAGAGAAAAATAACACAACTAATCACAGTTAGCAATCAATCGACTTCAGTCCAGTCTTTTCTGTACACCATTGATGTTTCCTCTTCGTGAGTCCTTTAGTGAGAAAGTCTGCTATCTGATTTTCGGTAGATACATATTTTAATGACACTATTTTATTCTTGAGCAAATCTCGTACAAAATGGTGACGAATCGCAATGTGCTTGCTCCGATTGTGGAAAGTCGGATTTTCTGCCAAGCAAAGTGCACTCCTGTTGTCACAGTATATAACTATCTCGGCGAGATCCTTTAACCCTAGCTCACTGACGAACTTTTGCAAGTACACAGCCTCCTTAGCACACTCGGATGCAGCCATGTACTCGGCCTCCGTGGTGGATAATGCCACTGTTTTCTGCTTTCTTGAATCCCACGAAATGGCACTTCCACCCAGTGAAAATAAATAGCCAGAGTATGATTTTCGGTCTTCGACGTTGTTTCCCCAATCTGCATCAACAAATCCTTCGAGATTTCCGCCTTCAGACTTGTAAACGAGTCCCAGATTGCTAGTTCCTTTCAGGTACCTTAGTACTCGTTTGGCGCCTTTCCAGTGTTCAGCACTATAGCAGTTATTGAACTGACTCAAATTTCTTACTGCAAATGCAATATCGGGGCGAGTCATCGTGGACAGGTAGGTGAGTGCACCGACTAACTCGCGATAAGGGAGCTGCTGATCTTCTTCCTTGACACCTGATGTTTTCACCAATTTAGTTCCAGAGTCCATCGGTGTGGTAACGGGTTTACATTCCATCATGTTGAACCTCTGTAACAACTCCTGGATGTATCCACGCTGAGAAAGTGCGATCTCGTCCCGAGTTCTGATGAACTCCACTCCCAGGCAATATGACACGTTGCCAAGATCCTTGACCTCGAACTCCTTGGCCAATTGTCTCCCGAACTTTGAGATTTCATTCTCATTTCTCGATGCGACCAGAATGTCATCCACGTAGACTGCTATTAACATGATGTCTTTCCCGGAACCGATTTTGAACAAGCAAGGATCCGAAATCGTAGGAGAGGCACCGAGTTTCTTCAACACCTCGCTCAATTTGATGTACCAACTTCTTCCTGCCTGTCGTAATCCGTACAGAGCCTTTTTGAGGAGACAAACTTGATTTCCCTTTCGAAAGGTGCGTAGCATGGCTTTAGCTTGTTTGCCGATGCTGTTAGAACCCTCGGATCTAATCACGTTCTGTAGGATTTCTTCGTAAAACTTGGGTGGTTCCATCAAGATGTCCTCATCCAATTCGCCATTTAAATATGCCGTTGTTATGTCATACTGTTTCACTTTCATGTCGTTTCGAATGGCTAAGGACATCATCAAGCGGATAGAGCCGAACCTCGCAACGGGCGCGAAGGTTTCTTGAAAATGAACCCCTGGTTGCTGGCTAAAACCTTGAGCGACCAATCTTGCTTTCCTTTTCTCTATCTCGCCGTCAGGTCCAACTTTGTTGCGCAATACCATGCGGGAACCGATGATCTTCCCCTGCTTTGGGCGGTCAACAAGTGTCCATGTTCCGTTCCTGATAATTGATTTCATTTCCGTAGCTATGGCCTGGTGCCATTCGCTTGCTTCAGGGCTCTTTAATGCATCTTCTAACGGAATTTCTGATATGAACGAACTTTCAGTAAAATCTACCTCTCCGGTTGTGCCAGGTTGATACAGTTTTCTGGGTCTTCCCCTCTGTCCGGTTCGTAGAATCGTTGGACGACCTCTTCCTCGTGATGAAGCGGGTATATCCCGTAATGCTACTTCATCTTCTTCTTCAACTGGTTGCAAAACCTCGTCTTCACGATTGTGATGTGGAAGAACTTCCTCTTCGTCGTTGTAATCTTCATCCTCATCAGTTAATAGGGGAACATCGAAACCGTGAAAATCACTACCCAATGAGTTATCCAAATCTGACTCTGGGATTTCATCTTCCATCATTTCATTTGGATAGTGATCGAAATCGATGAAACGTTGTCCTACTCTTCCGTTGGTCATTTCCGGGGAAACCTCAATTCTCCCGCTGTGTTTTTCTTCGAATTTAACTGCAACTTCATGGAACTTCACATCTCGACTCACAATAACCTTTTTCTTTTCGGTCGACCAGATTCGAAAAGCTTTAGATTCTTCTGCGTAGCCAAGAAAAATTCCTTCTTTCCCGCGCTGATCGAATTTTCCTTGTCCGGGGTCTCGGTCGAGATACGTTACTGCACTGCCGAATATCTTCAAATAGGATAAGTTGGGCGCTCTGCCGGTCCAAGCTTCATGCGGCGTTCGTCCATTAAGGCTTGACGTGGGTGAACGGTTCCGCAAATAATTTGCAGTGTTCACTGCTTCAGCCCAGAACATGAGTGGTAATCCTGAGTCCAGGAGTAGACATCTAGCCGCTTCGATGAGCGTCCGATTCTTTCTCTCCGCTACACCGTTTTGTTCAGGGTTGTGCGGTACGGTGAGTCTTCTGGTGATGCCGTGGTTCTTTAAAAATTCGTCGAATTCTTGGTTCACGTATTCACGTCCATTGTCTGACTGCAATGTTTTAACATTCTTACCCTTTTGTTTTTCGACTAAAGCGATGTACTCCGCCGTTGCCTTGAACACATCCGCTTTGGACTTCAGAAAGCGAACTTCGCACCATCTGGTGGCATCGTCGATAAACTCAACGTAATACTTAGCTCCTCCCAAAGATTCCTTCCGCATAGGTCCACACACATCCGTATGTATTAATTCCAGCAACTCGGTCTTTCGTGATGATGCCTTCGGGAATGGCGTCCTGGTGAATTTTCCTTTCAGACATGTGTCACAGTCCAACTTTGCCGTCGGGTCCTTGAGACGAACTCCGGTAATGGCATCAGCACGTATTGCGTTCGCAATGTCTTTTGCGTTTAAATGTCCAAGTCGTTTGTGCAACAGTTCGAGTGAAATTACTTCGCGTTTATTCTCGGATGAAACGGCACTCGCGACCTCTGTCTGCTCGTGTACGAAGTAAAGGTCCCCGATTCTGTTCGCGTGTAACTTGACACGGCCATCTGTGTCCATCACATACGCACCACTCCTTTTGAAGAGAACTTCGAAATTGTGATCCGTGATTTTTGCGACTGAGATAAGATTTGTCCTCAGGTCGGGAACACAGGAGGTGTCGTTGAGAGAGATGTCTTTCCTGTTTCCTGCCACATCCGTCGAAAAATGTACTGTTCCTTTTCCTTTTATTTCTGTTGATGAGTCTGTCGCTAGATTCAGCGTGCCGCGCTTCGATGTGTCCATGTTTGCGAACCTTTGTTCGTCATTACACAGATGTGTTGTTGCACCACTATCGAGGCACCACTTCGAGATCGTGGAATCAGACGCGGCATGTGCCGTAGCATCGGTTGTATAGCCGACGTTTTCAGACAATTTTGCAGATGGTTTATTTTTATTGTACCAACAGTCTGCCTTTTTGTGTCCTAACCTCTTGCACAAGTTGCACCGAATTTTTGCGTGATTTTCCCTTTTGATTTTTGTTTCGTCCGACTTATCTTTGTCGTTTTCAGCATGTCTTCGGTCACTTCCGGCATTTTTCGGTTGATTCCGCGAATAACTTTTGCGAACAAACATGGCGTTCGGCGCGTCTCGAATGGCGTCGTTTTTTCGTGCTTCACTTTCCTCGATAATTTTTGCACGCAATGCCTCGGGTGTAGGCAAAGTATCTCGTGACTCGATGGCGCATCGAAAGTTTTCGAAACTTACTGGCAAACTGTATAAAAGCATAATAGCTTGTTGATCAGGGTGTACTTCGATGCCCATGTCTGCTAGCTTATCTACGGTGTCAAAGAACTCGTTCATGTGGTCTCGGATGTCGCCGCCGTCCGTCATTTTGTGTAGAGTTAATCTCTTCAGAAGCGTTGCTTTCCTGGCTGGTCCTTGTGACTGGTAGGTTTCCTGCAGCTTCGTCCACATGTCTTTTGATGTTGCACAGTTCTTTACCTGTTTCAGCTCGTTCGGTGAGATGGATAAAATAATGTCTGATCTTGCTTTTGAATCACCTTTTATCCAGGCTTGTATAGCGGCATCATTTCCTTCACCTGGTTCGGGCTTTACGTTTGCGCCGGAAACAAATTCCCACAAATCGTTTTTGATTAGGACAGCCTGCATTTGTAATTTCCATGTGTCGAAATTATTTTTGTTGAGTAGCTCGATCCTCGAAATATTGCCTGCGCTCATCATGGCGTCTCACGCTTGACTACGCGTGCACGTTTCGACTTGATATCTTTGTTTTCACTCGGCGTCGCTGGGCGTCATAATCTGTTAGAGGTTCACCGATTAATTTAGGATCACTGCAATGATGAAAACACGACTTTCAAGTAGAACAATGCTTTATTTGGCAAATCACAATTCACAACATCACAACACGATGTGCACTGATCGGCTGATCGAGCCAGACTGAATATAAAACAGTTACGACGTAGAACGTTCTAGTAGAGACAAAACACTCTCGACTATGGGTGGCGACACACTCGTCATGCAACTCGTAACAACTACGTAACTCAGTTAACATCAAATGAAATAAGTCAAACAGACCCTATCTCGATTGGGTTATTCCTCTGGTTTTCCTTGATCCATTGAATACATTTTGAGAAGGCTGTTTTTGCTTCTGAACATAAATGCTATGCGCGCTTTTCTTGAGCTCCTATTTTACTCTTTCGCCTTACCTCGTACGAAGAGAAAGTTTTGTATTCCTACGTCAGAATTCGGCGATTCTTCGACAGAAAAACTCTTATTGCTGGGCACAGGGAACGAAAAAGTGGATAAATCGTTTTCCTAACTGAAGTATTTTGCTTCCCATAACTGAATTTGCCTACATATTTAATGCATAAAGTTTATGTGTTTTCGATCTTTTTAAGGTTTCATTTTATATTGTTTCTATCAGTAAATTGTAATGTTTGTAATGTTTTTATTTCAAAAGTGACATACCTTCATTTCCGTTCGTTTTCTAGTTTTACGTATCAATCTATTCTGGGGACTCTTGCCCCTCATGCTGAATAATATTGTGTTCAAGAACGGAGTTTCTCCCGTGTTAAATGATATCCGAAATTTGTTGCAAGCTGTCTACAAACATGAGTTTGAATTTCAATACTTTTTCTTACTGAAATATTGCATTTCTTGGATATACGTCTCTTCAGAAATAAGTTCTTCGGTGACGCTTATATAACATGACTCACTTCAAACAATATCATTTGCAAGAGTGAATATAAATAATTACCTTGATTACAACATTCCCTTCAAAACGGATTTCCATGATTTACTGTTATATTATTTTTAAATACATACCAAAATAAAAATCTAACTAGCCTACTGTTGGTTTCTTGCTGAAAAAACAACAATAGTGTTGACAATAAGAATGGTTTTTCTTTTTCTAGTGTAAGAAAGCATAATTCTTATAAAGAAAAAAAAGATGGGCAAAGGTCCCATAAACAGTTAGTTTCCTTTCGAACATGAATAAATGTGTCGCTTCATATCGTTGAGGAATTTCTTCTTAACTTTTAGGGCAAGAAGATAGCCAAGTACAATTTATTTTGTTTAATTACATCCAATACTTAAGAAAAAATGTGTTCTAATATGGTATTTTAATGACAAACATTCTTATACAAGAATGTTCACACAACTAGAAATTTTATTTCAACAGTTGGTGAACATGTTTCAAGACACAAGGGCAGCCAGCCCTAAACTACTATTATCTCGCCAACATGTGAAAGTAGATTAAATATAATTTGGTGAACTGGTTTACTATAAAATGTTTAAACTTTAGATTTAAAAAAGTATATAGTTATTGGATTTATACCACTGTATGTGATTAGAACAAACTGTTCAATATGAGACTGAAATATGGGCAGGAATTTTCCGCTTCTCGACTGAAGAAGCTCAAAAATTCGGAAATCATGTAGGTGTATTTCTTGCCCAACTGCATATTTTGCGCCGTGTGAATAAAGCAATATCTCATTAACAACGAGGTAGCTTACTTTGTTAAGCGAGACTAATACCGTGTACCGTGTGACACTAATACCTCAAGTACTGCCCAGTCGTCATATAAATTAAACATTCATCTTGAATATAATCATATTTAAACGTTTTCTCCATTTTGAACATTCTACAACAAAATATTCTTCTGTAAATTTTATTCTTACCAGATGTAGAACTTCTATTCTTTACCGTTAACGCATGGTAACATTCAAGAGATACATGCACATAAACGTGTGTTCTTGTACTATGGTCTGTCGCAAATGTTTGCTTGGTTGTGGTGTGTAGATTGCAAAACGCAAACAAGTGTAATGAATAAATTCTTTTTGAAGTCGCCCGCCCACTGTCCGCAGAGCCGCCTCGCGCGAGAGGGGAGGACGTAGGCGGCAGCGGGGCCCGTCGCCCCCGGAGCACAAGAGAATGTGAATCGGGCGCTCCCGCGTTGCCAGGCGCGGGCGGGGCGCGGGCGCGGGCGCAGGGGCGCGAGCGGCGCGGGGCGAAGCGGCGCGAATCGCCCGCTATTCATCAATGGGCGCCGCCCACCCGCTGCCTGGGTGGCCGCCCCGGGCGAGGGCGAGGGCGAGGGCGACATCGCAGGGCGGCCCTTCCGCGCTCCCCAGCTTCTCTTCTCCGCCGCGCCGCCACCGCTCCCCTGCCGTCTCCCGCCAGGGAGCGCAATTGGAAATCACGTTTTCCGGGTACTCCCATTCTCAAAACTAGGTGTTTGTGGACAACATCTTCCCTGCGCTTGCAACGCACACGCTCGCTCTTTCTCAACTTATTTCCACGTTCCTTTTGATGCAATTATGAAGTTGCTTGCTTTTGAAAAGATTAGTTTAGTTGGCTTGCAATCTCCAGTGAATTGCTTCGGAGACGAGATACACAGCGTTGCTTTCTGTATGCTTATTTTGGGGTCTAGAGAAAGCAATTATTAGGTAACGTTTTTATCTCTTAAAATGGAGCACAAACAATTTCAGAACAGCGCCTTAAAGAGCGAGCAGAAATGATAAATATGAGTTTGTAATAATTAAACCAATTTCATTTTTCCTGACTTCATGTTATTTTATTTAGCATTAGTTTAAAAATATAAACTAATAAAACTATTGATTATACCAACACTTAATAAATTGCATTGTCTTTTCCGATACGGAATTTCTATATTTATGAAAAAGTGTAAATTAAAAGAAATCAGGTTGAAAATATAACCCAAATCATCACTTACTCTTTTAAAGTAATCGATTTGAACCCCTCTGATTAGTAGAACATGAAAAAGCCACTTGTTCTATAGAAAGTATTAGCCATATAGAACATTGTTCGCTAAACAATTTACGATAGGTATTGTTTTCATTAAAACCTGGAAATTCGAAAATGCCGAAACTTGAAACACAATTTCGACACTCTATGTTTCGTCAACATGTAACTATACATAGGCATTTCTTTTTGTATGCAATTTCTTCCCCGATATGTCTTCAAATCATTTCGTTTACACCATAGCCTTATTCAAAATCTCTTCCTCATTTCCGCTCCAAATAATTTCATATTCACTTCTTTCAAACATTTAGTAGTTACCGAGTAATTTGGAGTTAAATCGTAGTTTTTTTTTTGTTAAGTTGCACAATCACTTATGTATCATTTTATAGGACTGAATAAACGTAAGATCTTTTGAATTTAAAAAAATTCGAACCACTTGTACTTCGTTTGATTAGTTTTTCAGGTGATGGCTGATGTGTTCAAATTTTAGACGTTGCATCATTGTGATATTACGCAACCGTTAAAAAGATTAGAGAATGCATGTGCTGCCATAGATTTCTATTTTTGAAGTTGTGCCAGTTCGGAAACACATCAAGCTTTAGGCGATTTCATCTTTTATATTTTTTTGGCTTCCGGAATATGTCCCGTCACAGGCATGTGCACCGGAGGGAGGAAGGGAGCCGCAGGGGTCGTGGCCCCTGAAAAGTTCTTAAGGAACCTCATAGCCATACGTAATAAATATTTTATTTCCGTAAATATGATAAATTCCTCATTGTTCCTCTTTTTAAGAGGACAATGTTTGGGAATTGACAAACATTTGGGTAGGAGCTTCCCAAACCATATGACAACCCTAAAAATGGTTCAACATGAAGTATTTATTAAAAATTATACCATTAATATTATAATATCATTCTCCATGTAGTAGGTTTTATTTATTTCCTAGTAAAAGTAGTCATGAAAATAAAAACTAATGGAAAAGAAGGGTCCCGCGGGGTCCAGAAATTTTGTTGCCTCCCGTCTTGTTTTAGGCCGCGCACGCCTATGAGATTCTTAGTTGGCGCTAGAATTCAACCAATTGCAAGAGTTCAGAACCAATATTTTATGTACATGTCAACATGTTTAATCATACTGAAGATTATAGAAAATGTTGTCCAAAACGATAAAATAGATTTATGTTATTTATATGAAAATGCAATTGCATATGAATTTAATTTTGTAGTGTTACTGTTGGATTATTGCAATGTTATTATAAAATTTCTTCACAATAATGTAGTAAATATTCGCTAATTGTAGTTATAAAATCTGGAATGAAAATATTTGAGCTACAAATATTATGTCGCCAGGAGATATGTTTAACTCAGTATTTTTAAGAGGAATGCAAAACCAAGAAATCTTAATTCAATCGTGAAAATAAAAAAAAAAATGAATAAATGTGCAATTAACAGGAGGAAAACGTGCCTCGTAATACCTAAATCGTGTCACATACCGTCGCCGAACAATACGCTTGCGCCTTCGGACTTCTTTCTGCCCCGCTTCCTCAAAGAAATTTTACCCATCCCGTTCGATGCTTGTCCAGTGTCCGGTTGCGTGTCCGAACCCGCCGTTAAATATCCGGTATTTTTTCTCGCGACGGGAAAATTAAAATTGCCTCGTATCGTTGTTGCGTATGTAGCTACGTGGCGTTTCGCTGTGATTGTGATTTCACGCTTCAGCTATCTTCCCGGATTGCTGCAACTGAAACAGGTTTAGGCGCCCGGGACAAGCTCCTGTCGCAGCCCCCCAGGAAAAGCCCCTCGTTTGAACCGTTTCGATTCGGTTCGGTTCGTGTTCGCCTCGTGGCGCTCAGCGGTCCAGGGGCTCGTCCGAGTTGGAATCCAGTTTTCCTCCCGCGGCCGTAATCTTCTTCATCAGCAATTTTAAACGAAATGTTCTTTGGCGTGGAAGAAGTGTGTCATTGAGTAATTGTTTAAACTATTGTATCATCCTTTTCGATACTACACAATAATGTTACGAGGGAGTGGTGGAGATCTAATCGTAAAGACCTTCCTTTGGTTGTAACTGTCTTTAAAGCTGGAATGGGAGTTTCCATTTGTGTGAGAGATAAAAATACAACATTAGAACGATTTTCAATTTTTTAATGCCTGTTAAGACCAATGATACAGTTTAAGAATATCAAATACACAGTACTAGGTACTAAATGGAATTGATGAGAGTCTATTCTTATAACAGTAAATTCTTTTTCTCTATAGTATGTAAGAAAAACTATTACTGGGTCAATGACCGCCATTAAATATAAAATTTTGTCGAATTGCACTATATTCACGTATCTACAGTTTTTAAGAAGAATGCTGGAATGGTTTCCCTTTTATGTTTGTAAAATCCCAGTTTCCTTCTCAGCAACTCGTAATAGTAATTGTTTTGACACCAATAAATCTTCAATTTTCAACAAGAATGTCTGACCGCCAGGTACGCTTTTCAAAAGGGTCCCGTAATTTGGGCGAAGGGAGGCCACCCTGGGAAGGTTCAGCACCCTCGTCGACGCTTTCCTTCCCGCACGTCTGCCTGGCAGCCAGTTCTACTTCGGCCGAAACCGTCACAACAACACTGCAACACATGGTCACCTCGGAAACAAAGTTGTCTGGCAAGATTGGCGAAGTGGACTAGGATTCCATTTATGCCTATAATTATTGCACCACGCATTTGACGCCAGGACACCAATGTCACCTTTTGTCAAATCTAAGTCTTCTTCGGGACCCACATCTGTTGTTTGTGCGCCTAGCCTTAAGGGCATTGCTTCAACAATGTTTTCGCTCAAAGTTATTCGCACCCTTGCATTTCCCTTGGAATACAATTATGAGAAATTGTTACCAGAGCGTTTCAAAAAATTCACTATGCTGTTATACAATACATTTAAGGATGTACGAAAATTCTAAACACAAATGTCTAATTAAGCGATAATATATTTTATTAAAAGTGCTATAATTTTGATGTTTTGTTATATAGTTTTCATTATTAGGGTACAACGTCGCCGTTACTGGCACGAAAGTAAAAAATCTAACATGTAAGACAGCTATACAAGACTATTAGTGTTTAAGATTTTGAACTGTTTAACCTGTGATTATATAAATTAAATTTTATTTCATTTTTACTTCTTTCTTGAATATATTTATAGATACAGTGTAGGAGACTGCAGAATTCCACCAGTAGTGATTTGCATGATTTTAGAAAAAAGATGACAAACACAGAGAGAAAAAATTACTTCGAGACGTTGTTGATTCCATATCTTTATCATATTAATAAACTGAATTAAGCCTATTCGAGTAACCGAGGTCCGTAAGACGGGGGCACTTAACTGCACCAAACAGCCGTGGAATCGTTATCCCTCTCCGTGAGCATGAGCATGAGCTACGGGCATTTGAACTCGTTAATTCACCTTCCATAATCATTGTTACTGCTCGTGGCTAGGTCTTGGTCAGCTTACTCGCTGTTCACTACACTGCCCCGGATTCGATTCCCGGTCGAGTCAAGATTATAGTGTGTGTTTTCCGTGCAATGTCCCAGTATACGTTGCTGTGTGACGATGAGAAAATTCACTTCCCAACCTTTTTACGAAATAAAATGAGAAGAAAACGGAACACATCAATAGAACCATTTATATGAGATGATGAAAATTGAATAAACACAAATAAATTTAAGAAATAATTCGTTAATATGCTCGAATGCTTGAATTTTTCAGAATTTTACACAAATTATTCAAAATAATTACCATTAGATCTCATCACATTCAAAGCAGTATTCTCATTACTTGTACTTTTTTAAAATTTTAAGCCAGCAATTAACAAAAAAAATGCCCCCCCTCCTAAATACTTTCTGTATCCGTCGCTGACATCACAATTTTAGATTGAGAGATTTTGTGAAATTCAATTCTATAGTTAAAACGTCGTTGAGTTTATATTACACTAGAAGAAGACTGTAAAGAAGACGATGCAAATTTGCATTGGAAAAATTATTCTAATAAAATAAGCGTTTAACTTCCAATACTTCACATTTTTATCTGAGTTTAGGTGCGGCCTTCAAAACCAGCCCTCGCGAGTAATCGAGTCCCTCATTTTCGTCATAAGGTCTCGAACAAGTCACGCAATATGAATAGGTCTTGAATTCCATTCGAACAGAAGGAGAGTCTGAATCTCAAGTAAACGTTTCTCCCAGAATAATCGCATTTATCTGATGTGCAGTGAAGTTTTTCAACGAGTCCTTTTTTTGTAAATTATTCATACGTAGAACCTGCGTCATCTTAAAGCAGAACGACGTTCTTTTCCCATAATGCACACCAACTTCTCGATATTTTTATCGATGTAACCCCCTGTTTTTGCGAACACTATTGAGCTTGTGCCTTCTAAAACGGTCTCACTTGATTCGCAAAGATATCTTGTCGCCGATTGTTTGGGAAGTTTACCAGATCCACTCACTAATTCAGCATCCAAAGCTTCTTGTATTGGGGAATGGTAGTCTCAGTAGATTCTTGCGCCGATTCTGGCTACCTTCCTAATACGTAATACCTAGTCTTCCATTTACCAATACCGTGATCATTCTTCCTGGATTGTTGAGAGTTTCTTTAACTCTAAAGCTCGGTATACACGGTAGAGTTTTCGTGCAGATTAGACGTAAAGAAAAAGTGCTGTCCAAACTGCACGATTTCTGCATGAAAACTTAGAGCATGTTCGTAATTTTTCATGCAGAAAGTTCACAGCTTGACTCAAGCGCTTCTAGCGGCAGAATCGTTCACTAATATTTGTTTACCCGACGCGACGGTAATCGGCCATTTCGATTTTGTAGTTAGATGTGTCAAAGTGAGTTTGTGTGACGTGATATTGCGATAAACTACCTCCTTCCCTATTCCTGTCTTCCTATTTTACTTCGATATGCTGGACATGGTTAATTAATAGTTAATAA